>JARQOD010000006.1:212523303-212561618 GCA_033576555.1 Oophaga sylvatica | reverse complement strand
TTACCAACCTTTACCAAGTGATCCCACTAAAGAAATCACACAACTCATTCAGGTCACATTGGAAAAATATCTAGAAAAAGAGTCATAGATGAAAAAACATTTGATTATCTTACTAAGAAATCTCCCATTATACCTGTCTTCTATGCACTCCCCAAAGTACATAAAAGCCTTTCTAATCCCCAGGAAGACCCATCGTGGCTTCAACAGAGTCCGTATTTTCTCCAATTGCAAAATATTTGGAGAAAATATTAACACCTCTTATTCGTAACACAACCTCATATATTTTAGATACAGGTGCTTTCTTAGATCTGATTCACAATATGAATATTGTTCCCCAACAAGCCATTCTCGTCACCTTTGACGTAAAAGATTTATATACGTCTATACCCCACACAGAAGGTATAATCGCAGTTCTGAAACTTCTAGAGTCAGCAGATTTTGAAACTGAACAAATAAACCTTTGTTGTGAATTACTTACCATTATACTAACCAAAAACTATTTCCTATTTGAAGACAAATTCTATTTACAGGTTAAAGGCACCGCCATGGGCTCAAATACTGCACCGCCATATGCTAACTGTTATGTAGCACAATTTGAGGAAAGTGTTATATACAATGATGATCTCTTCCGCAGTCACGCCATACTGTGGAAGAGATACATCGATGACATTTTTTGCATTTGGAATGGATCTTTGGATACACTAACCATGTTTTATTCCCGCTTACGAGTATCATGGCCGGGTTTAGACTTTACTATGACCTATGATCAAGAACAAATCAATTTCCTGGATACTTTAGTCATAAAAGACCCACAGGGATATCTTTCCACAGATCTATACAGAAAAACCACAGACAAGAATAGCCTTCTCCATTATGGGAGCTTCCATCCCACTAAGATGAAAGATGCAATCCCAAAATCTCAATTCAAAAGAGTAAAAAGAATTGTGTCCAATTCAGAAACACAAATCACCAGACTAGATGAGATGCGACAAAAATTCTTAGAAAGAGGCTATCCTACTAATATACTAACATCTCTGGATGAAAATCCCATTACAAAAACAAGTGTAGACAAAAGAATCCCATTTGTACATGATTTTCATCCTTGTGCCTATCTCCTACATAACAGCATACGCAGACATTGGAACTTACTACAGTCATGGCCAAAAGTTTTGAGAATGACACAAATATTAATTTTTACAAAGTCTACTGCTTCACTTTTTCTAATGGCAATTTGCATATACTCCAGAATGTTATAAAGAGTGATCAGCTTAACAGCAATTACTTGCAAAGTCAATATTTGGCTAGAAAATGAACTTTATGCCCCAAAACACATTTCAACATCTTTGCAGCCCTGCCTTAAAAGGACCAGCTAACCTCTTTTCAGTGATTGCTCCATTAACACAGGTGTGGGTGTTGATGAGGACATGGCTGGAGATCAATCTGTCATGATTAAGTAAGAATGACACCACTGGACACTTTAAAAGGAGGCTGGTGATTGGCATCATTGTTTCTCTTCTGTTAACCATGGTTATCTCTAAAGAAACACGTGCAGTCATCATTGCAATGTACAAAAATGGCCTAACAGGGAAGAGTATCGCAGCTAGAAAGATTGCACCTCAGTCAACAATCTATCGCATCATCAAGAACTTCAAGGAGAGAGGTTCCATTGTTGCCAAAAAGGCTTCAGGGCGCCCAAGAAAGACCAGCAAGCGCCAGGACCGTCTCTTAAAAGTGTTTCAGCTGCAGGATCGGGCTACCAGCAGTGCAGAGCTTGCTCAGGAATGGCAGCAGGCAGGTGTGAGTGCATCTGCACGCACTGTGAGGCGGAGACTCTTGGAGCAAGGCCTGGTCTCAAGGAGGGCAGCAAAGAAGCCACTTCTCTCCAGAAAAAACATCATGGACACACTGATATTCTGCAAAAGGTACAGGCAGTGGACTGCTCAGGACTGGGGTAAAGTTATTTTCTCTGATGAATCCCCTTTTCGATTGTTTGGGACATCAGGAAAACGCCTCATTCGGAGAACACAGGGTGAGCGCTACCACCAGTCTTGTCTCATGCCAGCTGTTAAGCATCCTGAAACCATTCATGTGTGGGGTTGCTTCTTAGCCAAGGGAATCGGCTCTCTCACAGTCTTGCCTAAAAACACAGCCATGAATAAAGAATGGTACCAGAATGTCCTCCAAGAGCAACTTCTCCCAACCCTCCAAGAGCAGTTTGGCGATCAACAATGCCTTTTCCAGCATGATGGAGCACCTTGCCATAAAGCAAAGGTGATAACTAAATGGCTCAGGGAACAAAACATAGAGATTTTGGGTCCATGGCCTGGAAACTCCCCAGATCTTAATCCCATTGAGAACTTGTGGTCAATCATCAAGAGACGCATGGACAAACAAAAACCTAAAAATTCTGACAAAATAAAAGCATTGATTGTGCAAGAATGGACTGCTATCAGTCAGGATTTGGTCCAGAAGTTGATTGAGAGCATGCCAGGGAGAATTGCAGAGGTCCTGAAGAAGAAGGGTCAACACTGCAAATATTGACTTGCTGCATTAACTCATTCTAACTGTCAATATAAGCTTTTGTTACTCATATGTTTGCAATTATTATATTTCTGTCTGTGATAAAAACATCTGTCAAACACACATAAAAACCAGAGGGCAGCAGATCATGTGAAAA
The DNA here is from genome assembly GCA_033576555.1 of Oophaga sylvatica. Classification (NCBI taxonomy): domain Eukaryota; kingdom Metazoa; phylum Chordata; class Amphibia; order Anura; family Dendrobatidae; genus Oophaga; species Oophaga sylvatica. The sequence continues at coordinate 212,558,941 of JARQOD010000006.1, read as the reverse complement.
TATAATATTTGTGTCATTCTCAAAACTTTTGGCCATGACTGTACACACAGCCCATCCTGAAGTCATAGAATTTAATAAACCATTTCTACCTTGTTTTAGACGCCCACAAAATTTTGAGACATACTTGTAAAGGCAGACATAGGCTCAACTATTCCCCAGAAAAAACAACGTTTTCTACGTAATCCAAAATACGGCACCTTCCCGTGTTTACATTGCACACAGTGCAATAATGTACAAAGGGGAGATTCTTTCTACCATCCCTATACAGGGAAAAAGTACAACATAAATGATTACTATACTTGTAACTCGTCCTTTGTAATCTATCTCATTAAATGCCCTTGTGGCCTCTCATACGTGGGAGAAACAACTCAACCAATTAAGGACAGAATTTCCAAACATAAGAGCACCATTCGATGTAAAAACATGTTACTCCCCATTCCTGCCCATTTTATAAACACTGGCCATACTATTGCCCAGCTGAGATTTCAGATCATTGAACAGATCTCACCATCTCGTAGAGGGGGTGACCGTATCAAAATCTTAAAAAAGAGAGAAAGTTTTTGGATTCATGAATTGAACACTCTGGCCCCAAAAGGGTTAAATAGGGATTTTGACATCCAGACATTCATATGAAAATAGGATTCATACTGCAACAAATCCAAATGTTTATTAATAATGATATATGCTGTCTTTATTATGAATTTTGTTATTGACAATACATGGGCATTAATTTCATATTTGTTTGTTTCAGAATCCATAGAATTACCATGCCGTCGGATCACTTCAGCTCACTCACGTCACAGATTCTATGCACCGCTCTGAGAATAATTGCACTGTGATCACAGCACTTCCTGATATGCAGATCCGTACCAAGTAAGATTAGTCTCCACCTAACACTCAAACGCAAGCGGTGACGTCAGTGGAACGCACGCTTAGCAGTTTCCGGTCATACACTTCCGGTTTCAGCGGCCATGACACCTGCACCACGCTGTATACTTAAACCCGGCACTCACAGCAGATACCAGCTACTGAGACAAGCGGTGGACGCCGCGTCTATGCTGAAAACTCACCTGATGCTTTATCCACCTAAGGGACCATTAAGGTAACCTTTTCACTATCCACTGCCCCACCAATGTAGATTGTGAGATAATATCTTACAACGCTATAATGCGGTTCTGCCTATGCCGTTTATTTTTACAGATTATATCTATGCATCATTCACTCCAGCGGTATGTGTTATAAAATATTCCTACCACTATACACTGTTGTTAAGAGCTTAACATACTCACCTCAGCACATTCCTTTTTAGGAATAATAAGATTTTGTCAGCAAAACTACATATGGGTATGTGCTCTTCCATAGCTTTCACTATTCATTTCAGTCACTTGATCTTTCTTAAGGCACAATTATATGAAATTTACAGTTAATACTTACCAGATGATGCTATATTTTGTTGTTGGTTCCTAAATGCAGCATATTGAGAAAATTCCTTATCCATATATCATGTACATACTTCATTCTTATTTGTATCTTAATTTTCTATTTTTTTATGTTATATATACCATTATTCACATTGCAGCACATTGATGAAGGTCGATTGACCGAAACGTCTGCCTGCCACTTGTAATTTTTGCTGTGAATTGTATGTAAACCTTATATTAAATAAGCACATTTGCATTCACTGGTGTGTGCCAAATTTATATTATTAATTCACATACGGGTTGGGACCCTAATTTTGAGCACCACCTTGACAACTTACCTTTAGTTGTGCCAACGTTTTTGATCTATAGCTGATTATCACAGCTGACACCCGACACTATGTGCCAGGAGCGGTCATGGACCGCTCCCGGCACATTAACCCCCTGGCACACCGCGATTAAACATGATCGCGGTGTACCGGGGGCACAGGGGAGCATCTCGCAGGGAGGGGGCTCCCTGCGTGCTCCCCTGAGACCCTCTGAACAGCGCGATGTATCGCGCTGTTCCGAGGGACCCTAATCCCTGCAGGACCCCGGATCCAAGATGGCTGCGGGGTCCTGCAGGGAGGTGGCTTCCTAAGTGCCTGCTGAGAGCAGGCGCTGAGAAAGCCTGCAGCAGTGCCTGTCACATCGCTGGTCTGACAGAGTGCTGTGCACACTGTCAGACCAGCAATCTGACTTTATACAGTGATGTCCCACCCTGGGACAAAGTAAAAAAAATTAAAATAACATGTGTGAAAAAAAATCCAAAATAAAGGAAAAAAAAAATTCCCCAATAAATTAATTTCTTCATGTAAATAAAAAAACAAAACAATAAAAGTACACATATTTAGTATCGCCACGTCTGTAACGAACTGCCCTATAGAACTGTCCTACTAGTTAACCCCTTTAGTGAACCCCTTAAAAAAAAAACAGAACAAAGAAAAAAACAATGATATATCATCATACCGCCGAACAAAAAGTGGAATAACACGACATCAAAAAGATCGATATAAATAAACATGGTACCGCTGAAAACGTCATCTTGTCCCGCAAAAAACAAGCCACCATACAGCATCATCAGCGAAAAAATAAAAAAATTATAACTCGCAGAATGAAGCGATGCAGATATAATTATTTTTTATATAAAATTGTTTTTTATTGTATAAAAGCGCCAAAACATAATAAAATTATATAAATGAGGTATCGCCGTAATCGTACTAACCCGAAGAATAAAACTGCTTTATCAATTTTACCACACGCGGAACGGTATAAACGCCCCCCCCAAAAGAAATTAATGAATTGCTGATTTTTGTTCATTCTAACCTCCCAAAAATCGAAATAAAAAGCGATCAAAAAAGTCACGTGCCCAAAAATGGTACTAATAAAAACATCAACTCGTACCGCAAAAAAAAAGACCCCACATGACTCTGTGGGCCAAAATATGCAAAAATTATAGCTCACAAAATGTGGTGATGCAAAAACTATTTTGTGCAATAAAAAGCGTCTTTTAGCGTGACAGCTGCCAAACATAAAAACCCGCTATAAATAGTAAACCAAACCCCCCTTTATCACCCCCTTAGTTAGAGAAAAATAATAAAATAAAAAAAAATGTATTTATTTCCATTTTCCCATTAGGGTTAGGGTTATGGTTGCGGCTAAAGTTAGGGTTAGAATTGGGATTAGGGTTAGGGGTGTGTTAGGGTTAGGTTTGTGGTTAGGGTTATGGTTGGGACTAGGGTTAGGGTGTGTTGGGGTTAAGGTTGGAGTTAGAATTGGGGGGTTTCCACTGTTTAGGCACATCAGGGGCTCTCCAAATGTGACATGGCGTCTGATCTCAATTCCAGCCAATTCTGCGTTGAAAAAGTCAAACCGTGCTCCTTCCCTTCAGAGCTCTGCCATGCGCCCAAACAGTAGTTTACCCCACATAAGGGGTATCAGCGTACTCAGGACAAATTGTACAATAACTCTTCTGTTACCCTTGGGAAAATAAAAAATTGGGAAAATATCATTTTTGTAAAAAAAAAAAGATTTTTTGTTTTTACGGCTGTACGTTATAAACTTCTGTGAAGCACTTGGGGCTTCATAGCGCTCACCACACATCTAGAGGAGTTCCTTGGGGGGATCTAGTTTCCAAAATGGGGTGACTTGGGGGGTTTCTACTGTTTAGGCACATCATGGGCTCTGCAAACGTAACATGATGCCCGCAGACCATTCCATCAAGTCTGCATTCCAAAATGGCGCTCCTTCCCTTCTGAGCTCTCCCCTGCGCAAAAACAGTTGTTCCCCCCCACATATGGGGTATTGGTGTACTCAGGACAAATTGCACAACAACTTTTGTGGTCCAATTTCTCCTGTTACCCTTGTGAAAATAAAAAATAGCGGGCTAAAAAATCATTTTTGAGGAAAAAAATGATTTTTTTATTTTCACTGCTCTGCATTATAAACTTCTGTGAAGCACTTGGGGGTTCAGAGTGCTCACAACAAATCTAGATAAGTTCCATAAGAGGTCTAGTTTCCAAAATGGTGTCACATGTGTTTTTTTTTTTTTACTGTTTAGGCACACATGGGCTCTCCAGACACGTCATGGTGTCCGCTAACGATTGGAGCTAATTTTCCATTCAAAAAGTCAAATGGCGCTCCTTCCTTTCTGAGCCCTACCGTGCACCCAAACAGTGGTTTATGACCACATATGATGTATCTGTGTACTCAGGAGAAATTGCCCAACAAATTTATCCTGTTGCCCATGTGAAAATGAAAAAACTGAGGCTAAAATAAATTTTTTGTCAAAAAAAGTACTTTCTTTTTTTTTTACGGATCAATTTGTGAAGCACCTGGGGGTTCAAAGTGCTCACTATGCATCTAGATAAGTTCCTTGGAGGGTCTAGTTTCCAAAATGGGGTCACTTGTGGGGGAGCTCCAATGTTTAGGTACACAAGGACTCTCCAAATGCGACATGGCAACCGCTAAATATTCTAGCATATTTTCCATTCAAAAAGTCAAATGGCGCTCCTTCCTTTCTGAGCCCTGCCGTGCGCCCAAACAGTGGTTTATGACCACATATGAGGTATCTGTGTACTCAGGAGAAATTGCCCAACAAATTTTAGGATCCATTTTATCCTGTTGCCCATGCAAAAATTAAAAATTAGATGCTAAAATAAAATTTTTGTTGGAAAAATTAAAATGTCCATTTTTTCCTTCCACGTTGCTTTAGTTCCTGTGAAGCTCTTGAAGGGTTAATAATCTTCTTGAATGTAGTTTTGAGTAGCTTGAGGGGTGCAGTTTTTATAATGGTGTCACTTTTGGGTATTTTCTACCATATAGACCCCTCAAAGTGACTTCAAATGTGAGGTGGTCCCTAAAAAATGGTTTTGTAAATTTTGCTGTAAAAATTAGACCTTTATAACTTCCTAACAAAAAAAAATGTTGTTTCCAAAATTGTGTTGATGTAAAGTAGACATGTGGGAAATGTTATTTATTAACTATTTTGTGGCACATAACTCTCTGGTTTACCAGAATAAAAATTCAAAATTTGAAAATTGCAAAATTTTCAAAATTTTCGCCAAATTTCCATTTTTTTCACAAATAAACGCAAAAATTATCAACCTAAATTTACCACTAAGAAAGAGGATCGTGAGCACAGCTTCCAGAGTGGTGGTGCTATTAGTCTAGGTTCCCACACCGAAAATATGAAAGTATAAAGACTAAGCACTCATCTTAAATGTGAAGAGAGGATTTTTAATGGTAGTATATCCAAAACGTTTCGGTCACAGGGACCTTCGTCAGTCACTACATAAACAAGAAAGCATATTAATCACATAGGATATTAATCTAATGGTCCTAAACAATTTTAACAGAATATATACATATACAGTCATGGCCAAAAGTTTTGAGAATGACACAAATATTAATTTTTACAAAATCTACTGCTTCACTTTTTCTAATGGCAATTTGCATATACTCCAGAATGTTATAAAGAGTGATCAGCTTAACAGCAATTACTTGCAAAGTCAATATTTGGCTAGAAAATGAACTTTATCCCCCAAAACACATTTCAACATCATTGCAGCCCTGCCTTAAAAGGACCAGCTAACCTCTTTTCAGTGATTGCTCCATTAACACAGGTGTGGGTGTTGATGAGGACATGGCTGGAGATCAGTCTGTCATGATTAGGTAAGAATGACACCACTGGACACTTTAAAATGAGGCTGGTGCTTGGCATCATTGTTTCTCTTCTGTTAACCATGGTTATCTCTAAAGAAACACGTGCAGTCATCATTGCAATGCACAAAAATGGCCTAACAGGGAAGAGTATCGCAGCTAGAAAGATTGCACCTCAGTCAACAATCTATCGCATCATCAAGAACTTCAAGGAGAGAGGTTCCATTGTTGCCAAAAAGGCTCCAGGGCGCCAAAGAAAGACCAGCAAGCGCCAGGACCGTCTCTTAAAAGTGTTTCAGCTGCAGGATCGGGCTACCAGCAGTGCAGAGCTTGCTCACGAATGGCAGCAGGCAGGTGTGAGTGCATCTGCACGCACTGTGAGGCAGAGACTCTTGGAGCAAGGCCTGGTCTCAAGGAGGGCAGCAAAGAAGCCACTTCTCTCCAGAAAAAACATCATGGACAGACTGATATTCTGCAAAAGGTACAGGCAGTGGACTGCTGAGGACTAGGGTAAAGTTATTTTCTCTGATGAATCCCCTTTTCGATTGTTTGGGACATCAGGAAAACGCCTCATTCGGAGACAACAAGGTGAGCGCAACCACCAGTCTTGTCTCATGCCAACTGTTAAGCATCCTGAAACCATTCATGTGTGGGGTTGCTTCTCAGCCAAGGGAATCGGCTCTCTCACAGTCTTGCCTAAAAACACAGCCATGAATAAAGAATGGTACCAGAATGTCCTCCAAGAGCAACTTCTCCAAACCCTCCAAGAGCAGTTTGGCGATCAACAATGCCTTTTCCAGCATGATGGAGCACCTTGCCATAAAGCAAAGGTGATAACTAAATGGCTCAGGGAACAAAACATAGAGATTTTGGGTCCATGGCCTGGAAACTCCCCAGATCTTAATCCCATTGAGAACTTGTGGTCAATCATCAAGAGACGCATGGACAAACAAAAACCTAAAAATTCTGAATAATAGATGGAAGAAAAAAATTCATTATTTATATGATGACACATGGTAACGGCTTAAGTGAAGTAGTGTGGCCAGAGCCAGAGCTGAATATGACTTCATAACTAGAAGAAGTTACCAGAGGAAAGATCAGGAACTAGACAGAAACGATGTGATAGTGATAAAGATATTTTATTTTATTTAGACTAGAAGAGGCGTTCAAATAGTTGTTGTGAGGTAACCATGGTAACAGTGAACTCTGGCAAGGAGTGGTGATCATAGGTGGATCCTAGTTAGAATTCCCACGTGAAAGTGATTTGCAGTGATAGATCCACTGGAAATTAATATAAACAGCTCTAAAAAAGAAAGGAGAGCAAGTTATATTATTGATCAGACAACACATGGCGACATAGAGTAAACATTATATAATACAATATAGGGAAAACAGAGTGATCTCACTGGAGGTTGTATAATCACTTTCAGTAAATTGTTATAAGAAATTATTAGAGAGAAGGAATAGCGATCAAACAACATATATCATTATAAAAATGCCGATAATTCGTATTCCCTATTCAAGCCTTTAGGGCTCAGTGTGTCAAGAGTGTGGATCCAAAACGCCTCCCATTTTCTGAGATGAAGAATTCTGTTACCCCCTCTCCTGGATGGTAAAATCTGTTCAATGACTTGAAATTTTAATTGTGAAATATTGTGGCCTGAGGATATGAAATGATGGGGGATGGGGAGAAGAAGGTTTTTACAGCGTATTGTAGATTTGTGTTTGGAGATTCTGTCGCGTATCGTTTGAGAGGTTTCTCCAACGTAAAGAAGGCCGCAGGGGCACTTAATCAGGTAGATCACATGTGTGGAGTCGCATGTGAAAAAATTTTTAATCTTAAATGTTTTGCCTGAATGTGGATGAGAGAAGCTATCCCCTTTTATCACACTGTTACACTGTACGCAGTGTAAACAGGGGAAAGTGCCACATTTGGGTGTGTGTAGAAAGCGTTGTACTTTTTTTGATGATATGGGGCCAAGGTCTGCGTGTACCAAGGAGTCCCGTAAGTTCGGTGGCCGTTTGTAGCACGGTAGAAATGGCTCCCTAAATTCCAAGACCTCTGGGTAAGCTGTAGATAGTAGATGCCAGTTTTTCCGAATAGATCTATGAATGATATTGGTAGCAGGATGAAAAGTGTGTACAAAAGGAATGCGGTTACCTGTGGTCCTATCTAGTCTAGTAGTAGGGAGTTTGGATTTCTCAAGTAATGGCCGAGGATAACCCCGTGTTTCAAATTTTTTGGTCATCTCTTGGAACCGTAATTCCTGAGTAATGTCGTCAGTGACGATGCGTCTAACACGTGCAAATTGGGATTTGGGGATAGCCTTTCTCATGAAGGGAGGATGTGAACTCTGATAATGGAGTAAGCTGTTTTTGTCAGTTTGTTTAATGTAGAGATCAGTTGACAGCCACCCATCTTGATTTTTGATCACCATAGTATCAAGGAAATTTATCTGTCTGAGGTCGTGATTAATAGTAAACTGAATACCTGGCCAAGAGGTATTAAGAGAATTATAGAAGACCAGAAGAGATTCCAAGGGGCCGTCCCATATGCAAAATATGTCGTCAATGTATCTTTTCCATGTGATGATATGTTGACGAAATAATGGATTATTATATATTATACTATCTTCAAAATCCGCCATATAGGCATTTGCATATGGGGGTGCTGCATTAGACCCCATAGCAGTCCCCCGTACCTGAAGAAAAAATTCATCTTGGAACAGAAAAAAGTTGCAGGTAAGTATCACTTTAAGGAGATCAATACAAAGATCTATCTGGTCACCATCCATTTGAGCAGTTCTAAGTAAATGGGAAATAGATGTAATGCCGTCTGAATGCGGAATAGATGTGTACAAGTCTTTTACATCTAAAGTTACCAAAATTGCATCTGATGGGATAGTATCTAATTGTTGAATTAATCTCAGAAAAGCCCCCATGTCTAAGACAAATGATTTAGTTTTTTGTATAAGTGGGGTGAGAATTTTCTCGAGATAAATAGCCAGAGGTGATAAAATAGAGTTGGTGGAGGTACTATTGGTCTTCCCGGGGGTTTTTCAAGGTTTTTGTGAACCTTTGGTAGGATGTAGAAGACTGGTGTGTTAGGATTGGTGTTATTGAGGAAATCACAAGTCTTCTGGTCCAACACTCCCAAGGCAAAATATTTTTCTAAAATATTGGAGATTTTTAGACTAATATCCCGAGTGGGATTTTGGGACAGGGGTTGATAAATAGATACATCACTAAGCTGACGTTTAATTTCTGTGATATAAAAGGTCTTGTCCATTATTACAAGGGCCCCACCCTTGTCAGCCGGTTTAATGATAATGGAACTATCATTTTGTAGAGATGTAATAGCCTTTCTTTCATCTATGGTCAGATTAGTGGGATGAAAGATTTTTCCTCTTTCAATATCCTGTCTTAGATTTTGAAAGGAATCCTGAACAAAACCAATGAATGTTTCTACCGCATGTGAGGCTAAAGGCGGACGGAAAAAACTTTTATTCCTAAGACCCAAACTCTGCGCCGAAAGTAGTTTAGGATCGGGTGGAGTAGTGGGTATAGGAGTAATAGGCTTGGAGGAATAGTAAGCTTTAAGTCTTATGTGACGGGAAAACCTCTGTAGGTCCATGTCCAAATCAAATGTTCGACATTTATGAGATGGACAGAAGGAAAGTCCTTTTTGTAGGACCGCATGTTCGACACTAGTGAGAGTTCTAGATGAGATGTTAATCACCAGATTGTCCGCACCTTGGAACGGGTGATCCGGCCTTGATCTTGTTCCCTTCTTCTGTCCCCGTCTGGTCTTCTTCTGAAATTGCGTCCTCTGCGTGGGCCTAAAAAAGGAACCATGGTAGAAGTAGATGGTCCGAAATCTTGATCCGAGCCTGAGGTAGAGTAGTCGGTTGATGTATGTTGTCCCTGTCTTGAATCCTTGCGCGTGAAGTTGCCCTGCCATCGGTATACTCGATTGGATCGATAATCTTCGGATGTCCCTGGCAAACTTGTTCCGTATTCTGGTCTCGATGCTTTCTTGTGACGTTTAATACGTTCTTGGATCTCAGTCTTAAGGGACCCAAGTTCTTCAGGGGTGGCAGATGCTGTCAGTTGTGATTCTATCACCTTAATACGTTCGGCGCTAGAGATGATTTCCTTCTGTAAATATTCAACTGTGAGTGTGATTAGATCAAATGAACATTTATTCAAGATATGTTCAAATTTGGTGCAAAACTCGGGTGAGTCTCTAAAGAGAGTTGGACGCAAAGGAACCCGGAGGCCTCTTGGAATCCGTTGTACTCGTAGATATTCTGATAATGTGGCACAGTGCAGTTCAGTATTGGTAAAGGATCTCAGTTCCCTTTCCCAATCTCTGCCTCTGATTTCTTGTGGTGGAATAAGTAAGAATTCACTAGATAATTTGGATTGTGCGAGGATGCTAGCGGTTTCCTCTGCGTTATAGGAAAAGGTGTTTGTAGTCATGACCCAAGAGGCGTGCAATCACGTATGGGAGGTACAAATAAGAAAGAGGATCGTGAGCACAGCTTCCAGAGTGGTGGTGCTATTAGTCTAGGTTCCCACACCGAAAATATGAAAGTATAAAGACTAAGCACTCATCTTAAATGTGAAGAGAGTTCACTGTTACCATGGTTACCTCACAACAACTATTTGAACGCCTCTTCTAGTCTAAATAAAATAAAATATCTTTATCACTATCACATCGATTCTGTCTAGTTCCTGATCTTTCCTCTGGTAACTTCTTCTAGTTATGAAGTCATATTCAGCTCTGGCTCTGGCCACACTACTTCACTTAAGCCGTTACCATGTGTCATCATATAAATAATTAATTTTTTTCTTCCATCTATTATTTTTTATCCCACATACTATTTAGTGCTGCCTATATATTTACTAGCTATAACGCTAATAACTTATGATTTTTTCAGTTATCTACTGGCATTAACCTTTGTATTAGATTTTCTAACTTCCTGACTGTGGAACGCAGTTACCGGCATACATGGAACGCACTGCCATACTGTTTCCGCCGGGTCATTTCCGGCCCACGCTGCTCCATGCACATAATCAGGGCTTAGTCCCGCCCCTTCCTCTTAAGTTCAGCGCGGTATCTCACTGCCATACTGACGGCGGAGTACGCGCCCCACAGACGTGACGGTCTGTTTCTCCTACGGCCCTACTAAGGTATAGTTTCTTTTGACCGCAGCTTACTGGGATACCGCTAATACACGCATGGTAACTCTGGCTTACAGATTCTCCTTATTTTAACTTTGCTCAATTTTTCTCCCAAATAGTAATAGCCACAGTAGCGGTGGATACCGCACTCTAGAGGCCCATTGGCCCACCGTTGGCTCTGAATAAGGTATATTTTCGTCTCTCCACCACCTTCATACCACTTTTCCATATAGTAACTCTTCTTATTTAAAACTAGCTGTAGTACCCGGCTTCGCCCGGGTTAATTAATAACTGCTGTTAGCTGTAACAAAATAGACTATGTTAACAAAAATTTATTCTGCACATAAAAATCAGACACCAAAACGTGCGGGGGTTAAAATTTCCATTCAACACATAGCCTATGATGCTCCTGGGGTTGAGATGTGCGGGCATGCAAAATTTCATGCCCGTAAGTACAACGGTGCAGATTCCTATCCCGGGCCAAAATTATTTGCCGATTTGGAATGCGCGGGGTTAAAATTTCGACTCAAAACCTAGCCTATGACGCTCCCGGGGTCGAGACGTGCGGGTGTGCAAAATTTCATGCCCGTAAATGCAGATTCCTATGCCGGACATACACACAAGCATTCAGCTTTCTCCCCATTATGTAGATAGGGCCAAAATTGTTTGGCGATTTGGAACGTGCGGGGGTTAAAATTTCCATTCAACACATAGCCTATGATGCTCCTGGGGTTGAGATGTGCAGGCATGCAAAATTTCATGCCCGTAAGTACAACGGTGCAGATTCCTATCCCGGGCCAAAATTATTTGCCGATTTGGAATGCGCGGGGTTAAAATTTCGACTCAAAACCTAGCCTATGACGCTCCCGGGGTCGAGACGTGCGGGTGTGCAAAATTTCATGCCCGTAAATGCAGATTCCTATGCCGGACATACACACAAGCATTCAGCTTTCTCCCCATTATGTAGATAGGGCCAAAATTGTTTGGCGATTTGGAACGCACGGGGTTAAAATTTCGATTCAAAACATAGCCTAGGACGCTTTCGGGGTCGAGACGTGCGGGCGTGCAAAATTTCATGCCCGTAAGTGCGACGGTGCGGATTCCAATCCCGGACAAACATACTCACATACATACACACATACATACATTCAGCTTTATATATTAGATATCTCCACAGCTTGATATTTACTATCACGTTACCTAATGTGAGTATGCTTTAGGTGGTCACACTTGCTATACTGCTACAATACTGTCAGTTCTATTCTCTTATCTGACACTGTTTTTCTCAGGTTCATTGTTTCTGACCTAAGGGCATTATACATAAGGAGTCTGTGTTTTTTGATCATTTAAGTGAAGGTACGGCACATGGTCTACTTCATACTACTTTAGAAACTCTTCTAGTCTAATTTTGGCATTGTCATGAGTTGCTATGCAGGGACCCACTGCATCTATTTTGCTATCTATTTGACCCTGATCATCACTATTATTTTATTATATTATTTTATTATATATTTTCAGTTCATTCCATACTTGTATATATGTATATATTCTGTTAAAATTTTTTAGGACCATTAGATTAATATCCTATGTGATTAATATGCTTTCTTGTTTATGTAGTGACTGACGAAGGTCCCTGTGACCGAAACGTTTTGGATATACTACCATTAAAAATCCTCTTTTCACATTTAAGATGAGTGCTTAGTCTTTATACTTTCCTAAATTTACCACTAACATGAAGCCCAATATGTCACGAATAAACATTCTCAGAATCGCTAGGATCCGTTGAAGCGTTCCTGAGTTATTACCTCATAAAGGGACACTGGTCAGAATTGCAAAAAATGGCAAGGTCATGAAGGGGTTAAGGGAATAAAAATTAAAAATTTGAAAATTGCAAAATTTCTAAATTTTCACCATATTTCAATTTTTTTCATAAATAAACGCAAGTTATATCGAATAAATTTTAACACTGTCATAAAGTACAATATGTCACGAGAAAACAGTCTCCGAATTGCGAAGATCAGTTGAAGTGTTCCAGAGTTATAACCTCATAAAGAGACAATGGTCAGAATTGTAAAAATTCTCCCGGTCATTAACGTGCAAACCACCCTTGGGGGTAAAGGGGTTAAAAGGGAGTGTGTTCAAAATAATAGCAGTGTGGAGTTCAATTAGTGAGGTCAATCATTCTGTGAAGAAACGGGTATGAATCAGGTGGCTCTTATTTAAGGGTAAAGTCAGGACATGTAGGACATGCATTTCTTCTTAAAAGCCTGAGAAATATTTGTCGTTCGAGACATTGTTCAGAAGAACAGCGTACTTTGATTAAAAAGTTGATTGGAAAGGGTAAAACTTATAAAGAAGTGCAGACAATGATAGGATGTTCAGCTAAAATGATGTCCAATGCTTTAAAATGGAAAGCCAAATCAGAGAGACGTGGAAGAAAACGGAAGACTGCTATTCGAATGGATGGAAGAATAGCCAGAATGGCAAAGGCCCAGCCAATGATCAGCTCCAGGATGATGAAAGACAGTCTCAAGTTACCTGTGAGTATTGTGACAGAAGACGCTTGTGTGACGCTAATCTCTTAGCAAGAAGTCCCCACAAAGTCCCACCGTTAAAAGAAAGACATTTACTGAAACGGATACATTTTGCTAAAGAACACATCACCTGGCCTAAAGAGAAATGGAGAAACATTTTGTGGACTGATGAAGGTAAAATTGTTCTTTTTGCATCCAAGGGCCGCAGACAGTCTGACGACCTCCAAACTCTGCATTCAAGCCACAGGAGACTCTGAAAACAGTGAGGCATGGTGGTGCAAGCATCATGATATGGGCAGGTTTATCTTCCTGTGGAGCCAGACCTATTTACTTCATACCGGGGATCATGGACCAGTTTGCATATATTAAAGTACTTGAAGAGGTCATGTTGCCCTACACTGAAGAGGATATACCTTTGCAATGGGTGTTTCAGCAAGACAACGACCCTAATCATACCAGTTAACTAGCAAAATCTTGGTTCCAGTCCAACAACATTGAGGTTATAGAGTGGCCAGGCCAATTCCCGGACCTTAATCCGATAGAAACTTAATTTTTAATGTCACCTCACAAGTGTTCGGAGGCAAAGCCAACAAATGCCAAAAAATTGTGGGATGTACAGTTAGGTCCATATATATTTGGACAGAGACAACATTTATCTAATTTTGGTTCTAGACATTACCACAATGAATTTTAAACAAAACAATTCAGATGCAGTTGAAGTTCAGACTTTCAGCTTTCATTTGAGGGTATCCACATTAAAATTGGATGAAGGGTTTAGGAGTTTCAGCTCCTTAACATGTGCCACCCTGTTTTTAAAGGGACCAAAAGTAATTGGACAGATTAAATAATTGTAAATAAAATGTTCATTTCTAGTACTTGGTTGAAAACCCTTTGTTGGCAATGACTGCCTGAAGTCTTGAACTCATGGACATCACCAGACGCTGTGTTTCCTCCTTTTTGATGCTCTGCCAGGCCTTCACTGCGGTGGTTTTCAGTTGCTGTTTGTTTGTGGGCCTTTCTGTCTGAAGTTTAGTCTTTAACAAGTGAAATGCACGCTCAATTGGGTTGAGATCAGGTGATTGGCTTGGTCATTCAAGAATATTCCACTCCTTTGCTTTAATAAACTCCTGGGTTGCTTTGGCTTTATGTTTTGGGTCATTGTCCATCTGTAGTATGAAACGCCGACCAATCAGTTTGGCTGCATTTGGCTGGATCTGAGCACACAGTATGGCTCCGAATACCTCAGAATTCATTCGGCTGCTTCTGTCCTGTGTCACATCATCAATAAACACTAGTGACCCAGTGCCACTGGCAGCCATGCATGCCCAAGCCATCACACTGCTTCGCCATGTTTTACAGATGATGTGGTATGCTTTGGATCATGAGCTGTACCACGCCTTCGCCATACTTTTCTCTTTCCATCATTCTGGTAGAGGTTGATCTTGGTTTCATCTGTCCAAAGAATGTTCTTCCAGAACTGTGCTGGCTTTTTTAGATGTTTTTTAGCAAAGTCCAGCCTAGCCTTTTTATTCTTGATGCTTATGAGTGGCTTGCACCGTGCAGTGAACCCTCTGTATTTACTTTCATGCAGTCTTCTCTTTATGGTAGATTTGGATATTGATACGCCTACCTCCTAGAGAGTGTTGTTCACTTGGTTGGCTGTTGTGAAGGGGTTTCTCTTCACCATGGAGAGTATTCTGCGATCATCCACCACTGTTGTCTTCCGTGGGCGCACAGGTCTTTTTGCATTGATGAGTTCACCAGTGCTTTCTTTCTTTCTCAGGATGTACCAAACTATAGATTTTGCCACTCCTAATGTTGTAGCAATTTCTCGGATGGGTTTTTTCTGTTTTTGCAGCTTAAGGATGGCTTGTTTCACCTGCATGGAGAGCTCCTTTGACCGCATGTTTCCTTCACAGCAAAACCTTCCAAATGCAAACACCACACCTCAAATCAACTTCAGCCCTTTTATCTGCTTAATTGAGAATTACATAACGAAGGGATTGCCCACACCTGTCCATGAAATAGCCTTGGAGTCAATTGTCCAATTACTTTTGGTCCCTTTAAAAACAGGGTGGCACATGTTAAGGAGCTGAAACTCCTAAACCCTTCATCCAATTTTAATGTGGATACCCTCAAATGAAAGCTGAAAGTCTGAACTTCAACTGCATCTGAAATGTTTTGTTTAAAATTCATTGTAGTAATGTCTAGAACCAAAATTAGATAAATGTTGTCTCTGTCCAAATATATATGGACCTAACTGTAGCATCAAGCATCCTGGGCTGGAATAACAGTTGACTGGTGCCAGAAGTTGATTCTCTATGCAACATAGATGTGAAGCAGTTCTAAAAAAAAACAACTGTGGTTATACAACTAAATATTAGGTTAGTGATTCACAGGGATGCTAATTGCACAAGAAAAGTACATATTGTGAGTTTTTAAAGACAAATGTAGACACATTTTTTTTTAGAACAGCCCAATGTTCATTTTGCTATTTTCTGTAAAGTAGTTAAAAATTATATACATTTCTCTTCATGTTTTGAATTAGAAAACAATGTGCAATGTTCCCAATACATTGGCTTCTACTGCCCACCGTGCAGCTGAAATCCGCACACCAAAGACAGATCCACAGAGCTCCCTGGCATTTCTTCAGGGAATGTGCTGACAACAAGCAACGGGTGGTTTGCACGCTGTGCCTTCAGATCCTGAAGCGAGGCATAAATCTTCTAAACCTGAGCACCATGTGCATGACAAGGCATCTGAATTCCAAGCAGGAGATGCAGTGGAGTAAACACCTTAAAAAGCATGACAGATCTATGCCTCTTCCTCAAGCTCACAATTAACAGGGCCACCTGAATACCACAAAGAGAGGATGGGATGTGACAGCAACACCATCAGTATCATCAAGCATCTCCACACCATCCCATTGAAGTGTTCAGCTTTCCATCCTCCAAACCCTTGAGTGAAAGAGGAGATACACCCTTAGCCACTCACTGGCCATGGTCCTGAATGACAATATTTTCAAATTAGTGGCCAAATTACTTGTAATGCTGCAGTTACTGCTGGTGGAGACAGTTTTAAAAACCTGATGGCAGTGGATATTCGCCACTACTTTCCCAGGCTTGCCATTTCTGCCCTGCACACACATGTTGCAGACCAAATCAGGTGTGCACTGCACAACAACATCAATTTCAAGGTCCACATAACCTCCAATATGTGGACCAGTAAGCACAGCCAGGGACATTGCATCTCCCTGAATGCCCCCTGGGTATTTGTAGTGGCAGATGGGACAGAGGTAGAAGGCGTTCTAACTCATTTCCTACCACCACCTAGGATTGCTGGACATTTATCTGTCCAGTTTACCTCTTCCTACTTTGCTTCTTCCACTGCCTCTTCATCCGGTCACAGTAAGCCCTGCACCACCAACTTCAGCACAGTCAGGGGGAAACAAAAGGAGGCTGTTCTTAAACTCCTGTGTTTGAGGAACAAATCCCACAAAGCGCAGGAGCTGTAGACTGGGATCAAACAGCAAACAGATGAGTGGCTGGGGTCGGTGCACCTCAAGCCTGGCCTGGTGGTGTGCCATAACAGAGCTTCAGCATGCTCACCCTGCTGCTGCTAGCATGTTTGTGCTGCAGTGTTACTTTTGTCTTCCCGCTCACCGGCTGATATGCGACGTACCTAAAAGGTGGAACATATGCTGGAGAGACTGTATGAGCAGCAGCAGGTAATAGTGGCGTTTCACCTCCAGCACACTCAGGTGTGTCGCTCCACAGAACTTCACCACCAATGAGTGGACCTCACATATATTGGCCAATCTATGCACTAAGTATGTTCTTTTTTTACTGTAATTTTTCATAGCATTTTTTCCAGTTTCATTTTTCCAATATTTCATATGAACATAATGTAGCATTTTCCTATTTTCTATGGCAGTAATGCAATTTCAATGTTCTATAGTTATTCTAAGAAATTCAGGATGCAACTTAATCTTTTTCTATAGTTTATATATTTTTGTAGTTGACACCTGTTCACCCCCTGAGGGAGGGACCTTTTATCCTCGTGTGTTCCTGTCCCTATCAAGGGTATGAAGGACGACCTCCTGATGGTGCTGTCAGGAGGGACGCCATTGAAACACAAAATAATCAAAGAAGATTGTTATTGTGTTACGTGGTGTGGACACTTACAGAAAACATGCAGAAAAAAAGCAGTAGAAAAAACCCGCAGCATAAATATGGCCTCAGTGTTACATTTTGATGAAATTTTCTTATGGGTTTAAAGGGAACCCGTCAACCCCCCAGGGCCTATTAAAGTAAGCAGCACTAAGGTTGCATTCTGTGAAGGTGGCTCTTATGTTTCTTATCACTAGGATCGCTGAAATAATAAGTTTTATAAATTTCCTGCCATACCTCTATTGAGTCAGGGAGGTACGTTTTCTCCCCCTGACTCTACGGTCTCGCAGCCGTCCATCATCCTCCTCTTGTCTCCGGCCCTTGCCTCCTCTCTTGTGACGTCACCAGCGCCTGTGCTGTGCAATCAGTTCTCGGGCATGTGCCATGCGCGCTGCCTGGGAACTTACATCAGGTGATTTAAGGTTATCGCGCCTGCGTGTAGCGGAGGCCCCAGATCCCGCCCCGCAGTGTGTTATGATGTATTCACACTGTGGGGTTGGGAATCTGGCGCCTGCGCAGTGAGGTTCTCTGCGCCTGTCCCCATCTCCCTCCGCCTCTTTCTTCACTGCGCAGGCGCCAGATTCCCAGCGCCGGCATGCCTCTTTCCCTGCCTGTCAGATCGCTGATCTGATATTCTGCAGTGCAGTGTCTGATCAGTGATCTGACATTATATAGTAATGTCCCATACTGGGACAATGTAAAAAAAAAATTAAAAAAGTGTAAAAATATATTGTTTTAAATCCTTAAAGAAAAAATATTTTACCAATAAATAAATTTATGTAAATAAAAAAACAATAAAAGTACACATTTGGTATCGCCGCATCTAATGACCCGCTCTATAATACTATCCTACCAGTTAACCCCTTCAGTGAACACCGTAAAAAATAAACTAGGCAAGAAACAATGTTTTATCATCATACCGCCGAACAAAAAGTGCAATAAAACGCGATCAAAATGACGGATGTAAATAAAAATGGTACAGCTGAAAACGTCATCTTGTCCCGCAAAAAACAAGTTGCGAAATGGCTCCATCAGCAGAAAAATAAAAAAGTTATAACTCTCAGAATAAAGCTATGCAAAAATAATTATTTTTTCTATAAAATAGTTTTTGTGTAAAAGCGCCAAAACAAAACTATATAAATGAGGTATGGCTGTAATCATACTGATCCGAAGAATAAAGCTGCCTTATCAATTTTACCACACTTGGAACGGTATAATAATAAAAAAAAGCAATTCCTGAATTGCTGTTTTGGTTCATTCTGTCTTCCAAAAATCGTAATAGAAAGCGATCAAAGAATGTCATGTGCCCGAAAATGGTACCAATAAAAACGTCAGCCCATCCCGCAAAAAACAAGCCATAGCATGACTGTTGGCCGAAATATGGAAAAATTTTAGCTCTCAAAATGTGGTCATGCAAAAACTAGTTATCGCAATACAAAGCATCTTTTAGTGTGTGACAGCAGCCAAACATAAAAACCCGATATAAATCTGGTATCGCACTGACCCGAAGAATAAAGTCGGTATATCACTTATACCGCACGCGGAACGGCATAAAAAATTAAATAAAACCAATTCTTCACATGCTGTTGATTTTTTTTCATTCTGCCTCCCAAAGATCGCAGTAAAGCTCGGCGCACATTTATCCTGGGCTCTACGTTGAGCGCTTACACCAAGGTTTCCGTGTAAATCTCTGAAATATGTGATTCAGACAGAACCCCGGTGGGAAATTCCCTATTATGAGGCACTGTGGACGCTATAGGACCTGTGATCCGGCGGTGTCCGTCTTTTTAGGATTGCATAAAAGTGCCCTTCTGTGCACTTCTGAAAAGAAGGACACGGCTAAACAGAGGCCAGATGGAGCCCAGAGTAACTCAGCTGCCTCACTATAGTGAATAGATCCATCGAGGGTTTCATCGGAATCACGTCACTCTAAGATTTAGATGGAAACCCCAAAGAAAGTGGTCAGCGTAGAGTGCCGGATAACTGTGATCCCAAATGTTATGTAAAATGTTCCCAATAAAAGCTTCAACTCAATCCACAAAAAAAGCAAGTCCTCACTCAGATCTGTCATATGTTAATGGAAATATAGGTGGCTTCCACGTTACTGGTAGCACAAAGGCTCTGGAAAAGCTAAATGGCTCCTCACCCACCAAAAGAAATTCAGCAAATTCTCTGCTCCCAAATCCAAATGCCCCCATCCCTTCTGAGCCCCAGTGTGCCTAAACATATAGCGCCCACATTTGGCATTTCTGTAGTGATGAGAGCCCGCCTAATTTAAAGGGGCATTTCTCCAGAAGCACGAGCTGGGCTTAATGTGCTTGTCACTACAACAACTGCAATTTACACTCAGCAACATCCACTGCTGCTTGTTTCTGGAAAACACCCATGGAGTTAAAATAGTCACTACTTCTGTAGATAAATTCCCAAAGTGTTATAATTTCCAAAATGGGGTCACTTGAGAGGGATTTTGCTTTTCTAGCACTTAGGGGCTCTTTAGCAAACTATTCTAGGAAAATCTGCGCTCCAGGAGGCAAATAGCGCTCTGTCCCTCCCGAGTCTCTCCGTATGGCAAAGCAGTATTGTACATCCACATATGGGTTATTTCTACATTCAGCTTAAATTGTGGGACACATTTTGGTGCAATTTTTACCCATTTCCCAGTGTGAAAAAAAAAACTTGAGGCTAAAACATAATCTTGGTGGTAAAAATGTAAATTATTTTTTCTTCACTTCCCAATGGTATAAAAGTTTGTGACACATCTCTGGTGTCAATATAATCACTGCACCCCTAGATGAATTCATTGAAAGGTTTAATTGGTAAAATGGGGTCACATATGGGGGGTTCTGCTGTTCTGGCACCTCAGGGGCTCTGCCAATGTAACATGGCACCCTCAAACAAGTGCAGCAAAATCTGGACTGTAATATGTATCGGTGAACTCAGGAGAGATCGCACAACAAACTTCGGGGTCCATTTTCTTCTTTTGCCCTTGTAAAAATACGAAATTAGTAGCTAAGATTTTTGTGGGAAAATGTGATTTTTTTTTTTTTTTATTTCCACGGCTTAATGGTATAAACTTCCGTGAAGCGCCTGGGGTTCAGGGTGCTCAATACATCTCTAGATAAGATCCCTAAGGGGTCTAGTTTCCAAAATGGTGTCACTTGTTGGGGGTTGCCACTGTTTAGAATGGTATCACTTTTGGGTATTTTCTTTCATATAGATCCCTCAAAGTGACTTCAAATGTGAGGTGGTCCCTAAAAAAAAATGGTTTTGTGAAGTTTGTTGTAAAAATGAGAAACCGCTCGTCAACTTTTAACCCTTATAACTTCCTAGCAAAAAAGTTTTGGTTCCAAAATTGTGCAGCTGTGAAGTAGACATGTGGGAATTATTTATTAACTATTTTGTGCGATGTGACCAATTTAAGGGTATAAAAATTAAAAGTTTGAAAATTGTAACATTTTAAAAATTTTCGACAAATTTCCATTTTTTTTCACAAATAAACAAGTCATATCGAAGAAATGTTACCACTATCATGAAGTACAATTAGTGATGAGCGAGTATGCTCGGGTGTTCTTCGAGTATTTGGAAGTGCTTGGAAATTTGGTTTGTGTCCCCGCAGCTGCATGATTTGCGGCTACTAGACAGCCTGAATACATAAGAGGATTGCCTGTTTGTTAGGGAATCCCCACATGTATTCAGGCTGTCTACCAACCGCAAATCATGCAGCTGCGCTGACAGAAACTAAATCTCCTAGCACTTCCAAATACTGAGACCACCTGAGCGTGCTCGCTCATCACCAAGTACAATATGTCACAAGAAAACTCTCAGAATCACCAGGATCCGTTGAAGCGTTCAAGAGTTATGATCTCAAAGTGACAGTGATCAGAAAGGTGAAAACAGGCTCGGTGTCACGCGGTCTTATGATATGTGTACGATGTCAGTAAACTATTCTTACAGAAACAACACTCTATACAACATATAGATTAGCAACATCAGCATGTAAGTATAGAATAGAATTACCTGACACGATATCCGTTGAACTCAGGATTAATCTTGAGGACTTGATACACTGTCACAGGAAAGAGGAGGCCCGGGGGTCTAACCTGACCCTAAACTGGGGTCCTAACTAATCCCTCACCTTGGAGGTACTGATAATGGTTCAGAGGTCCAAGTCTCCAGCCTAACCCTGTCTCCTATCAGTCCCCGAACCCTGTAATCAGTCCTAAGAAGGATTCTGATTACCACCAAAGGAATATGGGCTGATCTCTGCTAAATACACAGATTAGCAATATAAGACAGACTGGAGAAAACACAGACTTGCATACACACTCAAACACAGAAGGAACATAAATGATCTGGGATATTAAACTCTAAGCAAGGTGAGCTTAAAACAACTAAGGAGCTCTTTAACTTAAGTCTATACAGATACAATCCTATCTGTGGTCTGCATGAAGAATTTCACTGGCAACTCCCAAAACAGACCACCAGAGATTTAAAGGAAACCAATCAACAAATAATTAACTGCAGCCGGGAGAAACTGCACCCAGTCCCAGAACTGAGCACAGACAGAACTAACTCCCTAACTGCCAAACACAAAGAAACAGCAACTCAGCTGTGAGAAGTCAGAATGTGCAACCGCGACGATCTTCGTGGCGATGCACACATGACACTCGGTCTCAAAGGGGTTAAACAGAGTTCTACTTACAAGTGATGGACTTCTGACGGACTTAGATGAACCAATATCAACATACTTTAATTCTTGTCCATTATAATATTTATAGAAAACCATTGTCCTGTCATTTTCCAATACTTTTATACCATAACATTCATGCATGACATGTATGGTCCATTGATTTCATGCAATGCTTCATTTCCTCTGCAGCAAAACCGAAAGGAAAATTAAAAGACTTTCCATGGAAATAATGTCGGAGTGTATGGTTTAGAAAGAACCCAGAGTCAGTTCATGGTACTATGCACATTTACTATACATTGAAAAGAAGCTACAAAATTTGACCACAAAACTACATCCACGTGTCCTGCTGTAAATTGGCAGAAAAAAATTATTGCAGAATCTGCATGTAAAAGATGCAGTGGGTGAATTTACATTGTGCAGTTTGAAAAAGAAAAAGAGCAGCTCAATTTACACATTTTTTTTGGTTTCTCCACAGCCTAAAGATAAGATTTTACTGACTTTTCTACTGACCTGCGCAGCACTTTCCCCCTCATTTGTGTAAACTATTATTTCTCTGCTGCTTGTAGTTTTCACAATCCCCTTTCAACACTTGAGAAAAATATCACTATGATCCCTGATCTGAAGGAGTAGCGCACTTCTGGGTAAGTAGTGGCATTGGGCAAAATTATTAGGACACGATTCATTAAGACTGGCATGAGTCTTGATGAAGGGGCAGCTTGAGTAAGATGCGTCTAATTCATTACGAGGCACACGCCACTTACTCCAAATTCATTCTCTCACAACTGGCATGCGCCACCACCAGATATGTTATTACAGTACATTTCTGGCCTAGTTTACACCATCAAAGTGGTGTAAAATCTGATAACGTTAATCAGAGTGAGGAACCATTTTGTTGGTCACTGCCAGTGATACATGTCAAGTAGACAGTGTCACCGAGGACGGCCGGCAGCACCGATTCTGATAGTGCTGCTCGCTGTATTATAAGCTGGGGTTAGATATGTGGAGTGTATCACGTGCATGATTGAAAGTAACACGCTGGGATTAGATACAAAGCGAAGTGTAGCATATCACATGATAGGATTAGATGTTGAGCTCAGTGGAGTGTATCACACAGGATGGAACTAGATAAGCAGCATCTAATGTATGTAAGATGTGGCCCCTCTCCATCTACTACTATGGGAGTAGCGGTGTAATGTGTGCCCCTGCTCCGTGTGCTTCTATGGGAGCAGCGGTGTAATGTGTGCCCCTGCTCCGTGTGCTTCTATGGGAGCAGCGGTGTAATGTGTGCCCCTGCTCCGTGTGCTTCTATGGGAGCAGCGGTGTAATGTGTGCCCCTGCTCCGTGTGCTTCTATGGGAGCAGCGGTGTAATGTGTGCCCCTGCCCCGTGTGCTTCTATGGGAGCAGCGGTGTAATGTGTGCCCCTGCCCCGTGTGCTTCTATGGGAGCAGCGGTGTAATGTGTGCCCCTGCCCCGTGTGCTTCTATGGGAGCAGTGGTGTAATGTGTGCCCCTGCCCCGTGTGCTTCTATGGGAGCAGTGGTGTAATGTGTGCCCCTGCCCCGTGTGCTTCTATGGGAGCAGCGGTGTAATGTGTGCCCCTTTTCTGTATACTTGTATGGGAGTAGAAATGTAGTGGATGGAGCGGGGTCACACATTACGCCACTGCTCCCTTAGAAACGTACCAATCAGGGTCACACATTACAGTACTGCTCCCATAGAAGTGGATGGCGCGATGTCACACTTTACACCACTGCTCTCTTAGAAATGTGTAACCCTGCTCTGTCCACTTCTATGGGAGCAAGGGTGTAATAGAATAAATAGAATAAACGTCTTGTAGATAATGTAACACGCCCATTACATATGATAAACTTGCACCCTTTATTGCCTTTCATGTGGCACTAAAGGGTGTTTACCCTAATAACTAAATATGAAAAAAACACGTGTGGTCCCCAGCTCAGGTCATAGGTAAGAGGCAGGAGGAGCGGCCGTATGTCAGGTGTGTAAGTGTTGTGCTCAGACCAAATGAAACAGGCAGCCCCCAGTGATTAATGTAAAAATTAATAAATACAAAACTAATAAATGGTACATTTTAATTTTGTATTAAAAAGAATTGATTCTATAATCAATAGTTATTAATACAAAATTAAAAATTGCGTTACCTTCCCTTTAAAGCCTTCTTGTTCTAGGGACTGATGGGGTCCAGTAATAACGCTCTCATTAAACTATGCCCGATATCTTTATCATCACAGACTTAAATTTTTTTTTACTACAAATGCTACAAATGGAGCAGACAAAATAATAATTCAACAGCGATCACTCCTTTATTAAGTTACTCAAGACAGAAGCAATATTTCTATTGTACCCCTAACCACAAAGCCTTAAAAAAAAAAAAAAAAAGGAAATTATATGAAAAATATATACACAGACACAACAGCACTTCTTAATGGTTATGAAGCTGTAAAATAAGTATGAAACTATTCAGGATGCAACGAGGATTGATGATATGGGCCCACAATCTTTTCTATATGTGGAAACTTGCTTGTTGGATAATGAAGCTGCATTTTCTACAAAACAAGCACATATTATAGGTTATTCTGAATCTCCATCAGATTTATTTTTTTTTTACAAAAAAAAACAAACAAAAAGGTATTGGAGTTTTGCAAGTTAGTATTTTTTCATGCACGTGATGCAAAGGACCCAGCCTTCATTGGGGCGCTGGAGCCCTGCGCCGAACAAATCTGAGATGTACATTAGAGATTTCTTCTTAGAAATTAGGATGTAGTGACGTTAGCAAAAGTTAAAATAGGAAAACAAGTTCTCAATTTTTGTTCGGTTATAAGAAAAAAAAAAAGTAACTTAGATAAATTTAAAGCAGAAAAAAATATCCCACTCGAAAACAGACATATTGGTTTCCTTTAGCAGTTTGTAACATAGGGCTCCAATTATGTAGCTGGAATCTGCGGCAGTCCAAATTCATCTACCAGCACGCCATCCTGTGGGGAAATCGAAGACGGCAGTCAGTAAAGTGTTCCTAATCACCTCATTTGTCTCCACAGGAAATACAGTTTTCCTCTCATTCATCACGGTTCATCCTCGCACAGTCCCAATACCTTATTTTTCGAGTCGCTTGGAATGCCTTCAGGAATTGCAGGAGCCGAGGCGGCTTCATCCAAGTAGGAGCTGTCATCATCTGCCAATAGTTCATCTCCCAATGCATCCAGCTCTGACAGACAAAGCAGATAAAAGCTGATCCCCCAGAGGTATCCATAACCAGACGCGTGACGAAATGCACTAATAATTATTAACTATGATCAATAGGACATAATTAGGAGTTATCTGCCACGGGTAAAGTCTAGGTGACAGCAGAAGTGGATCTCAAGCACCCATGACTTACGCTATTAGGCCATAGATATGTTCCGTTGGAGATGGTTAATATTCACACATATTATATTATATACACAGATGGGGATTTCTGTGATATATATTTTCAGAAAAATCACTGCTTGTACGTCAGTGAGGAGGCTACAGCTTTGTATACCTACTGACCTCTAAACATTTAAAGGGAATGGGTCATCAGGTTTTTCCTAACAGCATCAAAATGTAGGTACAGAGACCCTAATTCCAGTCACTTTGTTTACTGGGTGCAGCAGTTGTGCAGATCTAGCATTGCTACAGATGCTCAGCTCTATTTACCCCTCCTCCCACACACACACGCTAAATACTTTTTTGCATGTGAACCTGTTAAGAGATATATATTTCTGTGACATAATATTAGGTAGATAGAAGGTAGATGAGGGCCAAGCTGAAGTGTGCTTAATGTGACCAAGGAGCTTTTCCACCTACCGTATATACTCGAGTATAAGCCGACCCGAGTATAAGCCGACCCCCCTAATTTTGCCACAAAAAACTGGGAAAACTTATCGACTCGAGTATAAGCCTAGGGTGGAAAATGAGATTATGCCCCATATGCTGCCCATGTATTATGCCCCACAAGATGCTCCATGTATTATGCCCCATCTGCTGCCCATGTATTGTGCCCCATAGATGCTCAATAGATTGTGCCCCCATAGATGCTCCATAAATTGTGCCCCCATAGATGCTCCTTAGATTATGCCCCCATAGATGTCCCATGTATTATGCCCCCATAGGTGCTCCACAGATTATGCCCCCATAGATGCTCCACAGCTTATGCCCCCATAGATGCTCCACAGATTATGCCCCCATAGATGCTCCACAGATTATGCCCCATAGATGCTCCACAGATTATGCCCCCATAGATGCTCCATAGATTATGCCCCCATAGATGCTCCTTAGATTATGCCCCCATAGATGCTCCTTAGATTATGCCCCCATAGATGCTCCATAGATTATGCCCCCATAGATGCCCCATGTATTATGCCCCCATAGATGCTCCATAGATTGTGCCCCCATAGATGCTGCATTGAGTAGGCCCCTTATGCTGCCGCAGCTGCTGCACACAAAAAAAAAAAGACATACTCACCTCTTGTCGCTGGAGCCAGGTGCCGGTGTCACCGCTCGCTCAGGGCCCCGGCACCTGCGATATTTACCTGTCACCGGGTCCACCGCTGCGCGCCGCTGTCTTCCGGGCCCTCCAGCAGTGAATGATCAGTTGATGATGTAGTTACTGCGCGCCACGCCCTCTGCCTGAACATCGCAGCAAGAGGACACAGCGGCGGCGCGTCTCTGCCCTGCTCTTCTCCCGCGGTGCATATTCATGACTTTAATGAGCGGTACCACCTGACCGCTGAACACAGGCCATGGAGACCGTGGCAGAAGAGCAGGGGCTGCAGAGACCGCGCCGGCGGAGGGGTGAGTATATAGAAATACCTGTATATGACTCGAGGATAAGCCGAGAGGGGGACTTTCAGCCCTAAAAAATGGGCTGAAAATCTCAGCTTATACTCGAGTATATACGGGTATTTCTGCATTATATTTCCCAATATGAATGGGCACATGCTTCCTTACCAGCTTCAAGATCATCCTCATCAATTTCAGGTGTCCCATAACTGCGGCTCAGCGCTTCTTGGATGTCGTTTGTCATCTCCATCATATCTTCTAGCTGATCTTGTAAGTCCTGTACATGGTAGATTGTCATTTACCAAACACAGACAACACATTTATACATGAAATATTGACATTCAAAAGATGACGTAGTTATATCATTAGGATATGCCACCGGCTTCAGATCAGTGGAGATCTGTGCGATGTGACCGCTGCCAGTAGGCTAGTGAAGGCACTATGGACTGACCAGCCCACATCAAAAACAACACTATGTATAAACGTAAGTTGTGAAACATTCATTTTCATTCATTAATCCCATAGTTGATATTTTAAATTATATAAGTAAACTACACATTCTCACTGTAAACCTAGAGTGTCAAATATATAAGATTACCGTCATCCTAAATCTTGACACTGTAATCATGTCTATAGTGAGAAAACAATCTTCACAATTATATCTTTTTATGCTGTTTTATCAATTAGCAATTTATTCAGCTTCACTTCTGCCTAAAAGGCCCCATACACATGAGATGGCTTAGGCCAGACGATGCTTTGGCTGACGCTAGCTCAGATGACTCTCCGGCTGAGCGTTCTCTAGGAGAGCTGCAGGTGGACACGTCACCAGCGTCTGAAATCATACATGTGCGGCCGACATCTCCGACATCAGTATGTATGGAGGCCTTTAGACTATAGTGAACTTCAGCCTGCCCTGTGGTTAACCATTGATTGCTCAAATGTGCCTCTTTATTCCAGGATAAGAGCAATATAATAAAGTTAATAAGATTCTAAAAAATAATAAATGTTTTAATATTTACCTCAATCTGATCAATTTTGACTTGCTTATAGGCTTTCTTCATTTCCTTTGTGCCAATTTTCATTGCTTCCACCTTATGATACAAAATTAATAGAAAGTTTATAATAAATATATATTTTTCACACATTATAGGTAATGGTTGAATCATGCATGCTTGGCTTGGCCGATGCCAGAGACATATTTAGTGGGGACTTACCTTCCCCTGAAAGGATCTTTGAAATTCAACATGCCTGATCTTTTGGCTCAGACACCCCATACGCATTAGATTAGGGCATTAAACGGCTTTCTTAAATGTGGGATTTTAATATGGATAAAATGCCCACCTAGGACCCTCTTAACCCCTTAATGGCCAATGACGGATCTATCTGTCATTAGACGCATCCCCCGGTTTGGTGCGGGCTCCGGCGATGAGCCCACACCTTTCCCGGCACATATCAGCTGTTTTGAGTAGCTGACGTGTGCCCAAAACAGCCGAGGGTGCAATTGTGATCCTCCCGTGGCTGTTAACCCATTAAAAGCTGCTGACAGCGGCATTTAACATGCATTTCCAGCAATTGTGCCAGAAATCCGCCTGTCGGTGACCCCCGTCATGTGGTCGCGGGTCACTGATGGGTTGGCATGACAACCAGAGGTCTCCTGGAGACCTCCATGATTGTCACGGTCGGATTGCTATGAGCACCACCCAGTGGTTGGCTCTCACAGCAAGTGAGGTATTCTGCTACATAGAGGCAATCGAGTTGTGGCAGGTTCTAGCCTCCCATGGATGCCCAAAAAGTAAAAAAAAAAAGGTTTATAAATATTAAAAAAAATATAAAAGTTCAAATCACTCCCCTTTCGTCCCATTCAAATTAAAAAAAAAATCACACATACACATATTTGGTATCGCAGCGTTCAGAATCGCCCGATCTATCAATAAAAAAAAAGGATTAACCTGGTCGCTAAACGGTGTATCAAAAAAAAGTAAAAACGCCAGAATTACGTTTTTGTGGTCGCCGCGACATTGCATTAAAATGCAATAATGTGTGATCAAAAGATTGTATCTGCACCAAAATGGTATCGTTAAAAACATCAGCTCGGTGCACAAAAAA
Organism: Oophaga sylvatica; assembly: GCA_033576555.1. Taxonomy (NCBI): domain Eukaryota; kingdom Metazoa; phylum Chordata; class Amphibia; order Anura; family Dendrobatidae; genus Oophaga; species Oophaga sylvatica. The sequence goes on along the minus strand of JARQOD010000006.1, from coordinate 212,529,819 downwards.
TGAGCCCTCACCCAACCCGAGATCACGAAAAATGGAGACGCTATGGGTTCCAGAAAATGGCGCAATTTTTTTTTTTTTTTAACAAAGTTTGGAATGTTTTTTCACCACTTAGATTAAAAAGAACCTAGACATGTTTGGTGTCTATGAACTCGTCGGTCAGTTTTAGCATTTAGTGAACCTAGTAAAAAAGCAAAATAAAAAAACAATTGTGAGATTGCACTTTTTGTTGGCAATTTCACCGCACTTTGAATGTTTTTCCCATTTTCCAGGACATGATGTGTTAAAACAAATGGTGTCGTTCAAAAGTACAACTCGTCCAGCAAAAAACAAGCCCTCACATGGCCATATTGATGGAAAAATAAAAAAGGTATGGCTCTGGGAAGAAGGGTAGCAAAAAACGCAAAACTAAAAATACCTCCTGTCATGAAGGAGTTAAACTAATAGATTGTGTGCCATTCAGGCCACTACATGAAAATTTTCTATGCCAAAAGTATTGGTAGTGTTTTTCGCCAAATCTGTATATTTAATCCTCCATAGATGAACACCCATTAAATCTGAAAACCATCTCAATATTTCTGCCAACGGAAATCACGTCCATATTTGAGAATGGAGTTGTTTCGACACACGTACATATAGTTCTGCAACCCTGTTAAGTTGAAAAACCGACAGAAATTTCTGCAACAATTCTGCCGAGTGTGAATTCACCCTAAGGCCAAACTGGAAAGGTATAAAGTACAGTTCTTCTAATGAAACTGGACTACAGATTCCTTTATATCCATTCAAAATGTATATATTCAGACCGAAAAGTCTGAGATTGCATTAAAATATATATTTTTTATTTACAGAAAGTTAAAAATTCTGACCATTAAAAAGAATAACATTTGGTGCCCGAGATGATAGAATATTGTAGGTAAAAGTCTTCTTTGCTTCTAAACCAAATCCTATACAGAACTAGGTATTTTTATAAAATGATAAAGGGAATGCAGCAAGCGACTGTGCAGGCCTACCCGAGTCTGCTGCATACAAGTGCCTGCAGTGTTCACCAATCAGGCAGAACCACCAAGTCCTCGGCACAATGTCAAGGCCGTAAGAGCGAATAAATTCTGTTTTATTCAAATCGCGATAGGATTTTCTGATTATTAAAGATATGTGCGTACTAAGAGACTACTGCTAGAATACTTGTCACTCAGGCACAGGTAAAGTCACTGGATATATTCCAACCACAGGAACTTACCGTTGTTTTGGTGTCTTTTAGGGTTTGGATGGTGTAATTGGCTTGCTCCATGTTGAACGATTGCTGATTTAGGTTATCTCTTTGCTGTTCATACCTGAAACATCCATATTCATTTTTTTAGGAAAAATTATTTTGTCAAATGCAGCTGTATAAGTAAACTTTGTATGGTTTATATTGGGGATTAGCAACCTCCGACACTCCAGCTGTAGGGCAACTACAAGGCCCACACATGACCAGATAGTTGCCCAGGGAATTCTGGGAACTGTATCACAATATCATGAATAAACTAAGGCCACCCAAAAACTAGAACAGAAAACGATCCAAAACTTAACTCATCCTCCAAAAATGCCCTCATACAGCTCTGTCAGCAGAACATTTAAAAAGTTATAGCTCTCAAAAGACAGCAATGCAAAAACATTTATTTTTACTAAAAAAAAGTTTTTCGTGTCAAAGTAGCAAAATATATTCATTCATTCAGTGCTGTACGCACGTTTTTTTTATGCGTATTCCCGCCAGAATAATAGCGTTTTGCAAGCGTAATTAGCTTGCAGAATGCTAGCGTTTTCCTAGCGATCTGTAGCATCGCTTGGAAAACTGATTGACAGGTTGGTCACACGAGTCACACATAGTGTTTGACACGTGTGACCAACTTTTTACTATTGATGCCGCCTATGCCGCATCAATAGTAAAAAGATCTAATGTAAAAATAATAAAAAAAATAATAAATAATGATATTCTCACCTTCCGGCGGCCCCCGCAGCCTTCCCGCCTCTCAGCGACGCTCCCGGCAACTCGCGGTCCCAGGAGTGCTTTGCGACAAATCACACCGATGACGTAGCATCTCGCGAGACCGCTACGCCATCTGGGTGATTCTCGCAAAGGACTCTTGGGACCGGAAGTTGCCGGGAGCGTCGCTGAAGGCGGGAAGGCTGCGGGGGCCGCCGGAAGGTGAGAATATCATTATTTTTTTATTTTAATTATTGTTTTACCAGGGATATGGTACCCAGGGCCTGGAGGAGAATCTCCTCTGCTCCAGACCCTGGGTACCATCCGCACATGAACCGCTTACATTGCGCATAGTGGGCATAGCCACATGCGGAAAGTAAGCGGTTCAATGCATTCCTATGGCGGCGGAATCACCGCGGTTACGCTAAATTAATGAACATGTTGCTTTTTTTTCCGCTAAGCGTTTTTTTCGCGGAAAAAAACGCAACATGTGTACAAAACATGCGGAATCAATTAAAACGTATAGAATGCTTAATGCTTGCGTTTTGTTCGCGGTTTAACCGCGGAAAATAGCGGAAAAACCGCGAAAAAAACGCAATTATTCCTGATCGTGTGCACTTAGCCTTAGCCTTTAACCGCGGAAAATAGCGGAAAAACCGCGAAAAAAACGCAATTATTCCTGATCGTGTGCACTTAGCCTTAGCCTAAGGCTAAGTGCACACGATCAGGAATAATTGCGTTTTTTTCGCGGTTTTTCCGCTATTTTCCGCGGTTAAACCGCGAACAAAACGCAAGCATTAAGCATTCTATACGTTTTAATTGATTCCGCATGTTTTGTACACATGTTGCGTTTTTTTTTCCGCGAAAAAAACGCTTAGCGGAAAAAAAAGCAACATGTTCATTAATTTAGCGTAACCGCGGTGATTCCGCCTAAGGCTAAGTGCACACGATCAGGAATAATTGCGTTTTTTTTCGCGGTTTTTCCGCTATTTTCCGCGGTTAAACCGCGAACAAAACGCAAGCATTAAGCATTCTATACGTTTTAATTGATTCCGCATGTTTTGTACACATGTTGCGTTTTTTTCCGCGAAAAAAACGCTTAGCGGAAAAAAATACGGATTTTTGTGTTACTCACCGTAAAATCCTTTTCTCCGAGACACTCATTGGGGGACACAGGACTGTGGGTGTATGCTTCTGCCGCTAGGAGGCTGACACTAAGTAACATAAAAAAGGTTAGCTCCTCCTCCGCCGTATACACCTCAGCACTGGCCGCAGGCAAACCCAGTTTAGTGCAAAAAGCAGTAGGAGGCTAAAAAATAAATCAAGAGTTAACACAGATACAGTATATTCAGAAGAAAAAAACTGCTGATACCAATTTAAGGAGAATAGAGTTAACTCAATATAAAGCCAGCCGGCTCTTAGGGAGGGTGCTGTGTCCCCCAATGAGTGTCTCGGAGAAAAGGATTTTACGGTGAGTAACACAAAAATCCGTATTTCTCCTTCGTCTCATTGGGGACACAGGACTGTGGGACGTCCCAAAGCAGTCCCTTGGGTGGGAAACCGACTCCACAGTGTAATTTATAACCAAGCATTGCTTATAGGTGCGCAACCGCGCCCTGAAGAATCCTTCTACCCAGACTGGCATCCGCAGAAGTCTGGGTATGGACATTATAATGCTTGGAAAAAGTATGCAGACTGGACCAGGTTGCTGCTTTACAAACCTGTTCCACCGAAGCCTGATGCCGAAGGGCCCAGGAGGCACCCACCGCTCTGGTGGAGTGAGCCTTGATCCCTGCGGGAACCACCGCGCCTCTGATACGGTAAGCCTCCTGAATGGCTAACCGAATCCACCTAGCCAAGGTTGACTTAGAGGCAGCAAGTCCCTTCCTGCGACCTTCAGGGAGGACAAACAGCGTGTCCGTCTGTCGAAAGGACGCCGTCCGAGATACATATCTCCTGAGTGCTCTCACCAGATCCAGCGTATGGAGAGCCTTCTCCACTCGGTGCGTCGGAGCTGGGCAAAATGAGGGCAACACAATGTCCTCATTAATATGAAATGAGGACACAACCTTAGGCAGAAAAGGTGGTGTTGGTCTGAGCACCACCTTATCCTGATGGAAAAGTAAGTACGGAGCTCGACAAGACAGTGCAGCCAGCTCCGAAACCCGCCTTATGGATGTAATGGCTACCAAAAACACCACTTTCCAGGAAAGAAATGATAGAGAAACTTCCTGCAAAGGTTCAAAAGGAGACTCCTGTAGGACTCCCAGGACTAGATTGAGGTCCCAAACCTCTAAGGGAGTCTTGTAGGGAGGAACTATATGGACAACCCCCTGAATAAAGGTCCTAACCTGAAAATTAGACGCAATCTTTCGCTGAAAAAGAACCGACAAAGCTGATATCTGTCGTCTAAGAGTACTAGGCGCTAGACCTGAATCTAGGCCTGCCTGGAGAAAAGATAGAATGTTCGGAATTGAAAAGAGGAGCGGGGAACAACCATGTTCCCTGCACCAAGTAAAAAAGACCTTCCAAGTACCGTGGTAGATGCGAGCCGAAACGGGCTTTCGGGCGTTAGCCATTGTTGCGGCGACCTTTTTAGAGAATCCAGCCCTGGTCAGGATCCAAGATTCAACGGCCAGGCCGTCAAACACAGGACCGCTGAGTTCTGGTGGTAAATTGGGCCCTGGGAGAGAAGGTCCACGCGCTCTGGCAGTCGCCAGGGTGTGTCGGTGAGCAATTGTACCAGCTCCGCGTACCATGAGCGACGCGGCCAATCCGGAGCGATTAATATCGCTGGAACCCCCTCTATCCTGATCTTTCTGATCACCCTTGGGAGAAGGGCTATTGGTGGAAACAAGTATGGAAGATGAAACTGATTCCATGGTAGGACCAGAGCGTCTACTGCAAATGCCTGCGGATCCCGGTACCGGGAGACGAAGTTGGGCACCTTGGCATTTATCTTGGAAGCCATCAGGTCCACATCTGGGGTTCCCCAGCGTCGGCATATCTGCTGAAAAACCTCGGGATGAAGCGACCATTCCCCTGACGCTATGCCGTGACGGCTGAGAAAATCCGCAGCCCAGTTTTCCTCGCCCGGAATGTGGACCGCTGAAATCACAGAGTGATTTACCTCTGCCCAAGTCAGAATCTGTTTTACCTCGTGCATGGCCGCCCTGCTGCGGGTACCTCCCTGATGGTTTATGTATGCCACTGCCGTGGCATTGTCCGATTGTATTCTGACTGGGTGGCCCGCCAGATGCTGGTGAAAATGTCTCAGAGCTAGCCGAATAGCTCGGATCTCTAAAATATTGATCGGGAGGGTCGATTCCTGCTGAGACCAAGTTCCCTGGGCTGTATGGTGACGAAACACTGCTCCCCATCCGAGCAGGCTGGCGTCCGTTGTGACAACCAACCAAAAATTTGGAGGAAACAACCGACCCTGTCGAAGAGTGGTGCTCTTCGTCCACCACATTAGAGTCTGTCTGACCTGCAGGGACAGACGACACCGAAGATTGAGGGAGTAAGGGCTCCCGTCCCATACTGCCAAGAGTGCATGTTGAAGGGGGCGAAGATGAAATTGGGCAAATGGAATAGCCTCTATTGCTGCCACCATCCTTCCCAGGACCCTCATGCAAAACCGGATGGTGTGAGGAATTGGTTGGCGAAGGATCCGTACCTCTTGACGGAGAACCAAGGCCTTGTCCTGAGGAAGAATTATCAACCCCTGAGCGGTGTCGAAATTCATCCCTAAAAAGGTGATCTTCCGAGATGGTACGGGAGATGATTTCTTCGTATTCACCAGCCACCCCAGGGAGCAAGGGTGTCTAACGTAATGCTGACACTTTCCTCGCAGATTTGAAAAGACGGACCCTTGATGAGGAGATCGTCTAAGTAAGGCAGGATGACTACCCCCCTGGAGTGCAGAATGGACACAACAGCAGCCATGACCTTTGTGAACACCCTGGGGGCTGTGGCTAGCCCGAATGGCAAGGCTGCGAACTGAAGATGAAGTTTGCCGACGGCAAACCGAAGAAATCTCTGGTGAGGAGGAAATATGGGGATGTGAAGATAGGCATCCTGAATGTCTATTGATGCTAGAAATTCCCCTTTTTCCATGGCTGCAATGACCGAACGGAGAGATTCCATTCGGAAATGCCGAATTCTGACAAACCGGTTCAGTCGCTTTAGATCCAAAATGGGCCTTACGGTACCGTCCTTTTTGGGTACAATGAACAGGTTGGAATAAAACCCCTGACCCTTTTCGATCTCCGGTACAGGCACGACAACCCCGCTGTGCCGAAGAGACTCGACCGCCCTGAATAAGGCGCGAACCCGAGATTCGTCCTTGGGAAGGCGCGAGGGAAAAAAACGATTTGAGGGAAGGCTGGAAAATTCTATTTTGTACCCCGAGGAGACTAACTCCCGGACCCACTCGTCGTGGGTAATCGATAGCCAAATGGGGCGAAACCAGAGTAAGCGGCCGCCTACTCTGGATAAATTGACCGGATTCTGCCTCCAGTCATTTGTCCGAATATCTCTGGGGTTTGGACCCTCTA
>JARQOD010000006.1:212451569-212523203 GCA_033576555.1 Oophaga sylvatica | reverse complement strand
CACTAGTCTAGGGGTCGAGTTCCCTCTTGCGACCAAGTCCCTCTGCCAACAGACCGGGACCAACGAATGGTCTCTCTCTCTCTCTCTCCCCCTCTCTCTCTCCCCCTCCCTCTCTCCCTCCCTCCCTCTCCCCCTCCCTCTCTCTCTCTTCCTCTCTCTCTCTCTCTTCCTCTCCTCTCCTCTCCTTCCTGACTTTCAGTCCCTTCTCCTTCTGAGTTTCTTATCTAGACTCCTTTTCTCTCTCAATGCATCGTCCCCTCACTGGAGCTCCTCAACACAGGTCCTTCTCCTTCCTCTTCCTCCACAGAACTCTCTATGCCTGCCTACTGCTTCCTCAAGCTTCACTCCTCCTTGCTACCTACTCCACCCACCCATACACCCTTTCCTATCTCAGCCTATCTCAGCCTGTGATGAGACCATCCTCCCGAAGGGTCCGTCCAGGGTGCCCAGCTGTTCTAGTGTGTGTTGGGTGCACGTGTTAAGGGTATGCCACACTAAACGAGATCGCAAACGAGATCACTAAAACGTCACTATTTTGCAATCTCGTTAGCGACCTCGTTGTGTGTGGCATGTAGCAACGATGTGGCCCCTGCTGTGAAGTCGCTGATCGTTCACTAGAGTTCTGGACCGTTTTTTTGATCGTTGGCGTCCCGCTGGTGAGCCTGAATCGCTGTGTTTGCCACCTTTTGCGAACGACGAGCGACCTCATTTGTGACGCATATGACTGTTTTGCATCACGGAGTGGATCGCAATATCTGTAAGTTCTCTTTTGCTTCACAGAGAGGATCGCAGAAGTTGCAAAGCAGGCTAGCAGGACGCAGAGAGCAGGAGCGATGCTGGAAATTCCTATGAATCAGAAGCTCTCAGTACATGCTAATGACCGCTGATGAGTCGTTTATGAGATCTCCTGTTTGGCAGCTACTAACGACCTAAAAGAGATCACACCAACGATTGCGTCGTTATCGTGATCGCTAACGAGATCGCTAAGTGTGGCAGTACCTTTAGAGTCCCGGGTGGTGCTCCCTCCTTACCTGGGGATGGAGTATCACACCTTTGGGTGAGGTGCAATACCTCTGTGGCGACTGAACCCTCAGGGGCGCCACAATTATGCCGGTGCAATAGTATAATAACCTGAGCTCTTTGGTACAAGAACTGTATTCCTGGGGGTCTGGCACCTGGGTTTAGTGGACAGAGTGAAGGGTCTTCTAAGGGCCTGTGCACACGTTGCAGATTTTCCTGCGGATTTTTCCACACAGAATCCGCACCTCTTGGCAGAAAACGCAGGTGGGGTTTTGACGCGGTTTTCCAGTGCGGTTTTGCCTTTGAATTGTCTGCGTTTTTTACAGCAATAAAGATATACAAACTTTGACAAACTTGACAGAGGAAAAAAAAAAGTGATGTCATTTCCTTGTCCAACCCCTTCCCTTCCATTCTCCATTTTGCTATAACGGTGGTGGTCGGCGCTCAGCAATGCAGTAAATCTGCTACATATGGGCGATCTGCTCATCGCCCATATGTAGCAGAGGCGATCGACTTGTGCATGCTTCTAGCCTCCATAGTTGAAGCATGTCAAAAGTAAAAGAAAAAACTTTAAAAATTTAAAAAAAATAAAAAAAACATAAAAAGTTCAAATCACCCCCCTTTCGCCCCAATCAAAATAAAAAAATAAATCACACATACACATATGTAAACCTAAAAAAAAAAATAAAGGTTTTTTTTGTTTTAGACCATTTTTTTTGGGGGGGGTTAACCAAAGGGGCATGGTAAAAAAATTTGCGTTGGCTCCCAGTATTTGTAGCCAGGAGGGGCGCCAATATCCATGGCCCCTTCCTAGGCCATGAATATCAGGCCGCAGCTGTCTGCGTAGCCTTTACTGGCTATAAAAAATAGGGGGACCCAGAAAAAAATGACATGGGGTCCCCCTATATTTTTATAGCCAGAAAGACTATGCAGACAGCTGCGGGCTGATATTCATAGCCTAGGAAGGGGCCATGGATATTGGCGCCCCCCTGGCTACAAATACCAGACCGCAGCCGCCCCAGAAATGGCGCATCTCTAAGATGCACCAATTCTGGCACAAAGCCTCTCTCTTCTCACTCCCCTGTAGCGGAGGGTTATGGGGTAATAAGGGGTTAACGTCACCTTTGATTGTTTGGTGACCTTAACCCAGGTTACTAATGGAGAGACGTCAATAAGACGCCGATCCATTATTAATCCGAAAGTAATAAAAGGTAAAATAAAACACACAGCATTAGATAAAAATACTTTAATGAAATAAATAAACAAAGTTTTTGACCAAATTTTATTTACCTGGTATCCGACCGAAGCCCTCGTTCTCCTAGGAAAAAAAAAACAAAAAACAAAGCAATTGTATACTCCCTGGTCCGACGCAGTCCATTAATATCGAGTGTCCCTCGACGATCTGCCATGGAGAAGTCACATCACTAGATGTGAGTGCTCTCCATGGCTCCAGCAACACACTGACAGGAGCTAAACTCCTGCAGTGTGTTACTGCACATGCGCGAGAGTTTACCGGAGTTCATTGACTCCGGTACTCTCGCTTTAACGGCACTGCTGCGTGGGAAAATTCTCACGCAGCTCTAGTGCCGTAAAGAGACAGCACGGAGCTGCAGAACTCCGGGAAACTCTGCGATACACTGACCGGATGGGAGTAGCAGTCCCATACGGCGACTGAGCACAATTCTCGCACTATCGTCGCATGGGAACCGACAGACTTGCACAGACAGACGCACACAGACAGACACACACATACGTACCAAATCAATCAGACGGCCTACGTCCATCCCCATGCGACGATAGTCCTCCATGCTCCTTGAAATATGGCGACGTCTTCTCCACACACACACAAATCTCCGCCCACACACTTCCTCCTGCCATGACATCACTTCCCCCTTTGACACCCCAGTCTGCAGCAAAACCGCAGATCTTTTTTCCATCTGCGGTTTTGCTGCGGGTTTGACGGACATAACTGAAGTCCATGGGTGCGGAAACCCTACCGAACCGCAAAAAGAATTGACATGCTGCGGAAAAAAAACGCACGTTTTTTTCCGCAGCATGTGCACAGCAGACCTGCGGTTCCCATAGGATTACATTGGCTGTGCACTGTGCTGCGGGTTGGATGCGTTTCCGCAAGTTGAAAAACGCAGCGGAAACGCATCTAAAAACGCAAAGTGTGCACAGGTCCTTAGGCTATGTGCACACGTTGCAGATATGTTGCGGATCTGCAGCGGATTTTCCACGCGGAATCGCAACAGATCCACAAGTATTTGAGCAAGCAGTGTTAAGCAATGGGAAAAAAAATTGCTGTGCACATGGTGCGGAAAATTCCACACTGATTCCGCAGCGGCTTATTTTCTGCAGCATGTCAATTCTTTTTGCGGATCCGCTGCATTCCTACACCCATTGAATTAGTGAAATCCGCAGGGCAAAAAACGCATGACAATCCACATGACAATCTGCACAAAATCCGCATAAAAAAAGCGCTGATTTTTTTCATGCGTTTTCGAACAAGAGATGCATAATCTGCTCAGGAAATTCCACAGCCTAATCCGAAACGTGTGCACATAGCCTAATTGTTGCAGCAGCGATGCGGAAATTATGTAACATATTTGAAGTATGTGTTTTATAAAATCGACAGCCGCGTCTCTCTACCATGGGCTCCTGTCACACAGTGAAAATCTGTTCTTGTGTAAAAGAACCAATCCCCTAAATAATGCCACCAGTGCCTACAACACTGTCTTTACACAAATAATTTTACAGCAGTTGCACAGATGTAAAAATATATAATTGTAATATATATAATGTGAAATTTCTCATAAACAGCGCCACTCTTTTTCCATGGCTGTGTCTGGTATTGCAGCTACTCCTTTATAAGAGAGTAGAGTTAATCTTCAGCAATGTACACAGATCATGGAGAAGAACTCTACTGCTTCTTTACACATTATTATTTTTTTTAAATTCAAAAGTTATTAACTCCTTTGGCACAGAGCCAGAATTAGGGGTGAACGAAGAACATAAGAACATGAATAAGACTTGGCAGCTTATAATGTCAAGCAGAAAGAAGAGTGGGCTTTCTGTCTATGCTAAAGTTACCCAAAACTAAAAGCTAGGAATCCTAGAGAGAAATGTTCTCAGTCCAGGAGTGAAAGCGTTAAACAACGCTGGGATACGCTATATCCCTTTTCTTGTGTCTTGAGCTGCTCCTGTTTCAATTCTTATTTAGAAGGAAATGGTTAACGAGGCGCAATTCTGATTTTTAGACGTAAATCGTGTAAAGAAAATGCTGTAGACTCTTAGCGCACTGATGTGATAGTAAATGTGTCGCGGCTTGCTGGTTGTCATGGAAACCTAATGAAAAACGTGAATGAATGTAGATTATAGGGGGGAGAGCGGTACTTTGTGGTTTGACTAGTCAAGGGGGCGTTAGTGTCCCCAGACTAGTCGGCCCACTTAGATGTTATCACGCCCCTATGGGCCTGATAAAATATCTTACAAGCGCCGGCGTCATCGCTAGCGCTATACTTACCTCGCACATGTGAGCGGCTTCTTCCTCTCACTGCGTTCATCCTCTGAAGCCGGGCGTACGTGTTCCAGCCTCAGAGAGGCGCACTACACATGATCGGAAGTTTTCTGCACGTGGGGACTCAAGGGGGTCCCATTGTTAGGTTGAACAATAAGAATTGTTCACTAGTTGCCTGCTCCTGACCCAATGGTTATTGATCAGTTGGCACTAAAGAAATCACACCAGAGACACAGTCGGATGCAGGGTCGGACTGGCCCACCGGAGAACCGGAGGATTCTCCGGTGGGCCCTGACATCTGGGGGGCCCTGGCACCTGCTGGCATACAGGGGCCAGTTGCCTAGGGCCCCCGCTGCTCCAGTGGCCCCCAGCCGGTGGCGTGTCGCTAATAGCGGCACACCACGCAGCTGCCATGGGGGCTCCGTGCCAGCGGAGCAGCAGCGGGTGACAGGAGGCAGAAGCCCCTGTCCCCGCTGCTAAAGAGAAATGAATATTCACTGCTTCCCACGCCCACATGGGCGTGGGAAGCAGTGAATATCATTACTTACCTGTCACCCGCTCCAACCGCTGAGCGCCGCTGTCCTCGGGTCCTCTTGCTGCGATGTTCAGGCAGAGGGCGTGATGACGTCATTAGTGTGCGCCGCGCCCTCTGCCTGAGCATTCACTGCCGGAGGACCCGAAGTCAGCGGCGCTCATCGGTGGAGCGGGTGACAGGTAATTCTCTCAGGTGCCGGGGCCCTGAGCCAGCGGTGACACTGGCACCTGTCCCCCATAGTGCGCCGGTGTCCCCGCCTGCTCAGGACACCGGCACCTGGCCCCCAGCGACGAGAGGTGAGTATGTCTTTTTTTTTTTTTTGCAGCAGCAGCAGCTGCTGCGGCGGCAGCATAAAGGGGCCTATAAAATGCAGCATCTATGGGGGCACAGTCTGTGGAGCATCTATGGGGGCATAATCTATGGGGGCATAATCTGTGGAGCATCTATGGGGGCATAATCTATGGGGGCATAATCTGTGGAGCATCTATGGGGCATAATCTATGGAGCATCTATGGGGGCATAATCTGTGGAGCATTTATGGGGGCATAATCTATGGGGGCACAGTCCGTGGAGCATCCATGGGGGCATAATCTATGGGGGCATAATCTGTGGAGCATTTATGGGGGCATAATCTGTGGAGCATTTATGGGGGCATAATCTATGGAGGCATAATCTGTGGAGCATCTATGGGGGCATAATCTATGGGGGCATAATCTATGGAGCATCTATGGGGCATAATCTATGGAGCTTCTATGGGGGCATAATCTAAGGAGCATCTATGGGGGCATAATCTAAGGAGCATCTATGGGGGCACAATCTATGGGGGCACAATCTATGGGGGCATAATCTAAGGAGCATCTATGGGGGCACAATCTATGGGGGCATAATCTATGGGGGCATAATCTATGGAGTATCTATGGGGGCATAATCTATGGAGTATCTATGGGGGCATAATCTATGGGGTACAATCTATGGAGCATCTATGGGGGCACAATCTATGGAGCTTCTATGGGGGCATAATCTAAGGAGCATCTATGGGGGCATAATCTATGGGGGCATAATCTATGGGGGCATAATCTATGGGGCTTCTATGAGGGCATAATCTATGGAGCTTCTATGGGGGCATAATCTATGGGGGCATAATCTAAGGAGCATTTATGGGGCATAATCTATGGAGCATCTATAGGGACATAATTTAAGGGGGCACAATCTATGGAGCTTCTATGGGGGCATAATCTAAGGAGCATCTATGGGGCCACAATCTATGGAGCTTCTATGGGGGCATAATCTAAGGAGCTTCTATGGGGCATAATCTATGGAGCATCTATGGGGGCATAATCAATGGGGGCATAATCTATGAAGCATCTATGGGGGCATAATCTATGGAGCATCTATGGGGGCATAATACATGGGCAGCATATGGGGCACAATCTATGGAGCATCTTGTGGGGCAGCATATGGGGCATAATCTCATTTTCCACCCTAGGCTTATACTCGAGTCGATAAGTTTTCCCAGTTTTTTTGGCAAAATTAGGGGGTCGGCTTATACTCGAGTATATATGGTTGTGAGGAACTAAGCCGACCGCAACATGGTAGCCTGGGTATCACAACTTTTGATCCCACCGCTGCTACCAAATGTGAGGGACGACCCCCTTCCTCCCACGCCACCACTGGGACGTAACTCCACAGGTACAGCTCTCCGGCGCCCCCTTTGTCTCTCAGATCAGTAAGGGAACTGCACCTAGAGCAAATGGCCACCGGGGAGGTTGTCCTGTTACCCACTGGGTATTCTAAGATTCGTGATCAGAGTAAAAGCATCAGCCCAAGATTAATTTTATGGTTTAATCGCCTTAAGAGCGCACTAGATAATTACAGAAATATACAGTAAAGCTATACAACGTAATTACAATGGATTTGCAGTCAGAGTAAAAATACAACGATAATGTACAAGGCTTAAAGGTATAAGCTATAGATCAATATTACCGGGTAGTATAGTCATGGGAAGGCAGGGGCTCTCCCAGGTAACAGTCTTCAGTTGCTGGATAGTCCCTTGGTCCTTCCTAGACCATCTTCTTGGCTCCTGTGTGTAAAATGGAATGACCACCCTGTTCATGGTACAGTTCTTAAGTCTGCTAGGCCCTTCCCCTTTGCTTTGAAGCACGCATATTAACTGGCCTGCAATTCATATGGAGCAGGAAATACTGGCTTAAGTTTGAGCCATTTAACATATGACTGACCATCTTATTCAGACACTGGCCTAAATCAATTAGCATGTTAAAGCCCTATTGATTCATAGTGGACATCAAAACTGGTCGTACTGGATATGCTAATAGGCCCTGTGTAGTTAAAAGTTTGTGGCTCTGTGAACAGACAAGATGGAGGCTGGTATACAAAATGGTGACGTCCCTTTCCTTACACCTCCCTGCTTTTGAGGGCGCTAGGGGGTATCACATTCCTGTGTTCCCCCATGCGCCCTACCGCACCCTCTCTTTGGCTAGGGTGGCAGATCAGAAGGATTTCTGACTCTCTGTCCTCTGAAAGGTTGCACACTGGTTGGGCATAAGCCTCCCGCTCATGATGGGCCTTCATCATGTTCACATGGAAGGCCTTCCTCCTTCCACGGGCGTGGTCCAGGGTGACCAGGTAAGTGACGGCGTTGAGCTGCTCGTGCACGAGGTATGGACCCTCCCAGGCCGCCTGAAGCTTGTTTTGTGGTACGGGGACCAGTACCCACACCTTTTGACCCACCTGGTAGGTCCGCTCACAAGCATTCTGGTCGTACCATCGCTTCTGGTCAGCCTGAGCTTGGGCCATATTGTCATGCACCAGCCGCGTCAAGGCCATTATTCGGTCCCGGAAGCGCACGACATACTCAATGACCGACACTCCAGGGGTGGCTAAATCCCCTTCCCATGCTTCCTTCACCAGAGCAAGGGGCCCCCATACACGTCGCCCGTACAGGAGCTCAAAGGGGGAGAACCCCGTTGAGGCCTGTGGGACCTCCCGGTAGGCAAACAGCAGGTGTGGGAGATACCGCTCCCAGTCTCTCCCGTGGGAGTCGACCAACATCTTCAGCATCTGCTTTAAGGTGCCATTGAACCGCTCACACAAGCCATTGGTCTGTGGGTGATACGGGCTGGCCACCAGATGTTGCACCTGTACCTGCTTACAGAGAGACTCCATCAGCTGCGACATGAACTGGGTCCCTCGGTCGGTGAGCATTTCCTTGGGAAACCCCACTCTGGAGAAAATCTACAGTAAGGCAGTGGCCACTTTGTCGGCCCGAATGGACGACAAAGCTACCGCCTCCGGGTACCGGGTGGCATAGTCCACTACCGTTAGTATGAAGCATTTCCCGGAGCGGCTGGGAGTGGACAGAGGTCCAATGAGATCCACAACCACCCTCGAGAAAGGCTCTTCGATGATGGGCAGAGTTACCAGTGGGGCTTTGGGGTGCGGCCCCGCCTTCCCCACCTTCTGACAGGTGTCACACGAACGGCAGTAGGCTATCACCTCGGTCCTCATTCCAGGCCAGTAGAAATGCTGAGCTAGCCTGGCCCTGGTTTTAGTGATCCCTAAGTCTCCGGCCATTGGAATCTCGTGTGCGATCCGCAACAATTCCGCCCTGAACGGATTGGGCACCACTAACTGTCGGTCCCTGGGCAACGCCTCCGGTGATCCTGCTGGACCGTTACCCGATACAGCCGTCCCTGGTCCCAGAACCACTCGCTCGCGGTCGGACTCCAGGGGAGGCTGTGCCGCCTGTTCCTTGAGAGTCTTCAGGCTAGGGTCAGCTTCCAACGCTGCCTGAAATCCCTGACTTGATGTGGCAAGAATTGATGAAACTGCCATGTCCTCTGTCAGTTCCCCGGGATCTGTCTCCTGGCTACTGTCTGACTTGGCAGCCACTTGGTCGGAGAGGGGGAAACCGTCGGACCTCCGCGAGGCTCCTTGGGCTTCAGCGCTCCCACTCCTGGTAACAGCGGCCACGACCACTGAGACCACGGGTAGCGCCTGCTTTCCCTCGTCCCCTGACCAAGTCGCCGGGTCAGGCAGACTTCCCTACTTCTGACATCCCGGATGTGGGGAACTCCTGCCCTGGGGTCTTCCCTTGTGGCTCCTCTCCCGGGACGCCCCCTCCCCCCATGGCCTGTTCCTCTTCCTGCAGGGGCCCTAGACTCAGCAGGCTGGGTTACTTAGGGGCCCTACACTGCCCATAGCAGCCCCTCCCCCCACCTCTGAGCTCTCCCGTGCAGCCTCCTCACCTGTCCTCACTGTGAGCCCTGTGTGTGTAGTGTCAGTGCATGGCTTACCATAAGGTTTCACTCCCTCCTCCACTGTTGGAGGCACATTCAATACATTAACATTAGCATTCACAGTAGAGTCATGACATTCTTGGGGAGCCGAACTTGGGGGTTCAGTGGCCACATACTGGGACACTAGCCGCCCCAAATCGGTCCCAAGCAACACATTTGCAGGAATATTCGGCGTTACTCCCACCTCCCGCATCCCCCTCCCGGCGCCCCAGTCCAAATACACCTTGGCAACGGGCAGCGCCGGTTCAATGCCTCCAATTCCGGAGACGGAAAGGGTTTTCCCAGGTACCAAGTCTTGAGGGGACACCACCTCAGGGCGTACCAGGGTTCGTTCAGCGCCTGTGTCCCGCAGTCCCATGACCGCTGAGCGGCCGATGGTGATGGGTTGGTAATTGTCTAGGGACCTCCCACCACCCCCTCCCACACACAAAACAGTGGTCGGTTTCTGGGACAGGGATGGGGCCTTCTGGCACTGGGGACACGCAGCCTTAAAGTGTCCTGGCTGATTGCAATTATGACAACGTCTGGGTTCTGTTCCTGGCCTGGAGAGGGCAGCCAGGAGGTACACCCCTTGCACTCTGGGGGCTGGATATGGGGCTGGGGCAGGATTGGGCTTACCCCCTCTCCAGGTGCTACTGGCAGGCTTCTTTGGCTCCGGCACCCTGTTGTTGGCATACTCGTCTGCCAGGGCGGCTGTAGCAGAAGCCCCCTTTGGTTTCCGGTCACGGAGGAACTGCTGGAGGTCCTCTGGGCAGTTCCACAAGAATTGCTCCATGACAAACAGTTCCTGGACCTCCTGGCGGGTAGTGAGCTCTAGACCCGAGGTCCAGTGCTCCGCAGCTCTCAGCAGGGCCCGCATGTGGTCGGTCCAGGTGTCCTTTGAACCCTGCTGCAGGCTCCTGAACTTCCTGCGGTACGACTCCGGGGTGAGGTTGTAGTGCTGTAGTGCTGGATCAGGGCCCGCTTGATGCTGTTGTAGTCCTTATCCTCCCCGGCAGGTAAGTCCCCCAAAACTTCCAGGGACTTACCCCTCAAACGGGGGGTCAGGTACCTTGCCCAATGATCCGGGGCCAGATGATGTTGGAGGCATGTCCTCTCAAAAGCAAGCAGAAAGGAATCCAGGTCTCCATCCTTTTCAAGTAAGGGAAAGTCCTCCGCCCGGACCTTGGAAGCCCTTGTCTCCGGTGGGCCTGGTGCGTCCAGTGGGGGCCCGTGCTGAGCCATCTCCAGTCGGTGCCGGCGCTCCGCAGCTTCACGGCGTTCTGTATGCTCACGCTCCGCTGCTCTCTCTGCCGCTGCTTGCTCCCGCTCTGCTGCTGCTTGCTCACGCTCTGCTGCTTTCTCTGCCGCCACCAGGAGTCTGTCATAGGCGGCGTCATTACCAGCCTCGAGCTGTGCCATAGCCGCTTGGAAGAGG
Source organism: Oophaga sylvatica (assembly GCA_033576555.1). NCBI lineage: Eukaryota > Metazoa > Chordata > Amphibia > Anura > Dendrobatidae > Oophaga > Oophaga sylvatica. Next base: position 212,512,395 of record JARQOD010000006.1, on the reverse strand, counting down.
GCCTCCGATCTGGACAGGCTGGGACGGGCAGGGGGTGGACAGTCCACTGTGAGACTGAGCACGGGGGTCGGGCTCCTTGGGGAGCCCTGGCTGAGCTCCCCCTCATCGGTATCGAATCCCTCATAGGCCACAGCATTGGCCTCCCCCTTTGCCCTACTCCTGGTGCCTTCCGCCATCTTGGGAACCTTTGGTTACTGAAACAGCTGCAACCCTGACCTTGCACACAACTTATTATATTTACACTCTGACCGTCTAGTGCTGGGCTGACCTTGAGACCCCAGCAGTGAAAGTACCGCTGGTAGTCTCTAGTGTCTGGGAGTAGGGGTCCCACGCACACTATTACTCTGATCCCACCGCTGCCACCAATTGTGAGGAACTAAGCCGACCGCCACATGGTAGCCTGGGTATCACAACTTTTGATCCCACCGCTGCTACCAAATGTGAGGGACGACCCCCTTCCTCCCACGCCACCACTGGGACGTAACTCCACAGGTACAGCTCTCCGGCGCCCCCTTTGTCTCTCAGGTCAGTAAGGGAACTGCACCTAGAGCAAATGGCCACCGGGTAGGTTGTCCTGTTACCCACTGGGTATTCTAAGATTCGTGATCAGAGTAAAAGCATCAGCCCAAGATTAATTTTATGGTTTAATCGCCTTAAGAGCGCACTAGATAATTACAGAAATATACAGTAAAGCTATACAACGTAATTACAATGGATTTGCAGTCAGAGTAAAAATACAACGATAATGTACAAGGCTTAAAAGTATAAGCTATAGATCAATATTACCGGGTAGTATAGTCATGGGAAGGCAGGGGCTCTCCCAGGTAACAGTCTTCAGTTGCTGGATAGTCCCTTGGTCCTTCCTAGACCATCTTCTTGGCTCCTGTGTGTAAAATGGAATGACCACCCTGTTCATGGTACAGTTCTTAAGTCTGCTAGGCCCTTCCCCTTTGCTTTGAAGCACGCATATTAACTGGCCTGCAATTCATATGGAGCAGGAAATACTGGCTTAAGTTTGAGCCATTTAACATACGACTGACCATCTTATTCAGACACTGGCCTAAATCAATTAGCATGTTAAAGCCCTATTGATTCATAGTGGACATCAAAACTGGTCGTACTGGATATGCTAATAGGCCCTGTGTAGTTAAAAGTTTGTGGCTCTGTGAACAGACAAGATGGAGGCTGGTATACAAAATGGCGACGTCCCTTTCCTTACAATGGTATCTATCTATTATCTATCTATATATATATATAGCATTATACCCTATGAGGGGGGCAGCATTATCCTCTATGAGGGGAGCAGCATTATCCCCCATGAGGGGGCTGCTTTATAATCTATGAGGGAGGTTACCCCAACTCCTGCTACATAATTAAGACATGTACTACCTTATATTATACCCTGATATTAGTGTGTTTTACTGCACAATTGGTGGTTTTGTATTTATTTCTATGTAGCTACAGAGTGGGCCCCAAGAATGATTTTCTCTGGTGGGCCCAAGGTGTTCCAGTCCGACGCTGGTCGGATGTAACCTCTCTTTGATCAATCTATGGCACAGCTCCAAGAGAGTTTTTTTTAATCTGCACATAGTTACATAACCCCTGTAAGCGGCTCGGTTAGCTGTAAAATAGGAGTGATCAGATGTATTCCATTGGTTAGTGGGTTGGGCAATGGGCGTCATCATGGGTGGATCCATGAGGTCATCAGGGTGGCCGTCTTCTTGGATACCAGCACATGGAACACATAGTGTGTGGTGAAACATGAAATGGCAGCCATCTTTAGTGTCACACTTTGATCTGAAAAAGCTCATGTAAGGTCAAATAATACACTTTATGGGTAGTTCCTCTCAATCTCTTATGACTTGAGGTTAATTAAGTATTTGATCTTAAGGCTCTCCTCAACACCATGTGCTGGGCTGACTGCCTCTATAGTGCTATCTGGTTTGTTCTGTCTCATATTAATTGTAAAGGCGAATTTATTACATGTTGTAGTCTATGACTTGTCTGTACAGTCATGGCCAAAAGTTTTGAGAATGACACACAAATATTATATTTTCACATGATCTGCTGCCCTCTGGTTTTTATGTGTGTTTGAAAGATGGTTTTATCACAGACAGAAATATAATAATTGCAAACATATGAGTAACAAAAGCTTTTAATGACAGTTAGAATGAGTTAATGCAGCAAGTCAATATTTGCAGTGTTGACCCTTCTTCTTCAGGACCTCTGCAATTCTCCCTGGCATGCTCTCAATCAACTTCTGGACCAAATCCTGACTGATAGCAGTCCATTCTTGCACAATCAATGCTTTCATTTTGTCAGAATTTTTAGGTTTTTGTTTGTCCACCAGTCTCTTGATGATTGACCACAAGTTCTCAATGGGATTAAGATCTGGGGAGTTTCCAGGCCATGGACCCAAAATCTCTATGTTTTGTTCCCTGAGCCATTTAGTTATCACCTTTGCTTTATGGCAAGGTGCTCCATCATGCTGGAAAAGGCATTGTTGATCACCAAACTGCTCTTGGAGGGTTGGGAGAAGTTGCTCTTGGAGGACATTCTTGTACCATTCTTTATTCATGGCTGTGTTTTTAGGCAAGACTGTGAGAGAGCCGATTCCCTTGGCTGAGAAGCAATCCCACACATGAATGGTTTCAGGATGCTTAACAGTTGGCATGAGACAAGACTGGTGGTAGCGCTCACCTTGTCTTCTCCGAATGAGGCGTTTTCCTGATGTCCCAAACAATCGAAAAGGGGATTCATCAGAGAAAATAACTTTACCCCAGTCCTCAGCAGTCCACTGCCTGTACCTTTTGCAGAATATCAGTCTGTCCATGATGTTTTTTCTGGAGAGAAGTGGCTTCTTTGCTGCCCTCCTTGAGACCAGGCCTTGCTCCAAGAGTCTCCGCCACAGTGCGTGCAGATGCACTCACACCTGCCTGCTGCCATTCCTGAGCAAGCTCTGCACTGCTGGTAGCCCGATCCCACAGCTGAAACACTTTTAAGAGACGGTCCTGGCGCTTGCTGGTCTTTCTTTGGCGCCCTGGAGCCTTTTAGGCAACAATGGAACCTCTCCTTGAAGTTCTTGATGATGCGATAGATTGTTGACTGAGGTGCAATCTTTCTAGCTGCAATACTCTTCCCTGATAGGCCATTTTTGTGCATTGCAATGATGACTGCACGTGTTTCTTTAGAGATAACCATGGTTAACAGAAGAGAAACAATGATGCCAAGCACCAGCCTCCTTTTAAAGTGTCCAGTGGTGTCATTCTTACTTAATCATGACAGATTAATCTCCAGCCATGTCCTCATCAACACCCACACCTGTGTTAATGGAGCAATCACTGAAAAGAGGTTAGCTGGTCCTTTTAAGGCATGGCTGCAATGATGTTGAAATGTGTTTTGGGTGATAAAGTTCATTTTCTAGCCAAATATTGACTTTGCAAGCAATTGCTGTTAAGCTGATCACTCTTTATAACATTCTGGAGTATATGCAAATTGCCATTAGAAAAAGTGAAGCAGTAGACTTTGTAAAAATTAATATTTGTGTCATTCTCAAAACTTTTGGCCACGACTGTATAACTGGACTATGAACATATTTTGTTTGCCAGACAGTAGTAGCCCCAAATTACCCCGTGACATCCCCACAAGCAGCACCCATACCCTGTCGACTCAGGTGAAGGCCCTCACCAAACTCACACGGTGCGAGATAGTTGATTACTCTACTATCTCGCACCATTTATGATGTTTGTGAGTAGGCCTTTTCTCGGAGTCTGGCCCAACATTTACGCCAAATCCTGACAGAAATACGTATCCAAACCAAACAAGAAATTCTGCACCTCACTGATGCTGCTATGCTACACAGTTACCCACAAGATTTATTTGTCATTGAAACCAGGCACTAGAGACAGCCACACAGGCACCAGCCAAGCAGCAATGTGTCTGCACATGCCCTACCACCAGCAGCATCAGGACCACCAGCAACAGCTTAGGGCCTACATGCTTACCATGCTGCACAAACAGAGCAGCAACATTTTTTCAGGGCCAATACAAGGATGGCATCATGGCCCCCACCCCCATCTACAATATTGTCCATCAAAGGCCAAAACGATACTAGGAACCACACCAGGATCCTGTCTTTGGACTTTGTGATTTTGTAAACTATGGACACCCCCCACAACAACCATACCACCCCCTTACAACCGATGGCCAGCCATGTTGCCAAATGTAATTACCCCAGTAGTGAAATATGTATATGTATCCATGTATGACCAGCAGTAAGTAACATTTGTCTTAGGCTGCAGCTCTCCACACAGGTCATGATCTCATGTTAATTCTGAGAAGGAAGTCGCCTGTCTCCAATATCACCAGGGGGCTTTCCTGAGAACCACACAGTGGGTGTAACGGGTCTGGGAGGCGGAACCTCTGAGCTTTATTATACAAGGAGGCTCTCCTTGTAAAGGAGCGGGTGGCGCCCGGGGAGACGGACAGGAAGTCACTGCAAGTGACGGGGGCAGTCTCTGGACAGACAGGTGGGAGGTCACGGCAAGTGACCGGGGCAGTCTCTGGATAAACAGGCGGGTGGTCACGGCAAGTGACCGGGGCAGTCTCTGGGTAGACAGGCAGGTAGTCACGGCAAGTGACCGGGGCAGTCTCTGGACAAACAGGCGGGTAGTCACGGCAAGTGACCGGGGCAGTCTCTGGGTAGACAGGCAGGTAGTCACGGCAAGTGACCGGGGCAGTCTCTGGACAAACAGGCGGGTAGTCACGGCAAGTGACCGGGGCAGTCTCTGGGTAGACAGGCAGGTAGTCACAGCAAGTGACCGGGGCAGTCTCTGGGTAGACAGGCAGGTAGTCACGGCAAGTGACCGGGGCAGTCTCTGGGTAGACAGGCAGGTAGTCACAGCAAGTGACCGGGGCAGTCTCTGGATAAACAGGCAGGCAAGGGACCGGGGCAGTCTCTGAATGGACAGGTATATACGACCTGAGATGGTGGAACCTCCAGGTAGGCTTGCAGGCAGATGGCAGATGAGCGCCCCCAAGTGAGCAGGCGAGAGTCTCTGGAATAGCCGATGGACACCGCAGGTGATGGCCGAACCTCCAGGTAGGCTTGCAGGCAGATGGCAGATGAGCGCCCCCAAGTGAGCAGGCGAGAGTCTCTGGAATTGCCGATGGTCACCGCATGTGACGGCCGAACCTCCAGGCAGGCTTGCGGGCAGGTAGCAGACAGGAAACTGGCAGGAAACAGGCAGGTAACTGGTAACGGACCCTGAGGGCTGAAGCAGAGTTAAACAGTGCAACAACAACATTGCTCGGGCACCTCCATTAAGGAGGAGGTGATTTATATAAGGAGGAGTCCACCGACATTGGCCGGGGACCTTTTTTGAAAGATGCGCGCGGCCCCTTTAAGAGCGGGGGCGTGCACGCCCTAAGCCCAGTGGCAGGGAAGGAGCGCGCAGCCCCAGCAGGGCGGAAGGAGGACGCTGTGTGAGGGTAAGGGGAGCGACGTCCCTGCCTGGCAGAGGACGCTGGCGCAGGGGAACAGCGTCCCTGCCTGGCAGAGGACGCCGGCGCTACAGTGGGTACATTTCACACCTCTTGGCTCTTTGAAGAGGAGCTTCCAACTGGAGAAAGACACTAATCTATCTATGAGAAAAGTTACACAGTTTCAGAGAAAATAATGTATTCATTGGTAGAATGGCATGGTCCACTCACAAACCAGCAGCTAGAATATTTAAATGAGAGGCTGGTCTAGTAATTGGATCCCCAAGCCATATCTATAAATTAGGCTTACACACAAAGAAGAGCGTCACATGTGAGGGCAGCCCAGCTGATGTGAGCCATCTCCTATTCTCCCCTTCCTCGGGGACAGAGTACCAGAATGCAAAGTTCGATATTTCTGTAAGTTTTCTCCCTGTTATTTTATACTGTTTTTGCATATTTGTATGTCCCTTTTTATTTCCATTTTTATATCCCTTTTATTGTAAGCACTGTACCTTTTATATTAAAGCTTAAAACTTTAATAAGTCTGAACCTTGTTGCTCTAAAGCAGTGGTTCTCAACCTTTCTAATGCCGTGACCCCGCAATACAGTTCCTCATGTTGCGGTGACCCCCAAACCAAAAAATAATTACAGTCCTCCATACAATATAAACAGGAAAGGGCACTGTGGAAAGACTCCCCATTATCATCATCATTGTCTCCCCATCGTCATCATCGCCTCCCCATCATCATTGCCTCCCCATCATCATTATCATTGCCTCCCCATCATCATCATCATTGTCTGCCCATCATCATTAGCTCCCCATCATCATCGTTGCCTCCTCACCACCATCACTGCCTCCCCCCATCACCATCACATATACAGCACCACACACAGACAGCACCGCAGCACTCTCTCACATACACACACGCAGGCAGACACACACACACACTGATACACACAGACACATACACCTCACATCTCACCTGTCCGGCGCTGCGCTCTCTGCCACAGCCGGCCGCTGAATGATGACATCATCCAGCGGCGCTGCTGTGACAGGAAGCGCGGGCGCCCTGCAGGCGCCCCCTGGAGCCCGGAGCTGCGGAGGCACGGGGAGAGGTAAGTATTGCGCCGCCTGCTCAGGCCGGGTCCCCCCTCTCCCCGCACAGTGGACTCACTGACCCGCCGCTCAGCTCCGGAGGGTCCCGGGCCGCTGCACTGTGACTCCGTGGGAGGAGGAATTGCTGCTGCTGCCACGCCGCCCCACACACGTGCTGCCTGGGGCGGACCGCCCCACACACGTGCTGCCTGGGGCGGACTGTCCCCGCCTGCCCACACTACGCCCGCGCCCTACGCCCATGCCCTACGTCCGCCCACGCTACGCCCCTGCTACGCCACTGGGCTAAAGCCATCGGAAATATGTATTTTCCGATGGCTTTAAGCCAGTGGTCCCCAACCTCTTTTGCACCAGGGACCGGCTTCAAGAAAGACCATTCTTCCAGGGCCCGGCAGGGCAGGGATGGAGGTGTGTCAGGGGTGGGGCTTTGGTCATAAGGGGGCGGGGCTATGGACAGGGTTGTAGTTTAGTAGTAGTGCATACTCATCATTTAATTATAACATTTATAATGTGAATGTGACTCCCTTGTATACAAGGCTCCGCTCCCACCCTCCCATCCTGTATACATGTCTCCGCTCCCCCTCCCATCCTGTATACATGGCTCCGCTCTCATCCTCCCATCCTGTATATATGGCTCCGCTCCCCCTCCCATCCTGTATATATGGCTCCGCTCCCATCCTCCCATCCTGTATACATGGCTCCGATCCCATCCTCCCATCCTGTATACATGGCTCCGCTCCCCCTCCCATCCTGTATACATGGCTCCGCTCCCATCCCCATCCTGTATATATGGCTTCGCTCCCCCTTCCATCCTGTATATATGGCTCCGCTCCACCCTCCCATCCTATATACATGGCTCCGCTCCCATCCTCCCATCCTGTATACATGGCTCCGCTCCCATCCTCCCATCCTGTATATATGGCTCCGCTCCCATCCTCCCATCCTGTATACATGGCTCCGCTCCCATCCTCCCATCCTGTATACATGGCTCCGCTCCCATCCTCCCATCCTGTATATATGGCTCCGCTCCCCCTCCCATCCTGTATACATGGCTCCGCTCCCATCCTCCAATCCTGTATATATGGCTCCGCTCTCCCTTCAATCCTGTATATATGGCTCCGCTCTCCCTTCCATCCTGTATATATGGCTCCGCTCCCCCCTCCCATCCTGTATATATGGCTCCGCTCCCCCCTCCCATCCTGTATACATGGCTCTGCTCCCCCGTCACCTCCCCCCCATCATACTTACCCTCCTCGCTCCGTCGCTGCAGGTCCCTGAATCCCTGTCGGCCGCGGCAGCTTCCTCCTGTGCGCAGCGGTGACGTAATACCGCTCATTAAGGGCATGAATATGGACGCCACGCCTATGGGAGTGGCGTCACGTCCATATTCATTACCTTAATGAGCGGTACTACGTCACCGCACTGCCAGGAGGAAGCTGCCGCGGCCGACAGGGATGCAGGACCTGCAGCGATGGAGCGAGGAGGGTAAGTATGGATGTCTAATGAAGCCGGCGGCTGCAGCTGTCACTACAGTGCTGCAGCCGCCGGCTCCTTTAAGCGACCCCTGTGTTTTGGTCGTTCGACCCCCGCCGGGGTCGCGACCCACAGGTTTAGAACCGCTGCTCTAAAGAATCCATAGCCATAGAAAGTGTGTGCTCCTGGTGATTGGCACATAGTAGTAGTAGTAATATTTCCGGGACTCATCGCCCGTGTGTTCAGTGAGTGGTAGCAGCGTGTATGAAGCGGGGTGTGTGGTCTGTGTCGGGGTGTGATTTATGCTCCCATTGCAGCATAGAACAGAGGTTGAATGCTGGACTGAGTGGGAGGAGATAGATTAACCCTTGCAGGCGCAACCCAAACCATGTGCTGGTTTTCATGACAACCCCGCATCAATCTACCCAAACTAATCCATCTGCCAGTCCTCCCTCCCCCTCATTTTATAATTTGTACACTTATTGTATGTACCAGTGTTACCTTTTTTAATGTTATTTGATGTGTAAGCAAGCATTTTGCCTAAGTTAAGGCATTAAGATAACTCGTAAAGAAAGAGAATTGCAGTTATTCATAAAAAATGTTTTCTGCTTTTAATTTAGCATATATACACACACACACACACACACACACACACACACACACACACACACGTGTTGGCACAAAACACAACGACATAAAATAGTGAGATCACCACAACACTGCCATGGTGTGGACCCTTCAGGTGTCAGAAAATTCTCCACAAGAACTTTACGGACTCAGGCCACAAGGATCCCTGTGTCTGGCCAAAACCTGTGCACCTGGACCAGGATTGTTAGGCTAGGTTCACATTGCATTAGGGCAGTCCATTCAATGCATGCGTTAAACGGAATACGCTAACGCAACTGCCTTTTTGTGATCGCGCTATGCGATCGCGCTAGCACAGACGCTCCATCTGCGCTAGCAGTGATGGACCCTCGAACGCTGCAGACCGCGTCCGAGGGTCCTTCACAGCATGACGGCACATCGCTAATGCATGCCGATTATGACATGCGTTAGCGATGCGCTATGTTATGGCAGTCAATGGGTGCGCTAACGGATGAGTTACATCGCGTTAATGCCGTGTTGTAAAGCAATCCGTTAGACGGACTGCCATAACATAATGTGAACCCAGCCTTAGCCAATCCTCCCTCAGCATCCACCAACACCGGCAAATCATGGATATGGGTAAAATTGTGTAGTATTACACAGGCCTTAATTGGAGGAAAGGAAGCAATATTCTCCATTTAGCGATCAAAATGCCAAAGGCACATTCAACCAGGCGACGTACCCTTTTAAGCCTGTAATTGAAAATAAACAGACGCTGGTCAAGACCACGGCAAGTATACAAACTCATCAAATGGCAGGTGAGCTGTAATGCCTCATCAGTTGCTATTACATATGGTAACAATTCACCAGTTGACCCATTTCATTGTTCATAAGCCGCTGACCCATTAAGGAAAAATTGAAGATTCGTAAATCTCCAGTTCTTCCATAGGCACCAATATCTACAATTATAAACTGGTAGTTGCGGTCAACCAACAGCACTACAGAAAAAAATTGTAATTGTAGTATTGGGACCAGAGTTCAGCAGCTTCTTCACACGGATGTGTTTGCCATAAATTTGGAAGCTGACAGGTACTAAACATGTCCCTTGAAATTAGCTCCCAGTCTTCAGGGGTTGGCTCCGGCATTACTTTTGGCTGAAGACGTTTCCATATTTCATGACAAGTATTTTTTACAATGTTAGAGATTGCTGATTTCCCAAGTAGAAAATTCAAGTGGAGTGCAGCATCAGAGACTCCTGTGGCCAGAAGCACTGGCTGCATCCACTCAGATTCCAAGATTGCATTAGCTCCCTGTGTAGTCTCCGCTAAGCACTGAATGTGTCATTGAAGAAGCCAGCCAGTACTTAGTAGAGGGGGTTGGTGCCATCTTAGATTTTGATCTAAAGCACACAATTCAGCACTACTCCGATCGACTATCCTCTTTCCCTGTATGGAGAGCCAGTAGGAGTAGTCTTGAAGTTTGTCCTTACCTCGATGGCTACATAGAATTACATGGTGGATAGGATTTGGCCCATGGGCCTTGAGTTTGACACCTCTGTATGCCACCTGTCAAACATGGTGGAGGTAGTGTCAAGGTAAGGGCAGGTGCAGACGAGCGTGCATTCTATCATTCGAGAGAATCAAATTGAATATGCATTTTCTGAGATAAGATGATGGAGAAAAAATGGTCTCCATTCTGATCAGTATGTGGATGTCATCCAAGTGCAGTCCAGCGTTTCCCACGGACTCTTTAATTTGCATGGCCTAATGTGACCCGAATATCGAATCAAACTCAGGCATGCTGCACAGCCCCATAGAATAACATTGCACTGAGCGTGATCTGATGTTTTCTCGGATCGCACTCCTACTGAAAATACACTCGTCTGTACTTGCCCTAAAGCCAAGTACTGCTGACAATGTCATTCGTATACTTTAACATATAATAATTAGTAGATTTCCAAGTTAATAAGTGGGTTGCCTGGTCTAAAAATGTCATTGTGAGAATGAGTACTATAATATTGCAGTGAAAGGGAACCTGTCACTAGAAAAGAATTGAATACGATTACAGGCCCTCATTGTGTAGAGCGGGAAATCACTGCTGCATCACTGCCCATCTGACCGTTAGCAAGCGGCAGCAGGGAGAACAGAACTTCGTTTTCTCCCTGTAGCCAAACATCCAGCATATGGTTGGAAAAGTATTTACCTGCAAGATAACACCATGACTACAGCTAAATACTGCTTTTGCTTGTTAGCACAGAATGACTGTTCAAACCAAGTACAAGCACTCTGTGCATCATGGTGGGGCCAAATATTTAAGGGCACCTTCCCACCTACTCGTTTTCCCACACATCTCCACCTGTGTCAGGTTCTATAAAGGCAGAGCTGTCAATCAAAGAAAGGGGTGGAGATGGAGGGAAAACAATAGATTGGAAGATGCATTGAAGAGTTTGGTTAGGCCAAGGGTGCACTGAGCACTAGTACTTAGATGAACAGTTATTCTGTGCGGAACAAAAGGACTGTTGTTGCACAGAATAACTGTTCAAACTAAGTCCAGGTACTCAGTGTTTCACATCGGGCCAATCATTTATCTGCTTGGTTTCCGTCCATCTCCATCCTTTTCTGGCTTGATGAAGCCAGAGTTGTCAATCAAGGAAGAGGGGGGTGGAGATATATGGAAAACATGCAAGAGGGAAGGTGATGTTAAATTATTGGCCACGTTTTTGTGCATTCAGCGCCTATACTGGATTTGATCAGTCATTCTGTGCTGAGAGAGTCCCTTTAAAGTTTAGATCGATTTTCTAAACTGACCCTAACCGGCTAATGTGGTCAGTCAATAATCAGAGTAGTTCTAGGGTGTGTTGACCAAGCGTGTGGGCAAGTCCTCTCCATAAAAGTTCAGTGCACTTTCACATAAGGCATATTTCTATTAAAAGGGAACCTGTCACCAGGAATAACGCTGTTAACATGCAGATAGGCGGTTACTCCGCAGGTTAGCTGCATTAATATCGGCGCCTGCTTGCAGTGGTGAGAAAATGATCCTTGTTCTCCGTGCCAGCATTCGGTATTCAGTCATGGAGGTGGGGCAGCATGGGTATATAGCATACCTACCAACCGTCCCAGATTGAGCGGGACAGTCCCTATTCTAACCCTCCCACCCGCTGTCCAGGCCGGGACTCTGTTTCCCGCAGTGAGAGAAGTCGCCACGCACCCCCTGCACCCCATCCTCACCCTCCCAGCTCTCCACTTCAGCTTCTCACAGCCAGGAGTCCATTGCTGGCTGTCCTCTTTTGTGCGCACAGGACCTGTAATGAGGTCACAGGAGGGGAGGAGTTAGGTGTCACATGGTCAGGCTCCTCAGTGTGTGCTGGTCTCTGCTGTGCTGGTTGTCATGGTGCTGGATGAGGGTAAGGTTATACATACCTCCCAACTTTTGAAGACAGGAAAGAGGGACAAAGCACGCGGCAAATTTTAGGCCACGCCCCAACCACACCCATTTCGCAACTAATCACACCCATGTCCATGCCTCAACCACACCCATTTAGCACTGCTGATCACACTGACTGGTACTGAGGGCACACTGACTGGTACTGAGGAAAAGAAAAAATAACAGAGAGAGAAAAAAGAAAACGAGAAAGAACAGAGAGAAAGAAAGAAAGAACAGAGAGAGAAAAAAGAGGGGAAAGACCAAAGAGGGAAAGAGAAAAAGGGGAAAGAAAGAACAGAGAAAGAAAGAGGGGAAAGAAAGAACAAACAGAGAGAACAGAGAAAGAAAGAACAAAGAGAAAAAGGAAGAACAGAGAAAGAAAGAACAGAGAAAGATTAGAGAGAAAGAAAGGGGGAAAAAAAGAGAACGAGGAGAAATAAAGAACAGAGAGAAAGAAAGAAAACAGAGAGAGAAAGAGTGGACAGAAAAAAAGAACAGAGAAAAAAAGAAAGAGGAAAGAAATAAGAGGGAGAGAGAAAGATGGGAAAGAAAAAAAGGGGAAAGAAAGAACAGAGAGAGAAAGGTAGAACAGAGAGAAAGAAAGAACAGAGAGAGAAAGGAGGACACAGTGATGGATCTGAAGCATTCCCTTAAGTGCTCCATGGTTCCGTCACAATCTCCTCCCGAAATTACCTCATTTCCTGTCAGCTTCTAGCACGTCACTTCCGGTGGAACGTCACGTGCGAATTTTAAAGTGCTCCTTGGGGCTCCGACGTGTACTTCTGTGTCCATGGGAAAAGTAAGCTCCCGGCCGGGACAGTGGGGCAGACTCTCAAAATCGGGACTGTCCTGCTGGATCTGGGACAGTTGGGAGGTATGAATGCTCCCCACCATACACCTTGTACACCTCATACACACATGGTACCACTTTGCATGCCTTGTACACACAAGCTTCCACTCTGTACACCTCGCATACACACAGCTCCACTCAGTACAGACGGCTTCACTCCGTAAACCTCATACACATGCGGCTCCGCTCTGTAAACCTCGCGCACACACGGCTCCACTCCGTAAACCTCGCACACACGCAGCCACGCACTGTACACATCGCACACATGCGGCTTTGCACCATACACACGCGTTTCCACTACGCACACCCCGTACACTCATGGCTCTGCTCAGCTCCGTACACACAGTGCTCCGTTTCGTACACCTCGTACACACACGGCTCCGCTCCGTACGCCTCGCACGGCGCTCCGCACGCCTCGCACACACGGCTCTGCTCCGTAGACCTCGAACACATGGCTCCGCTCCGTACATCTCGTACACACACGGCTCCGCTCCGTACATCTCGTACACACACGGCTCTGCTCCGTACACTTCGTACACACACGGCTCCGCTCCGTACACCTCGCACACATGGCTCCGCACCGTACAACATGCACAGACATAGCTCCGCTACATCCACACTGTAAACCCCTCCTGACCCTGCACACATAAACTTACCCTCATCCAGCATGACAACCAGCACAGCAGTCCTGCATACACTGACGAGCCTGACCATGTGACACCTAACTCCGCCCCTCCTGTGACCTCATCGCAGGTCCTGCTTGCACATAAGAGGACAGCACAGCAACATCATTGATCTGCTATACAAGCTGAAGTAGAGAGCTGGGAGGGCGACGATAGGGTGCATGGGGGCTTCTCTCACTGTGGGACAGCGGGTGGGAGGGTTAGAATCGGGACTGTCCCGCTCAATTTGGGACGGTTGGGAGGTATGGTTTATATGTGGGGTCAGGAGGGGTTTACAGGGTGGATGTAGCAGAGCCGTGTGTGTGCAAGGTGTATGGAGCGGAGCCGTGTGTATATGAGGTGGATGTAGCAGAGCCGTGTGTGTACGAGGTGTATGGAGCGGAGCCGTGTATGAGGTGGATGTAGCAAAGCCGTGTGTGTACGGGGAGTACGAAACGGAGCCGTGTGTACGAAGCTGAGCCACTCAGCTCAATACACACTGGGCTCCGTGCTTGAGCCGTGTGTGTACAGAGCGGAGCCGCATGTGTACGAGGTGTATGGTGCAAAGCCGCATGTGTACAAGGTTTACGGAGTGAAGCCATGTGTGTACAAGGTGTACAGAGTGTGGCTGCGTGTGTATAAGGTTTACGGAGTGGAGCCGTGTGTGCGCGGTGTACAGAGCGGAGCCGCATGTGTACAAGGTTTACGGAGTGAAGCCGTGTGTGCGTGAGGTGTACGGAGCGGAAGCGTGTGTGTACGAGGCACACAAAGCTGAACCGTGTGTGTATGAGGTGTGCAGTCGTGCGTGTACAAGGTGTATGGTGGGGAGCATTCATACCTCCCAACCACCAACCTTCCCAGATCCAGCGGGACAGTCCCAATTTTGAGAGAGTTTGCCCCACTGCCCCGGCCGGGAGCTTACTTTTCCCGTGGAAACAGGAGTACACGGCGGAGCCCTGATTAGCACTTTAAAATTTGCACGTGACGTTCCTCAGGAAGTGACGTGCTAGAAGCTGACAGGAAATGAGGTAATTTCAGGAGGAGATTGTGACGGAACCATGGAGGCACTTCAGAGAATGCTTCAGATCCATCACCGTGTCCTCCTTCGACAGCGCGGACAGCAGGATCGCCTTGGACTCTGGGATGTCGGCCATGTGAGCGGATCATAATATGTCCTGCTCCGGGAGGCTCAGGTGGGCACTACAATGGGAGCCGGGCTGCTATAGTATCTTTATAGAATCTTTCTCTCTCTAATCCTTTTTTTGCTTTCTCTGTTCTTTCTTTCTCTGTTCTCTTTCGCTCTGTTCTTTCCCTTCTTTATAGCTCTGTTCTTTATTTCCCCTTTCTTTCTGTTCTTCCCCTTCTTTCTTTCTTCTCTCCCTGTTCCTTCTTTCCCCTTTCTTTTCTGTTCTTTTTTTCAGTCCACTCTCTTTTCTTTTTTTCCCCTTTCTTTCTCTCTCTAATCTTTCTCTCTGTTCTAATTTTTCTCTGTTCTTTCTTTCCCCTCTTTCTGTTATTTTTCCCTTTTATTTCTGTTCATTCTTTCCCATCTTTCTCTCTATTCTTACTTCCCCTTTCTCTCTGTTCTTTCCCTTTTTTTCTCGTTCTTTTGTTCTGTCCCCTTTTTCTCTCTGTTCTTTCTTTCCCATCTTTCTTTCTCTGTTCTTTTTTCCCTTTTTTTTCCTGTTTCCTTCTGTCCCCTTTCTTTGTTTCTTTCTCTGTTCTTTCTTTCCCCTTTCTCTCCCTCTCTGTTCTCTTTCCCCTTTCTTTCTCTCCCTGTTCTTTCTTTTTCTTTGTTTTCTCCTGTTCTTTCTTTTTCTGCAGTACTAGTGTGCCAACAGTACCAGCCACTGTGCCCATAATGCCAGCCACTGATCCCATAATGCCAGCCACTGTGCCCTCAGTACCAGTCAGTGTGATCAGCAGTGCTAATAGGGGTGTGGACATGGGTGTGATTAGTTGTAAATAGGTGGTCAGGAGGCGTGACCTAAAATTTGCAGCCGCGTGCCTGGAAACCCGAAGTGTACCTTGGTTACCAGCTGATCGCTGGTCTCCTGCCTGCCACAAGCAGCGATGGGTGCTGGCCAGCGGAAGACCAGCGATGAAAAAAAAAGTCCAGGCATTTCTGACACGACCAGCGATTCACAGCAGGGGCCTGATCGCTGGAACGTGTCAGACATAGCGAGATCGCTGTTTAGCAGCGATCTTGCTATATGAGACGGGGCCTTTACATAACCAATGGAAAATACATGAATAATAAACCTGTTTATCATCGCCTTATTAGGTCACGGTCAGTATTTTACCTCAGTATTTTACCTCAGTATTTGTCAGTCAAAACCAGGAGTGGGTGATAAATCCAGAAGTGGTGACGTGTTTCTATTATACTTTTCCTCTGACTGCTCCTCTCCTGGTTTTGGCTTACGAATACTGAGGTAAAATACTGACCAAATACTGAATGTGTGAACGTGGCCTCATTTTAGTGCAAACAGGTTGAACACATGACAAGGACCCAGCCATTTTTCCACTATCTGCTGGATATGGGTCGTCCAGTGAAATAAAGCCGCACACACCAGCTCACTGAGAACACTAGTCTTTATTACATAATGTAAGTCATCTGGCTCCATCAGTTGAAAAATATTTGTAAAATATTTAAAAGCTCTTTTTATAACAGAGGGATAAACATAATCCCCAGTATACGCAACACGGCATATTTAAGAAAGACCACCAGAAGCAGCAGAATTCACAGTTGCATGGATATGATCTGGAAAACATTCAATCTGCCCACCCTATACATAAAGCCCGGCACATGAGCGCACAAACTGCAGATTTCACTATTCACTTGTAGCGCACATTTCCTGCACGATAAAAGGTGGAATTATCCTGTTTACGGTGCTTGTTCCAGTTCACATCGTATCCAAATATTAAGGATTGGTGCTTGTAACAGTATGATGGTTCCCTAGAAATTCAGGCAAACCTGGTCAGTAGGAAGGTTGTATGTAGTGGCGTCGCTTGTGGCAGTTATTGATGTATGTGAATGTTTCGCCGCACGCTGGGATAATGAATCCTAGTTGTAAGGATGAACAATTAATATGAAGACTAAAGAGGAGTGAGTATAATTCACGCACAAATATTCCTGGAGGAGAACAGAACTGAAAGCGTCACATGATCATGGGGCAGACATTTCTCTCAACTTACTGCACATCTTACAATTGTAAAAAATTAAAGATCTCCGTAATCTGTATACACAAAAGGGACTGTGTCCTCAGAAAACGACCTTGTTTAAATCAGGTCCATTTAGGTTTTTAATATCATGATCTTTATCCAAATATTTTTTTTCTTTTGTAAAACAATTTTGACACAGGCCACTGAGGCTTTTTAAGATTATAGTCATTTTGGGAAGTCTCTCCTTATTCCAGACAGGGTTACAATGACAGGTAACACCTATATACCCAGCTGATACAGGATCCACCAATTCCAATAGATGTCACAGCCCCTGATATGTCACATTGACCTTTGCACCTGCACATTAGATGCTTCAATTCAAAGGCTAGGATCAGAGTGTTTATTGCTTCTAATGTACATGTGGATCTTCTGAAGCAGGTTAGCATAAAAAAGCCCTTGTTGCCACTGTGAAAATTGTAAGACTTCTAATTTGTACTTTCAATAAATATTGTGATATAGAAATATAATCAATGCCAAAACTTAAAATATATATAAAAAAATTAAAACAAAAACCTGATTTAAACAATGTAATAAATCTCTTGATGACACATCATTCTCTTTAAAAGATGCATTGGAAAAAATGTTGCATAATCAGTTTTGATTTCTACCCCCTATAGACCTGTCCGCAGGTCCAATGTAGTGACTTTTTTCTCTATTGCCACAGGTCCATGTTGGGTGGGCATTGCTCACAGCATTCTCTGGGGGTGGGTCTTAAAGTTGCTCTCCGTTTTTACCCTGTGACAGCCCGTTGGTAAAGACCATAGATGTTAGAACTAACTAGAAAGGCCTATAATTCTGGAGCCGTACATGGAATAAAATGAAATTAAAAAAAAAGGAAAACCCTGAATACTCAAGGGAGCAGTGGGAAGAAAATAATTAAAAAAAAGGCCACTATTGTTCTGATGACAAGTCCTCATTAACTTGAAAATCTGGAAGTCAAAAGCTTAATTTACACACTACAGAAATATATCTGCACACATTTTAAAAAGGAAATATAGGAAATCCCCAAACATTGCGGCTTTCTTGGCATAATCCATTGCAGCTGCACCCAGTTATCAATCACTTCCAAGCCTCGGATTTCAGACATTTATATGTGCACATCATTTTTTTTCTGTACTACAATGCATTGTGTGAACATCACTAGAGATTGCTTTTCCAGGAGTGTAGAAACAGTAAATTCGGTGAACACATTTTATACATGAGATCCAGAGTGTAGTAGTCCTCCGAGGACAACAGTGGCCATATTGTTTCCTTAAGGACAGACAAAGAATTGAGGCAGCGTCATAATATGAAGACACCCATCAGACAATGCTGAAATCTCAGCTTCTGGGAGCTTTGGTTACTTGTATGGAGTTATTTGGAGTAACGGCTCATACACACTGCCATATTACCGCTGCTACGGGTCCTTACATATTACGTATACCTCCAATATAAAGAAAAAGGAATCAGACAAATACACAATTGTAGCCATACCATATTACAGATTTCCCTAGAATCATTGAGCACATGATGCAATACAGATGCATTGTAGCAACCTCGCAGGGAATGCACTGGTTCATTTTTTTCTGATCATAGATGGGAGGAGGAAGGAAAGGGTTTCGGATTTCCTCGGATACATGGAAGATTTTTATGTTCGCGTATATAATTTTTTGACCTTTTTTATTTTCTGCCATAGTTTTTAATCTCCTTAGAGAATTTGATCCAATGTTCTATATACTGCAATAACACAGTGTTGCAATATATAACGTAAATCATGATCTCCTATGAAGATCAGCCTGTGGCTGGGCTTCACAGGATTACTAAAGAAGGCAACCCTGAGAGCCTTCATCAGGCCCTGGCTGCCGAGGTAACCCAACGGCATCACACGACAATGCTGCAGGGGAATGATGCGAGCCAATGCGCACAGACAACGGCAAACGGTCAGTTTTTAAATGCCACTGTCAGATTGACAGCAGCACATAAATGGTTAACAGCAGCGATCAGAGCCTAGTTCTGTTTGCTCCTGTTGGAGACAGAACACACCGGGCATGTACAGCAGATGGTGGGAGCTCAGCAACTGAATCCTCTCTATACTTGCAGACCACAGCACTGGTGTACTACTACACCCATATATGCTAAGGAGTTAACTAATGAGTATTGCTGCATATGCGCTAAGGGGTTAATAATCGCCTAGAAACAACAGATTAGCTTAATGTAGGGTCTTCAGTCCCTGGGAGTCTGACGAGAACTTGGTGAAGTGTGAGGGTCTATGCCCACAACATCTGTAGCTAATAAAGCCCCAGAAAACACTCCAAAGAATGAACACATGGCCTTCTATGGAAAAACAGCATCCCTCTTTCCCTCCATTAATGGCTCTTGAAATGCCCAGTGACTAATGGCTGCAGTTTGTGACCGGCCGGCATCCTTCCGTCACACCGGGCACAGAGAGATGCCCTTTGGAAGGTTGTGTGCACACAGAGCCTTTTTGATATGGAAACTCCAAGATTTTGAGGTGGTTTTGGAAAGTTTCTGCTCAGTTTCTGCTCTAAAAACTAAAAAAACACCTTGGTATGCTCACACACTAAGTGGAGTATGGAAGGAGGTTGATGAAAGCAGCCAACTACTTAAAGAAGGTTAAAACACAAATATATATATATATATATATATAAATTTCAAGCTGCATGTATTTCTACATGACATACTGTACAAAAAAAAAGAAAGTAATATAGAAGTGACGGAAAGGGAACGGAGGCTGGCACTCACTCGCTGGCATTATGTGCGCTCTAACAAATAGGACAGGCCATAAGAAGCCAGTTCATACAGTCATTTTTGGGGTGAAATCTTTTCCCCTCTGCAGCTTAGTGCGGGGAGCCGTATGCGCTCCCTACTGTCGGCTCACAGTACAGTATTCTGCATTTGGACTAATACATGGAGAGAGCTAGAGAAATACTATGGAAGTCAGATGGGCTGCAGCACGACATGTTAATGCTGTACAACCAATGAACGGGGTCTGGCAGGAACTCACAGGAGTATTTATTACACCATGTGTTGTGCTGGGACTGACTGATGACATGAAACAATGGATGGATGTGTCGGGGAATCTAAAGCACACCGTTTAACCCTTGCAGTTTCTCCAACCTAATTATATATGCAATGACGGTCTCCTCCATTTCATTACATTCCTGACACATTACAGGGTCATTTCAGCCCTGTGGAGAATGGACACGTCACTAATAATTCCTTTAGTCACCAGTTAGCATATACCTAAAAGTTTTCAAGATCAGAGGTGTTTTGGGACATGATGTTCAGAGAAAAATGTAAATTTTAATTTTTAATCTACCCCAAAATTATTTATTTTTTTGCAAAACACACCACTATCTAATCTTAGAGCTCATCAATTACTGGTACTCTGACATAGGAAAAAAATAAACAGGAAAACAATGTGTCTAAATGTCCATGTCCTGCTTTAGGCTAAGTTCATACTAGGCGTTTTTTTGATGCTTTTTTTTATGCAAATTTTCAGCTCCCTTTCACAGTACCAGCAAAGTCAATGAGATTTCAGAAATCTCATGCACACACCTTGGTTTTCTTGTCATCAGGATTTTGTCATTTGCAAGTTTTTTTGCACAATGGAGCATGTCACTTCTTTCAGCGTTACTCACACATTGAAATGAATGGGTGGTAAAAAAAAAAAAAAAAAAAGCTGAAAAACTGCACCAAAAACAAAGGTATCTGGTTTTGCTGCGTTTTTTGTGTCAAAACCTGATTCTATAGAATAGAACTTTTTTCAAACACTAAACTTTATCAGCATGCACAAGAAACAAATCTAGCGTGCCAAAACCGCCGCAAAAAATGCAAGAAAAGCCAAGGAAAACAGGCTTTACTCCTCATTACCATCTCATATGCGTGACGTATGGGTGCCACTATAGTGCTGATTAAAAAACTTCAATTTTGTTTTTTGCATTTTAATTTCATATATCTCTCCTTCCCTTAGCTTTAAATGCAGTCACTGTACATGGCGTATCATCCAGAGTATAGGACTAATTTGGTACAAAAGTAGAAGGTTGGCAAGAAAGCGTTTGCAAATACTGCATGTTTGGTATAATGTACATGGTGTGTGACAGTTCTAAAAACACCTAACCTCCTGATGTGAATGCAAAGTGCTGGTGTACTGCAGGCTATCGAATATGGGTGCATGAGTATTCGGAAAGGTGTGGATTTTTCCATTGCATTTATTCTACAGCAGGACTGAGCTGTGTAGCTGTGAATCCAGCAGTGAAGTGTGGAGGATGCAGCATAATCTGTGCCTCTCCCTGCTCCTCCCCCTCCGTAGACTTTAATAGAAGCTGAGCCGTAGTCTAATACTTCAGTGAGCGGGCAGTCCTTATTATATTGACCAAGACTGACTTGAGATGTCACCCACCCCCTCCACCGAGTGATTTAGGAGTTCAGGGTGTGCGGCAAGATGAATGTCTCATAAGATATATTACAAGGTTTCTTACATTTCCTTGTTTTATCAATTTAAGCAAAGTTTGCTGAAACAACAGTGACCACTTAAAGGGAAAGGATAGATGAGCCCCGTGTTCTTTCTGTCTACTTATACAGATTAATCAGGGTGCTCTTACCAGTGATTATGCTTTGTGCCTCTTCCTTTAAGAAAAATGCACATACTGATATAATCAAGGTTATACATTACATACGCCATCATCACTGTCTACCAAAATTTGAACATTTTATTGCATTAAAATTAAAAGATTACCAGATTGTGAAGACAAGGTGTTTGGCTGTTACACTGATATATAAATTATCTTCCAAACAATAATAAAGCGATCATGAATGACATCAGTAATCACCATGAGAATAAGTTGCTAATATTCATCAATGAAAAAGAAAAAAAACAAAAAAAAACAGCATAGTGCAAAGCTTCAAAGCATGTGTATTACTAGCCAGAGGGACAAGAAGATTTATCTTGCTCAGGAATCTCATTTACTTTGCTGGCACTTGGAAATCCATCAGTTTTTGTGACCAAACTGCATGGAAAAAAACGCAGCACATAATGTGTGCACATACCCTAAGGCTTTGTTCACATGCAACGTTTGTGCTGTGTTTTTTATGCAAATTAAAATAAACTTTTACAGTAAGGGCAAAAGCTACGGAAGATCAGAAATCTCATGCACACTTTTTTCCTGACTGAATTAGCGAGCTGCAGTGTTTTTGAAATCTGCAGCATGTCAATTCATTAAGCGCTTTTGCGGCTTTTTTTTCACCTATAGAAAGCAATGAGGAAGTGAAAAAATGCTGCAAAAAACACGTGTAAATAAAGCTTTATCATACATTTACGGCAGACAAAGTAAAGTAACCTGTACCCCAAAAATGCTGCAAAAAAGCATGGCAAAAACAGACAAAAAAATTGCAGCAAGCCTGAGTCTGATCAGACATTCAGATTGCACTCGGATGACATACGAGTGCAGTCTGATTTTCCAGACTGACACAATGGAGAAGATAAGAGAAATCTTCTTCTCATCTGAGAGAATCTGAGTAGGATCTGCATAACTGACCCAATCCTCTCGGATGAGAAAATACACGTCGCCTGCACCTGCCCTTTCAGGCACGAATTGACTGCAGACACAATACTCATGTTTCGAAGTGAATCAGTCAGGATATAAAAAACCTGCCAGCCACAATTTAAAGGGAAATTAAAAAGTGCTATACAGGCGATCGCTTCCTTAACTGAAAACACCTTTTAGGCTATAAACCGTACTAAAAATATGTGCACATTGAGCTTTTCCCACAAAATAAGTAGCATTTTACTATCCCAGAAAAGTGCACATACCCTACCTGCCGTAAAAAAAACTCTAAAATATAACTCCAGAGAAAAGCAATCAGATAAAAAGGATCTTTCATCATTTTTTCCTCTTGAACTAGACATTATTTAATAGTGGTTGCAGAGCAGAATAATTTAGGTTTACAATTTTGCCTATCGCTGCAAAGTACATGGCACCTAATGATCCAACACCCACCGGCGTTATCAGAGTTTTCACTGGGGGCGTGTACTTCTTCCACCTGTATGATAATGACCAATTAAGAAGTAGAAAGAAGAACACACCCCCTCTCAGTGAATGAGACGTGTGCAGACTTATGTCTGCTGTGCCGAAACAACTTGTAATAATCCTGCAGCGAGAGCAGATCAGGCTGTCATTACTTCTCACACAGGAGCTGTCTGTACTGGGCTATTTCTGTACGATATGTTCCCTGCTCTGATCTCACTGCAGAGTAAGTACAAATGGAGCACAGCAGACACAAGCGTTATTACTGACATATTTGGAAAGAGTGGGGGAGAGGGTTAGTACAGCAGAGGTGACCATGCTATGAGAGGAGAGCTGAAGGGTTTGTAATGAGACACAGCTAAACTTAGCTGTGCTGGCCCTCCATCCACACTGACTCACGCAGGAGGTTAGGTCTCTTACATCACACACACTGAGAAACCTGTTCTAACCTATGGTGAGGGCATGTTCTTTTACTACTGTGTCGCTGCCGGCTTATGATTGGTCAGAATCATTCAGAGAGAAGTAGAAGTAATACATGTCCTCAGTGAAAACTCTCATAACTTTTGTTAGGTCCAAGTGGGAATTAACTTGTTAGGTGCCAAATACTTTCATTGCCAACATCTCTGCAATTAACAAAACGTTATATTCTTCTCTGCCCCCACTATATGATTGTGTGTCCAGTTCAACATGAATTTGGTTGAAAGGCCCTCTAATACAATGCAAGTACAACATCCAGAAATGATTTCTCAGGCAGCAGAGAGATTTTCATTAAGTTTACAGAGGTTTGAGGCTTTGTTCTGTCTTTACATACGTTATTAGAAAGGTATGACTAAAGGCATAGAACGAAAACAATGCGGACCATTTGGCTGCCTTTTTCTGGGGATACAGAAAAGCTGCATGTTCACATAATGCATGTATTACTTTCCTATTATGTGATGTAAATTTTGCAATTTTGAAGTAATTACAAGGTTTGGCAGGTAGTTCTTGAAAGTGGAAAGCTGGGGCAAAAAGGTACATTTTATAGGAAGAAACATTTTAATCTCTTACTGGAGAAAAAAAAAACATGTTTCAAGCTCATACATATGACATTGTTGGAATATCCAATGCAAGGTAATTCATGAGATAGTTTATTTTGGACCAGAAATCATGATGTTTGGTGCAGGTATCCCAGCAGTGTTTAATGAATGTGTATTATACCGATGACTACTTGGGGTGACTGATGGATTTCACTACTCAGTGGCCACATGAGTCCACAAAACTCTTCCAATATGCTCACTAGTCCTGCACATCAAAGTAATCTATTACAGGTTCTTCTCGCATGGTCTTCTGTGGGCCACTGCTTCCACCATTCCTGAAATAAAAAATTGCAAGCACGTGGTCAAGTCACATCCCACTGTAAGCAACACAGACCTATTACTAAAACATCATTTGCTACACTCATTCTGCACAAAACTTGATGTGATGTGTACATGTAGTTTTTTTTCCTTCTGGTTTTAAAGGACTTTAATATAATTAGGGGTAGATAACGAACACGGTCTCACCTTTCACCTGGATGCCTGTAGTGGGCTATGGGTGGTGGGGGTCTTGCCTGGATTTCTCTTTCAATTACAGACATAAGGGAAACGCTTGGGCACATGGATTTGCCTCTGCAAAAGATTGATGTATACATAGACAAGAATGACAGGCTACACGTCAATATCTGGCTTTGAAAGTACAGACTTTCCTTAAAGGAGTTATCCTTTATTTTCTAACACTTAAAAATGTTTGAAAAAAAAAAAAACCTCAACAAATACTCCTCTCTCCTGCAGGTCTAGTGCTGAAGCTTTAGCAGGCTTTTATTTTAAGGGACCTGCATGTGGCTTTGCAGTCAGTGGTCACCTACCGTATGACTGGCGTCACCACTCCGTAATGGAAGCCATGATGCCAGTAGTACCGCACATGACCGACAATCACATTCTGGCCCTTGTAAGCAAAGATCAGGAGATCCCCCAAAGGCTTGTGTTCAAGATCTGCAGGAGAAAGGATGAGTACTGTTTCCTTTTATTTGTTTTCTAACATTTGCAGCAATTTTTAAACATTTTTACAAAGTTTGGTATGCCAAATACATTGAGAATTTAGCAAAAAAAATAAATGCTTGCATATGTTCACTAATGCAGCAAGATGTAACCATCTAAACAAGTAAACAACCACTTTATCAAATGGTGATCATCAATATGACATTGATACAATGTAAAGTAGTCAGTGTACAGCCTGTATAACAGTACACCCTTAAGTGAAAATGGCTAAATTATGCCAAATTAGCCATTCACACTGGGAGGGAAACTCATTAGTGCTACAAGGTCTCAGGTGTGAATGGGGAACAGGTGCGTAAAATTTGGCTCTCAAACTCTCTCATAATGGTTACTGGAAGTTTAACATGGCACCTCATGGCAAAGAACGCTGAGGATCTGGAAAAAAAAAAATGCTGCTCTACATAAAGATGGCCTAGGCCAGTGATAGCAAACCTATGGCACGCAGAGCCCTTTCAGCAGGCACGCGGCCTCACCTCACCCTTGTTCTGCAGCTTCCTCTCACACATTGAGCGGCGCGGCTGCGGAGCTGAATGATGTCATTCAGCCGCGGCTGCCACTCAATGTCTGAGAGGAAGTGAGAGGAAGGAAGCTGCCGGCGCGTGGGGAGGTGAGTGTGGCCGCTGTGGGGTGTGTGTGTGTGTGTCTAGTGAGTGTAGCCGCTGTGGTGTGTGTGGTGAGTGTGGCCGCTGTGGTGTGTGGGTGGTTGTGTCAATAATGGGGAGGGCCAGTGATGGGGAGAGGGCCAATGATGGAGTTGATGGGGAGAGGGCTAATGATGGAGTTGATGGGGAGTAGGCCAATGAATGATGGGGAGAAGGCCAATGATGGGAGTGATGGTGAGAGGGCCAATGAAGGGAGTGATGGGGAGAGAGCCAATGAAGGGAGTGATGGGGAGAGAGCCAATGATGGGAGTGACGAGGAGAGGGCCAATGATGGGAGTGATGGGGAGACGGCCAATGATGGGAGTGATGCAGAGAGGGCCAATGATGGGAGTGATGCAGAGAGGGCCAATGATAGGAGTGATGCAGAGAGGGCCAATGATGGGAGTGATGTGGAAAGTGCAACAATGGTGGTGGGGGAGAGGACAATGATGCAGAGGAGGAAATGATGGAGGTGGTGGAATGGGCAATTTCTACATGAAGGGGATCATGATGGGCATATTCCTGCATGAAGGGGATCATGATGGGGCATATTTCTGCATGAAGGGGATCATGATTTGGCATATTTCTACATGCAGGGGATCATGATGGGGCATATTTCTACATGAAGGGGATCATGATGGGGCATTTCTACATGAAGGGGATCATGATGGGGTATACTACTACAAGAAAGGGATCAGGACGGGCATATAATTACTGGCTGTGGGACCATTCTAATTGGGCAGGTGGTGAACACAGTAATTAAAAGATAAAGTGTGTACCTGTTACTAGTTTGGCGGTTGTTAGCAATCTCAGCACCTGGACCGCCAGCGATTTTTTATTTTATTTATTTTTTGTCAAATCTGGAGCCGCAGCAAATATTTATACTTTTTCAGATCATGGTGAAGCCTCCTAGCCTGCCATTCTTGCCAGCTGCAATCCACAAGCCCACCAGCTTCCCAAGCCAGCCATCTCCATGCCAGGATTCAGAAGTCAGCAGCAGTCAGATACAGTATGTGTTATCACATTTGTGTGACTATGTGTGGCCATTATACAGTATGTAGCATCACGTGTGGCCATTATACAGTATGGAGCATCATGTGTGGATATTATTCAGTATGGAGCATCATTTGTGGCAATTATTCAGTAAGGAGCATCATATGTGGCCATTATTCAGTATGGAGCATCATATGTGGCCATTATACAGTATGGAGCATCATGTGTGGATATTATTCAGTATGGAGCACCATATGTGGCAATTATTCAGTAAGGAGCATCATATGTGGTCATTATTCAGTATGGAGCATCATATGTGGCAATTATTCAGTAAGGAGCATCATATGTGGCAATTATTCAGTATGGAGCATCATATGTGGCCATTATTCAGTATGGAGCATTATGTGTGGCCATTATACAGTATGCAGCATCATGTGTGGCCATTATTCAGTATGGAGGATCATATGTGGCCATAATTCAGTATTGAGCATCATATGTGGCCATTATTCAGTATGGAGCATCATATGTGGCCATTATTCAGTATGGAGCATCATGTGTGGCCATTATACAATATGGAGCATCATGTGTGGATATTATTCAGTATGGAGCATCATATGTGGCCAAAATTCAGTATGGAGCATCATATGTGGCCAAAATTCAGTATGGAGCATCATATGTGGCCATTATTCAGTATGGAGCATCATGTGTGGCCATTATACAGTATGGAGCATCATGTGTGGCCATTATACAGTATGCAGCATCATGTGTGGCCATTATACAGTATGGAGCATCATGTGTGGATATTATTCAGTATGGAGCATCATATGTGGCCATTATTCAGTATGCAGCATCATGTGTGGCGATTACACAGTATGGAGTTGTTTTCTAATCTAAAACCTCAGTATTCCGGTTAAATTGCCGTGTTGGCACTTTGTGATAAATAAGTGGGTTTTAGATTGCAGTTTGGGCACTCAGTCTCTAGAAGGTTCGCCATCACTGGCCTAGGCTATAAGAAGATTGCCAACACCCTGAAACTGAGCTGCAGCACAATAGCCAAGACCATACAGAGGTTTAACAAGACAGGTTCCACTCAGAACTGGCCTCACCATGGTCGACCAAAGTAGTAGAGTGCATGTGCTCAGCGTCATATCCAGAGGTTGTCTATTCAAAATAGATGTAGGAGAGCTGCTAGCGTTGCTGCAGAGGTTAAAAGGGTGTGGGGGTCAGCCTGTCAATGCTCAGACGTCACACACTGCATCAAATTGGTCTGCATGGCTGTCATCCCAGAAGGAAGCCTCTGATATAGATGCTCAAGAAAGCCCACAAGGCCAGAGCTGAGAGGTCGGAGTCGTGGAGTCTCAGACTCCTAAAATATATAATAAATTGGGTACAGTAGTACAATGCAGTATGTGTTGGAATTTTTTTTCATAAGAATTTGGAGAAGTTATGAAATGTCCTATAAATGTCTGTTCTATTCCTCATCTAAAGATCTGGGCTTTTAGTTGAGATTAATTATGTACACGCTGAGTAGTCAGCACAGTGCTGTGGAGTCAGAAGTCAGGAAAATTGAGGAGTCGGAGGTTTGGCTTACCAACTCCACATCCCAGTCCAAGGCGACCACTGTCTTGCTAAAGAAACTGAGGGTAAAGGTGCTGGACTGGCAAAGCATTTCTCCAGAACTAAACCCTATTGAACATCTGTGGTCAGGGTTGGCTCCAGGTTTTTAACACATACCACGATTCATGATGCACAGATACAGTAGAGAAATATAGATATAGTACAATGCCAAATGTTTCACTTACTTGTTACATTATATGAGTAATATCAATTGTAAATTCTAAAATAGCTCAGAAACCGGCGAATCCTCTCAGTGCGTGCCCTGAGGGATTCAAAAGTTTTTATTTTAGACTGGACAGTATAGTCCTCCATACAGTATTATGGCACCACATGCACTATACAGAATAATGGCCATCATATAATGCTCCACACAGCTGCTAAACCTAGAGTCACCAACTCATTTCTTTCTTGAATGTGCATGAGTTGGTGACTCTAGGTTTAGCAGCTGTTCACATTAGGTCTGTTGTTGGATGTGCCGGTCAGTTTTTTGAGATGTATTCATTTACCTTCTGCCTGAGCACTCCACCTGTTGGTCACAGGCGTTTTAATTATACCAGGTCCACTACCCCTCCACAGAGATGTAGATTTTAGTCTAGAGAGAGGATTCATATGTTCCCATACAGATAGACTTTTCTAAGCGAGGATTGGCATTAGTTAGGACTTGGAATACGAGAAGAGCCTTAACGTGGCTTCCAGGTAAACATAAATTGGCCATTTTATGCGCTAAGGCTTCTCAATTTTTCATATTTCTAAGGCAGTGATGCAATTCATTTTTCATATTTTGTGTCTGCAAGCTATAGCGCTACAGTGTGCTACCTTTCTTTCTTGAATGTGCATGAGATGGTGACTCTAGGTTTAGCACATGTTCACATTAGGTCTGTTGTTGGATGTGCCGGTCAGTTTTTTGATATATAGATATCCATATAAATAATGAGCCCAATATAATGCTCCATACAGAATAATGGGCCACATATATTGCTCCATAAAGTACAGGCCCATATATTGCTCCATACAATATGGGCCCCTATATATGCTCCATACAGAATGAGCCCTGTCGCAGTCTTATGGCTCTCTGCAATGTGACTGCTCAGAGCACAGAGCGCACAGTAGTAACGTCATCATACCCTCTGCCTGGAGACGTCACAGAGTCAGAAAACTAGGAAGACACCGAAGCTGCGGAAGAACAATGAAAGGTTAAGTATTGCAGGTGTCGCGCCCCCTACCCCACTTGCTCAGGGCCCTGGCCCTGTCTGAGGAGCGCAGGGTCTCTAACATCCACCAGCTCTGTGATGTCATCATGGAGGAGTGGAAGAGGATCTCAGTCACTCCCTGTGAAGCTCTAGTGAACTCCATGGCCAAGAGTTAAAGCAGTGCTTTGAAAATAATG
This sequence comes from Oophaga sylvatica, assembly GCA_033576555.1. NCBI lineage: Eukaryota > Metazoa > Chordata > Amphibia > Anura > Dendrobatidae > Oophaga > Oophaga sylvatica. The sequence goes on along the minus strand of JARQOD010000006.1, from coordinate 212,482,849 downwards.
GTGGCCACACAAAATATTGACATCTTGGGCACAATTTGGCCATTTTCACTTGGGGGTGTACTCACTTTTGTTGCCAGTGGACTACTTTACATTGTATCAAAGTTTCATATCTTCAGTGTTATCCAATGAAAATATATAATGAAAAGTGAATGAACGAAAGAAATTAAATCAAAATCAATTATTTTCTGTGACCACCCTTTGCCTTCAGAGTAGAATCAAAACATTAATTCTTCTAGGTACATTTACAGTTTAAGGAACTCAGCAAGTAGGTTGTTCCAAACATCTTTGAGAACTAACCTTACTAACTAGATCGTCTGTGGATGTAGGTTGAGAGTTTGAGCAAAACTCCATGTTGAGATCTTGCTATGTTGGGTCAGATCATCACTTCCAGGACTCCTTGTTCTTTTTTAGGCTGGAGAATAGTTCTAAATGACACTGGCTCTATGTTTGGAGTCACATCCTGATGCACAAAAATTTGGACACTTTGTAATGGAAAAGAGAAATTTGCAGCCCTTACCAAAGGAGTTAAAGTGTAACAAACTTTGGAATAAAGGCATAAAAACAAATGGGGGTGAGGGTTAGTAGAATCCCATATAAAAAACAGCAGTTTTACACCTAGCACATGCTTCATTCTGTACCAGGAAGAAGCACATACTAGGTGCGAAACGTCTGGATCAGGAAGAAGCATATACTAGGCGTGAAACTGCTGTTGTCTTTCTGGAATTCTACTACCCCTCTGGTCTCCACTCTGTTTTTATGACTGTGGATTAAAGTTTGATACAATTAACACTTCGGTAAGAGATCATAGAATCATAGAATGGTAGAGTTGGAAGGGACCTCCTGGGCCATCTGGTCCAACCCCTGCTCAAAGCAGGATTCTCTAAATCATCCCAGACAGATGTCTGTCCAGCCTCTGTTTGAAGACTTCCAGAGTCAGAAAACTAGGAAGACACCGAAGCTGCGGAAGAACAATGAAAGGTAAGTATTGCAGGTGTCGCGCCCCCTACCCCACTTGCAGACTTCCAGATGCAGATTTAGAACTATTTACAAAGTATCTATGGACTATAATCACATTTTTTAATTGCCAAGCACCATTGTAGTGTATGAGAAACCTGGTAAATGTTTGGAGTGCCAGTACCATTTCTTAAACATACGGCTCCCTGATGGTATTGCAAAATGGATATGTATTTGCCTGTAATTCTCACAACTGAGAACTCCATTAATCTTTCCCAACTCCATTTACTGAAAGGCAACCCCAAACTTGCACAGAACCTATAGTATATCGTGATTCTCTGCTGCTTGCACACACTCTACAGTTGTTAGGCGAAGAAACTGACTGTATCAGGCAAATATTTTACAATTCGACCCATCGGTGCAAAGCACCCGCAAATAAATTTTTGTGCATAGTGGAGTCACTTGGCCTGGTTTCCGTTGCGAAGGTTTGGTTTTGGCTGCAATTCTTCCATGTACAGCACTTCTAGCCAGACTTCTCTGAATAGTAGATGTGTGTAGTTGGGTCACACTGGTTGCTGCCAGTTTTGAGCTGACGGCACGGCAGGACAATCTTTCAATTTTGAAGGGAAATAAGCATGAGGTGTATTTCATATGCTGCACAAAGTTTGCTTGGCCGACTACTGAATCTATGGTTTTCAAATCTGCCCATTATTGGGTGTATTTTCCAAAGGGCTTAAAGAAGCACTCCTCTTTCCATTTCAGTTTTCTTAATATATTGCAGTAATCATTATATAGCACTGTGTACTTACAATTGCTCATTTTGCCCTTCTACCCAGTTATTTTTTCTGTTTTTCATTAGGTCTATGGCATCACATGATTTAACACAAACTAGCCAAATTCCTCTAAGCTCTATGTAGAAACAGAAGGTCAATATTCCTTGCATGACTCATGAGTCGTTGCAAAAGTCCCTGGCAAGGGAGGAGGAGCTGCTGGGTCAGAAGTTTAAGAGGGGAATGATTTTGGTAGGGGACAGAGACAGTTTCTGCATAGAGCAGATAAAAGAGAAGAATTTACTGGGTAGAAAGGCAAAATGAGCAATTGTAAGTACACAGTGCTAGATAATATGATGACTGCAATATATTAAGAGAATAAAAACTTTGATATGAGTGCCTCTTTAAACAGCACATCTTAAAATCCCAGTCCACTTTGACATCTTTTCCTTGGAGTGACCTTATTGATGCAGTATAAAATTCCTTGAGTCTTGTTGCTGATGCTCAGTTTCGCCATAGCACATGACCTGTGACAAATCGGTCTTCACCAACTTCACCTTCATAGTAGAGTTTGGTTGTTCCTCACCCAGTTTTAAGCCTCCTACACAGCTGTTTCTGTTGCAGTTAATGATCATTTCCATATGTAGGTTGAACCATTCATTATCATCTGTTACATATCATTGATTACTCTTACAAAATCCTGGACTTTCTGCAAGAGTACCTAGAATAAATGCTATTTTGAAGTCAAAGAGTGGCCACACCAGATATTGATGCAATTTCGATTTTTCTTTTGTTAATTGATAAAAACAATTGACCCTTTTACCAAGCAAAATGTTTCCACACCTGCCTAAAACTTTTGCACAGTATTGTATGCATTAGTACTAATCCATTTAAAAAAAAAATCTAACAATGTGAAAATGTGCTCACTTGATGGCAGTGATCACAACATTTCGTTTGGGCTCGTTGTCGTAGCTCACACTCTCAACACTGTACACTTCAGCAAGGTCATGAATAACTTTTCGATGGTCTCTATTCATTGGCGGGAAACAATGACTTTTTTTTGTTTGTTTTCCCTGAAAAAAAAAATTACATAATAGAAGTGAGTACACAAGCTGCCCACACTCTTTAGCAGTTTACAAAACACAACAAAATGTAAAAACAGCTTAGTGTTACTTTATTACTGCCTGTGTAAAAAATGCCCTGTAAATCTGTAAGCAACATGGCCATATTTTTGAAATCACAAGTGATTCTTGTAACACATCCACCATAAAGGATTACGCCTTCACAAGAGAGCATCAAAAATGTATCGATTGGTGTCTAGCCCCTTAGTGACCGAGCCAATTTTGACCTTAAGGGCCAAGCCAAATTTTACAATTCTGACCATGGTCACTTTATGAGGTTATACCTCTGGAAGTCTTCAATGTATCCCACTGATTCTGAGACATATTGCACTTCATGACATTGGTAACATTTTTTCAAAATAACTTGTATTTATTTATGAAAAAAAAAAAAAAAAATTGGCAAAAAAAAATCAGACAATTTAGCAATTTTCTAAGTTCATTTTTGTGCCCTTAAATCAGAGAGTGGTGTCACACAAAATAGTACATAAATAACATTTCCCATATGTCTACTTTACATCAGCACAATTTTGGATACATAATTTTTTTTGTTAGGAAGTTATAAGGGTTAAAAGTTGAGCAGCGATTTCTCATTTTTCCATCGAAATTTACAAAACCATTTTTTTTAGGGACCACCTCACATTTGAAGTCACTTTAGGGGGCCTATATAATAGCAAATACTCAAAAGTGACAATTTTACAGACACTAAAGCAATGTGGAAGGAAAAAAAATAACATTTAACTTTTCCTTCACAAAATTTTTACTTTAGCTCCAAATTTGTTATTTTCACAAGGTAACAGGTGAAAATGGACTCTAAAATTAGTTGTGAAATTTCTCCTGAGTATGCAGATACCCCATATGTGGGGGAAATCCACTGTTTGGGCACAAGGCAGGTCTCTGAAGGGATGTAGCACAGTTTGAATTTTCGAACACAAGAATGGCTGGAATCGAGAGCTGACACCATTTCGCGTTTGGATAGCTTCTGATGTGCTTAAACCGTGGACACCCCCCACAAGTGACCCATTTTGGAAACTACACCCCTTAAGGAATGTATCTAGATATGTGTGGTGAGCACCTTGAAACCTCAGATGCTTCACAAAAGTTTAACATAGCGCTGTGAAAATATATATATATATTAAAAAAAATAAATAATTTTACCCACAAAAATGTACTTTTAGCCCCAATTTTTTTCCTTTCACAAGGGTAACAGGAGAAAATGGACCCCAAAATTTGTTGTGCAGTTTCTCCGGAGTACACCGATATATGTGGAGGAAAACTATTGGTTGGGTGCATGGCAGGTCTCGGAAAGAAAGGAGTGACGTTTTAGAACGCAGACTTTGATGGAATGGTCGGCGGTCGTCATGTCGCATTTGGAGAGTCCCTGATGTGCCTAAATAGTGGAAAACCCCCACAAGTAACCACATTTTTGAAACTACACCTTTAGAGGATTTTATCCAGGGGTATAGTGAGCATTTTTAACCTACATGTACTACACAGAATTTGATAAACTTAGATTGTCATATTGAAAATTTCCATTTTTTCATGAAAATGTTTTTGCCCCAAATTTGCAATTTCCACAATGGATAATAGGAGAAAACGGACCTCATAATTTGTTATGCAATTTGACCTGAACGCAACTATACCACATACATGGTCAAAAACTTCTGGTTTGGCACAGAACTATGAAAGAAAAGAAGAGCAGTATTTGGGATAGATTGTGAATGCTGGTTTGCATTTGAAAAACCCCGAACATGTGAAAACTGCAGAAACCCCCCCCATAAGTGACTCCATTTTGGAAACTAGACTCAAGGAATTCATCTAGGGGTGTAGTGAGTATTTTGAACCCATTGCTGCCTCACAGAATTTTATAACATTGAGACAGGGAAATATGACATTTTGGTGGTAAAAGACGGATTTTGGTAAGACCTTACCTGTAAAATCCTTTTCAGCGAAGGAAGGAAGGGAGACACAGTCATTACTAGTGGGTAGGCGGAGCCCACACAGGATAGAATATCTCAGATTAAAAAGAGTGTTGACCGGCCCCTCCAGCTTGGGCTCCTCCTACTCCAGCTCTCCAGTCCGTACACAAGCTAAGGAAGAGCAATTACCACCAGCGGAGCAACATAACCCCTTCTGAATAACTTCAGAGAAAAAAATAACAAGAAGACAGGTTATGCATATAACAGAAAAAAACACACAGTCCCAGGTACTACTCACTGAACCTGACCACTGCGATGAGCTGGCAATGCTGGAACAGAGCCTTAGCGCGCCGACCTCAGCCCAGATAAACGCTATCAGAGAAGGGTCACGCCGCATCTGAAAACACAACAACACACTTCTGCCATGGGAGGGATCTGTGTCTCCCTTCCTTCCTTCGCTGAAAAGGATTTTACAGGTAAGGTCTTACCAAAATCCGTCTTTCAGCAGCAGATGGAAGGAAGGGAGACACAGTCATTACTAGTGGGACGTCCCAAAGCAGTCCAGAAATTAAGGGTGGGCAAAAAACCAACAGAGGCAGATTCCCCAAAACTTAGATAAATGCGCAACCAGCGCTAAATACAAGTTAACAAGAACTTTAAACTACAGCCGCCTGCAGGACCCTACGTCCTAAGGCCGCATCAGCGGAAGCACTGACGTCCACCTTATAAAATTTCGTAAACATGTGGACGGAGCGCCAAGTCGCCGCCCGGCAGAGCTGAGCTGCCGAGGCTCCTTGATGAAAGGCCCACGATGAACCCACAGCCCTCGTGGAGTGAGCTCAAATCTTAACCGGGCAAGGTTCTCCCTTAAGTCGGTAAGCCTCTAAAATGGCCGACCGAATCCAACGAGCTATAGAGTCCTTGGAAGCTCGTTGACCACGTCGACGACCTGCTGGAATCACAAACAGAGAATCCGACTTCCGAAAACTTTGAGTAATAGACAAATAGAACTTCAAAGCCCGCACTAAATCCAAAGTGTGCAAAGCCCGTTCCTTCGCATTCCTCGGCTCCGGACAGAGCGAGGGCAACACAATATCCTGGTTAACATGAAATTGTGACACCACCTTAGGTAGAAAGTCGCCCCGTGTGCGAAGCACTACTCGATCCGGGTGAAACTCCAGAAAAGGAGGCGAGCAAGAAAGAGCCGCCAACTCAGAAACCCTTCTCAAGAAGTGACCGCCACTAGGAAGGCAACCTTCCAAGAGAGCAAAGAAAGGCTAACAGAGTCCATAGGCTCAAAAGGCCCATGTTGAAGAGCCTCCAAGACAAGATTGAGCCGCCAAGGAGACACAAACGCCTTCCGCGGCGGAAACTGACGGGTTACTCCGCGAAAAAAGGAACGTACGTCCCTACGCGAAGCGATAGCCTTCCGAAACAGCAAGGACAAAGCAGAAACCTGCCCCTTCAGAGTGCTAACTGCCAAACCCTTGTCCAGCCCGTACTGCAAAAAGGCCAACAAATTGGGAATGGAAAAAATCCTCGGGTTCTTTGAAGAACCCGAACACCACGAAAAGAAGGCTTCCCAAGTCTTGTGATAAATTCTAGTAGTAGCCGGACCTCTGGCAGCTCGCAGAGTAGCAATGACTTCGGCTGAAAAACCTTGACGGCTCAAGATTTCGGTCTCAAGAGCCACACCGTCAAACGCAGAGACTTCAGGTCCGGGTGACGAACGGGCCCTTGGGTTAACAGGTCCGGGCGAAGAGGGAGTGGAAGTGGAGGCGCTGCCAGAAGCGACACCAGCGTCGAGAACCACGTCCTCCTCGGCCAATCTGGGGCTATCAACATAGCCGGGACTCTCTCCAGTCTGATCCGACGCAACACCAGAGGAAGTAAGGATATCGGCGGGAACACATAGATTAGCTCGAATTGGTCCCACGGAGCCACCAGAGCATCCACCGCCACAGCCTTAGGGTCCTTGTACCTGGACATGAACGTCGGTAACTTGGCATTGAACCTGGATGCCATCAAATCCACTTGGGGAGTTCCCCAACGGGAGCACAGCAGTGCAAAAATTTCCGGATGAAGACTCCATTCTCCGGGATCCATCTTCTCGCGACTGAGGAAGTCCGCCGTGATATTCTGAACTCCTGGAATGTGAATCGCAGAGATGGCTGGCACCCTGGCCTCGGCCCATACCAGGATCCGAGACACCTCCATCATGAGCCTGGAGCTCCTCGTTCCACCTTGATGGTTGATATACGCGACCGCCGTCGCGTTGTCTGTCTGCACTCGGACTGGTAGACCGCTTAAAGGGACCGTCCAGTGTTGGAGGCAAAGGAAAATTGCCCTCAATTCCAGAATGTTGATCGGCAGAACAGACTCTTCCGACGACCATACTCCCTGAATCCAGAGATCGTTCCAGACACCCCCCCAGCCCGTCAGGCTGGCATCGGTGGTTATGACCGACCACCTCGGAGGGAGGAAGGACTTCCCCAGGGATAACACTTCCGGACGTAACCACCATCCTAGAGACTCTCGCACCCTGTGGGAGATGATGACACTGTAATCCAGCGAAACCTGCGATCGATCCCAACGGTTCAAAATGAACATTTGGAGAGCCCTGGAATGAAATTGGGCAAACGGAATTGCCTCCATTGACGCCACCATCAAACCCAGAAGGCGCATACACCTTCGAAGGGACATTGCTGTCGAAGACTTCATAACCTGTACATGTCGAAGAAGACTTGTTTGCTTGTCTGGGGGCAGAGACACCACTGCTCGTACCGTGTCGAAATGCATCCCCAAAAAAAGTATTGACTGCGACGGTTCCAGAGACGACTTCTCCCAATTGACCAGCCACCCGAAGTCCTCCAGGAGCTGAAGGGATAGGTTGCGAGCCGTCACCGCCTCCTCCTTTGAGGACGCCACTATCAAAAGGTCGTCCAGGTAGGGAAGAATCGTAACCCCCTGTCTTCGAAGGATCGCCATGAGAGGTGCCAGAATCTTCGTGAAAACTCTGGGAGCTGAGGCCAACCCGAATGGCAGGGCCACAAACTGGTAATGGTCCTGACCTATGGCAAAACGAAGGAAGCGTTGGTGGGCCCTTCCGACGGGAACATGCAAATAAGCGTCGCGAATGTCGATTGACACCAAAAAGTCGTTCTGCGACAGGGCCGCCACCACGGAGCGAAGCGACTCCATGCGGAATTTCCGGGTGCGGACATGCCGATTCAATCTTTTGAGATCCAGAATGGGGCGAAATTTGTCCTCCTTTTTGGGGACCACAAAGAGGTTGGAATAAAACCCTCTTCCCCGGTCCTCCGGTGGAACCGGTACCACCACACCCTTCTGCAGAAGGGAATCTACCTCCCGCAGCAGAGCGGCAAATAGTTCGGGCTCTGACGAATGCGAGATTGACAAAAACTGTCTGGGGTTCGAGAAAGAAACTCTATGAAGTAGCCTGCCGATACAACCCGCGTCACCCAGGCGTCCGACACGCGGGAAGCCCAAGTCGGTTCGAATTGGAGTAAACGACCCCCAACTCGAGAGCCCTCGAGTGAGACCCTGGCGTCAGTCCGCCTTAGTGGGCTTTTTGTCAGCTTCCCGCTTGTCTTGACGGAAGCTCTGTTTCCAGGGAGTGCGGGATTTCTGAGAGTTCTTTTTCCTGAAAAAGAGGGACGACCGAACCGTCCCCTGGACCGAAAGGACCGTCGACTACTACCGGCACTAGGCCTGCCAGACGCAGAAGTCACAGCTCTTCGCTGCGGTAACGCCGTTTCTTTTGCCTTTGCCTTGGCAATCAGCTCCGTGAGGTCAGATCCAAATAGCTGACCACCCTTGTAAGCTAAAGATAGCAAACCTTGCTTGGAAACCGCGTCCCCGGTCCACTGTCTAAGCCACAGTGCTCTTCTGACTGTGACCGCCGAGGATTGCGCCCTGGACAGCAGTGAGGCAGTATCCAAACCTGCATCACTGCCATATCGGGCTGCATCCTCCAACAACTTGAAAAGTTCATCTACCTCGGATAGCGGGGATCCATCTTGCCACGCCGTCCGTAGACGGTCCAACCAGCTCAGGGAAGCCTTACAAGCACACATGGATCCTAGCACCGCTCTGAATCCATGACCCGCGGCCTCGTAGATGGATTTCGCCGCCATCTCCGTTTTTCTGTCCAGCGGATCCTGTAGACTCGCCTTCCCTTTAACAGGAAGTAAAGAGGATTTGCTAAGCTGGGATAAAGGGACATCCACTTCAGGAGAAGGAATCCAATTATCAATCAACTCCGTCGAACACGGATACAGAGTCTCAAAAAACCGTGTCCCCTGAAAACGCTTATCTGGACACAGGCGTTCCTTCTCCACTGCCCCATTGAGCTCATCCAGAGACGGCAATGCCGATCGCGACCTATGCGACTCCTGAAACATCCGGGCCGACTTACCAGGACGTCTAGTTACCTCCTCCGGTAACTGCAACGCCTCTCTCATGGCTCCAATAAAAGCCTCTGTACGGCCCAAAAGAGAGGCAGAGTGTCCCTGCCGATCCTCCTTATCCGAATCGGACATCTTCCCATCCGAGCTTGAAGGGGAACTGTAACGCCTCCCTTCCATACCAGAGATCTCCGAGTCGCTACGCGGGAAGGATAGTACCGGCCTGTGGCGCTTCCTGCCATGAGAGGATCTAGCTGACACCCAATAACCTAGAAGGTCAGACAGGCCATCAATAGAACGAGTGAGGGCCTCCATTTTGACATCACTGAGACCTCCGACCGCTGCGCTTGACGCCGTCGAGGACTCCTGCGTGTCAGATACGCGAGACTGATCCTGTAGCAGACCTGGGAGACGGTCCGCACCTCCTGGGCCCTGATCTGACATGTCCTCACACAGTATATGGCAGGTTAAACCTGTCAGTAACTGGAACAGTGTGGCTTCTTAAGGGAAAGGAAAACGAACGCTGAAGGGTTAAAGCTCTTAAGGAGAGAGCTGCCCCAGCTGTCCCCCAATTAAAGGTTAACCTCCTATCAAGGGGTTAATGTCGCAGACTCCCTACAACCACTGTTAAATGAACAGGGTGTGCGAGCCCCAGACTGAAAAAGGACCTCTATATGAGGTAACAGCTGCAGGACAGCGCAGTCTGCCACCAATTTGTGCCTCAGAAAGGTGCCCTGCGCTGTGAGGGTGAGGGGGTTAAGCTTCTGCCCTGACAGACAGAAGCGACTCACCCAGCTGGCCGCGGTGCAGTGTTCCTTCGGTTGTCGGGAGGAGAGTGAGGAGCCCGAGGCAGCCTTCAGTAATGGCCGCTGCGCTGGAGAGAGAACGCCGGAAGAAGAGAGGCAGGGAGAAATTGCGCGCTCTGAGCGCTTCCTGCCCCCAAAGGACCGGGAAGGCGCGAAGCCACGCCCCCGCCGGCTTCAAAAAAAGCACGCGCGACTCCTCCGCTCTCCCCCGTCCCATGTCCTGCAGGCATCCACCTGCGGACAAAAAAACACACATCACAAACATGAAAAATGTAGCAGCGGCTGCCGCAGCAGTCGCTGAAGCACTCAAAACACATATTAAAATGTTGAGTACTCACCCAGCTGAGCGCCACAGGGACCCCCAGGGATTTGTGGCGCTGTGCCCGTAGCTTCCCCCCAGGGCGGAGAACGCAGTGACCCCAGAAGCGCGGTTTGCGTCCCCGCCAGGGAAGCAACCCTCATCCCCCGGGGCCGGCAGGGTTCTGCAGGGACCTCCTTAAAGGGTGATACAGATCTGCCAAGGGAGAGGTGGGGGTCCAGCAGCGCTGAGACCCCTGAGACCTCTAGACCACGGGGGTCCAAGTCTCTGTCCGATAAAAATAAAAAAATTTTCTGAGGAGCTGCTCCTGCAGCGACTATCCTCTGTGACCTCAAATTTTAGACTGGAGAGCTGGAGTAGGAGGAGCCCAAGCTGGTGGGGCCGGTCAACACTCTTTTAATCTGAGGTGTTCTATCCTGTGTGGGCTCCGCCTACCCACTAGTAATGACTGTGTCTCCCTTCCTTCCATTTGCTGCTGAAAATGAAATTTTTGTATTTGCTGCAAATTTGTCAAGTACACAAGGGTTAATAGGTGAAACTAGACCGCACAATTTAGTGCGCACTTTCTCCCGAACACGGTGCTGCCCCATAGGTTGCTAGAATTTACTGTTAGGATAACATGTGTGGGCTAAGAAGGAAGGAGCGCTATTTGGCTTTTGGAGCATAGAATTTGCTACAATAGTTTTCGGGTGACATTTGCGAAGCCCCGAAGGTGCCAGAAAACCCCCAAAGTGACCCCATTGTAGAAACTGCATATCTCAATGAATTAATCTACAGCTACAGTGACTATCTTGTAACATCCACACCAGACTTCTTTTTACCTGGAAAATTGCAAATTTGCCAGTCTAGTACCCATACATTGTGTCCCCATAGAGTGTAGAGCCCCCATATATTGTAGCGTTCCCATACATTGTGCCCAGCTTGTGCTTCTGGCAATATGCACCTGTAAATGAAGTGCCTTCTCTCTATTACAATAATGGCAAACATGTGGCCGCTTAATGTGGTTTAGGCATAGTGGGACATTTGGTTTTGGGAGCACAGAATTCACTGGATTTTATTTGAGGGGATGGGAGCCATGTTGCTTTTCCATAGTCTTTGTTCTACGAGTAACGTGGGAAACCCCTACAGTTTCAGTGACAGAGGACGGACATGAGTAGGGGCTGGTTTTGTGCGGGATAAATTAGGGTTTTTATTGGTAACATTTTGGGGTACATAACATTTTTTGATTGCTTTGATCGCTTCCAGTATAAGGCTGGGATCACATTCTTGTGTTCTACACTGAGCACTTATGTCGGGGTTTCCGTATAAATCCCACAAAAATGCGATTCAGACGAAACCTCTAAAGACGGAGACACTTTGGAGTCCGTTTGGTGTCTGCTCTGGTGGTTTAACATCTTTTAAGGCATGCACAGATACTGTATGTGGTTGCTCACACTCGTGCGCTAAAAAGACGCTTAAAATGATGGGACATGGCCAGAACACAGACCAGCCCAAAGTGACTCCATCTGCCTCATAAGTGAGTGGTTCCGTCCGGGGTTTTGCATGAATCGTGGTTTTGTGGAATTTACACGGAAACCTCGATGTAAGCACTCAGCGGAGAGTGCAGGATAAATGTAAGCCGAGCCTTATTCAATTTTTGGGAGGTAGAATGAACAGACAGCAGTACAAGAATAGTTCTTATTTTTATTTTTGTGCTATTTATCGAGTGGTATAAGTGATCAGGTGGATTTATTCTTTGAGTTGGTGCGATTACAGCGGTACCAGATTTATATACCGTATATACTCGTGTATAAGCCGAGATTTTCAGCACCTTTTTTTGTGCTGAAAATGCCCCCTCTGCTTATACACGAGTCATAGGGCAGAAACCAGCGGGGGAGGGGATGCGGCAGCAGGAGCCGGTGGCTGGGACATCATACTCACCCTCCCCATGCCATCGCTGAACGTCCCTGCAATCCTGCGTTCTCCCGGCTTCCTGCAGCTCTCCAGCGCTGAGCGGTGACGTAATACCCGCTCATTAAGGTCATGTAATATGGACGCGACGCCACTCCCATGGGCGTGGCCTCCATATTCATGGCCTTAATGAGCGGTATTACGTCACCGCTCAGCGCTGGAGAGCTGCAGGAAGCCGGGGAGAAATGCAGGATTGCCGGCCGGGACGTTCAGCGATGGCACGGGGAGGGTGAGTATGATGGAGGAGGATGGGGGGAGCATGGAGGAGGACAAGGAGCATGGAGCAGGACGGGGGGGGACGGAGAGCACGGAGCAGAACGGGGGAGGACGGAGAGCACGGAGCAGAACGGGGGGAGGACGGAGAGCACGGAGCAGAACGGGGGGAGGACGGAGAGCACGGAGCAGAACGGGGGGAGGACGGAGAGCACGGAGCAGAACAGGGGTGGGCACAGAGGAGAATGGGGGAGTGCAGAGCTGGATGGGGAGCACGGAGCAGGACGGGGGAGGATGGAAAGCACGGAGCAGGACAGGATAATGGAGCAGGAGGAGGGGAGCACAGAGGAGAATGGGGGCGCACAGAGCAGGACGGCAACTTATACACCCGGCTTATACGCGAGTCAACAAGTTTTCCAAGTTTTTTGTGTCAAAATTAGGGGGGTGGGATTATACATGAGTATATAAGGTAGTTTTTTTTTAGGTTTTGCGGCCATCACATAGTAGAACTGTTTTTTTGTTGCCATATTCTGAGAGCTGTAACTTTTATTTTTTGGCAAACAGAGCTGTATGAGTGCTTATTTTTTGGTACCATTTTGGGGTACATAATATTTTTTCATCGCTTTTTATTCAGATTTTCAGGCACAGAATGAAGAAAACCCAGAAATTCAGTTATTGTTTTTATTTTTTTGCGTCGTTCACCATGCAGTAAAAGTGAGAAGACTAATTTGTTCATTGGGTCGTTGTTATCGATTTTTTTTTGCTCTCACAGCTAAAAAATTTTTCATGTTGTTTGATCCATCGATTATTTTTTTTTTTTTTTGCTTTCTTCTTTTTACAGACTAAAACACATTTTTTTACAATAAAATGATATTTGTTTTTTGCATCGCCATTCTGGAGCTATTAACTTTTTAATGTTTTTGGATAGAATGAGTCATATTAGGGCTTGTTTTTTGCGGGACGGTTTGGTGTGCTCATTTGTTCTTTATTTTGTTAACTATAAAACTTTTTATTCACTTTTTTGTGAGTCATTACGATGAAAAGTGACATTTTTCATGTTTTTTGCTTTTTACGGAGTTTGCCAAATGGAATAAATGACGTGCCAGTTGTATAGAGTGATACCAGTTATGTGTTTTTGTTTATTTTTGTTTAATCACAAACGCTGCTTTTTGAGTGGTGAAACGGATTTTATTGATTAGAGGGGGCTTTTTTGTGCGTTTTTTTTAAACTTTTTTTTTTTTTTTACATAATTCTACTTTTTTTTCCACTATTATTACTTCGTCCCACTGTGGTACATGTATAATTTTCAGTTTGATCACTTGTACTCACGTACAGCAGTGTATGAGATTGTCAGTGACTCGTTGACTGTGAGAGCCAGCTTATAGCAGGATATCACAGGCCACCGTACCATGGGGTCAACACATGACCTCAGGGTACCATGGTAACCATCGGGACCTATGATACACATCGAGTGGGTCCGATGTTACTAAGAAAGTCTTGTGACCCCCTTGTAAAAACTTAACCCCTTTACCCCGAGGGTTGTTTGCACGTTAATGACTGGGCCAATTTTTACAATCCTGACCACTGTCCCTTTATGAGGTAATAACTCTGGAACATTTCAACGGATCTTGGCGATTCTGACACTGTTTTTTCGTGACATATTGTACTTCATGTTAGTGGTAAAATTTCTTTGGTATAACTACCATTTTTTTCACAAATAAACGCAAATTTGGCAAAAATTTTGCATTTTTTCAACTTTGAATTTTCATGCCCTTAAATCACAGAGCTACGTCACAAAAATACTAAGTAACATTTCCAACATGTCTACTTTACATCAGCACAATTTTGGAATCAAAATTTTTTTTGTTAGGAAGTTATAAGGGTTAAAAGTTAACCAGCGATTTCTTATTTTTACAACACCATTTTTTGGGGGACCACATCACCTTTGAAATCACTTTGAAGGGTCTATATGATAAAAATACCCAAAAGTGATAACATTCTAAAAATTGTTGAACCTCTCAAGGTGTTCAAAACCACATTCAAGAAGTTTATTAACCGTTCAGGTGGTTCACAGTAATTTTTTGAATGTTAAAAAAAAAAAAAAAAAAATTAACATAACTTTTTTTTTTTCACAAAAAAAATATTTCAGGTCTAATTTTTTTTATTTTCCCAAGGGTAACAGGAGAAACTGGATCCCAAAAGTTATTGTGCAATTTGTTCTGAGTATGCTGATACCCCATAAGTGGGGGGGAACCACTGTTTCTGCGAATGGCAGAGCACAGAAGGGAAGGAGAGCCGTTTGACTTTTTCAACGCAAAATTGGCTGGAATTGAGATCGGACGCCGTGTCGCGTTTGTAGAACCCCTGATGTGCCTAAACAGTGGAAACCCCCCAATTCTAACTCCAACCCTAACCCCAACACCCCTAACCCTAATCCCAACCCTAACGGGAAAATGGAAATAAATACTTTTTTTTTAATTTTATTATTTTTCCCTAACTAAGCGGGTGATAAAGGGGGGTTAGATTTACTATTTATAGCGGGTTTTTATGTTTGGCTGCTGTCACACGCTAAAAGACGCTTTTTAATGCAAAAAATAGTTTTTGCATCACCACATTTTGAGAGCTATAATTTTTCCATATTTTGGCCCACAGGGTCATGTGAGGTCTTATTTTTTGCGGGACAAGTTGATGTTTTTATTGGTACAATTTTTGGGCACATGACATTTTTTGATCGCTTTTTATTACGATTTTTGGGAGATTAGAATGAACAAAAACCAGCAATTCATGAATTTCTTTTGGGGAGGCGTTTATACCGTTCCGCGTGTGGTAAAATTGATAAAGCGGTTTTATTCTTTGGGTTAGTACAATTACAGCGATACCTCACTTATATCATTTTTTTATGTTTTGGCGCTTTTATACAACAAAAAAACTTATTAAAAAATTAATTTTGCATCGCTTTATTCTACGAGCTCTAACTTTTTTATTTTTTCGCTGATGACGCTGTATGGTGGCTCGTTTTTTTGCGGGACAAGATGATGTTTTCAGCGGTACCATATTTATTTATATCCGTCTTTTTGATTGCGTGTTATTCCACTTTTTGTTTGGCAGTATGATGATAAAGCATTGGTTTTTTTGCCTTTTTTTAAAGGGGTTCACTAATGGGACAGTTTTATGGGGCGGGTCGTTACAGAAGCGGCGATACTACATATGTGTACTTTTATTGTTTTTTTTTTCTTTACATAAAGAAATGAATTTATTGGGGAATATTTTTTTTCTTTATTTAGGATTTTTTTAAAATTATTTTTATACATGTTAAAATAAATAGATTTTATACTTTTTTACTTTGTCCCAGGGTGGCACATCACTGTAGTGTGTCAGATCGCTGATCTGGCACTTTGCAGAACACTGTGTCAGATCAGCGATCTGACAGGCAGTGCAGGAGGGTTCTCCACTTCCCTGCAGGAACCGTAAGGACCCCGCGGCCATCTTCCATCCGGGGGCCTGCAGGGAGGAAGCCCTCGGTGCAACGCGATCGCATCGCGTTGTTCTGAGGGTCTGAGGGAAGCATGCAGGGAGCCCCCTCCCTGCGCGATGCTTCCCAATGCCACCGGAACGCTGCGATCATGTTTGATTGCAGTGTGCCGGGGGTTAAAGTAGACACCCGGCCACGCTCCCCGTGAGCACGGCTGATCGCATATGACGTACTGTCCCGTCCACGGTCATACGGGCCCGGGTCACCTGGATGGGATAGTACATCAGATGTCAGAAAGGGGTAAAATACCTTAAACTTAAGGGGTTAATTGACCCTGATCGGTTGCAAAACTGGCCAGGGCCGATACACTAGGGTGTCAGCTGTCATTTATAGCTGGTACCAGATGGAATTGCAGCCGCTCGACGGAATCGATCGAGGGAATAAGTACCCTTAATGACCGCCGTTATAATACGCATCGGCGGTTGTTAAAGGGCTAGAACGCTAGAATTTTTTTTGTATCAACTATTAAATTAACAAAATAAGTAAAATTCAGGAGAATCACAATGTAAATTGATAAAACATGGTGCAAAAAAACAAACAAACAAAAAACACATTTTAAAATGATTGATAGAAGATGTGTAATATAAGGAACAGGTAATGATGGTAAAGTGCGTGAGTTAATAAATTGCAATAAAGACTATGAAGGTCCAGAGCAAGACTACTATATGAATAAATGCTATACACTATGTGAAAATTGGTACAAGTGCTTCTCACAAAATTAGACTATCAAAAAAGTTAATTTATTTCAGTTCTTCAATACAAAATGTGAAACCCATATATTATATAGGGTCATTACAAACAGTGATCTATTTCAAGTGTTTATTTCTGTTAATGTTGATGATTATGGCTTACAGTCAATGAAAACCCAAAAGTCATTATCTCAGTAAATTAGAATAAATAAAAAACACCTGCAAAGGCTTCCTAAGCGTTTAAAAAGGTCTCTAAAGCCTGGGTCTCACATAGCAATACACCAGCGATCCCGACAACGATATGCACTTGTCAGGATCGCTGGTGTATCGCTACATGATCGCTGCTGAGCTGCCAAACAGGCAGCTCAGGGCAGCGATCAGAACAGCGACACTGCGGGTAACATCGCTTAGTTACCCGCAGTGTACGTTGGATACCAGCGCCCTGATGCAGGGAGCTGGTAACCAAGGTACACGTCGGGTTTCCAAGCGCTGCGCGGTGCCTGGAAACACGCTGTGTACCTTGGTTACCAGCTCCCTGCATCAGGGCGCTGGTATCCAAGGTACACAGCGGGTTTCTAGGCACAGCTCCGTGCCTGGAAACCCGCTGTGTACCTTGGTTACCAGCGGATCGCTGGTCTCCCGTCTGTCACACGCAGCGATGCATGCCTGTCAGCGGGAGACCAGCGATCAAAAAAATGTCCAGGACATTAAGCAACGATCAGCGATACCCAGCAGGGGGGCTGATCGTCGCTGAATGTCACACACAGCGATATCGCTGGGGAGATCGCTGCTGTGTCACAAAACTAGTGACTCAGCAGCGATCTCGCTAGCGAGATCGCTGTGTGAGACGGGGGCTTTAGTCTGTTTCAGTAGGCTCAACAATCATGGGGAAGACTGCTGACTTGACAGATGTCCAGAAGGCAGTCAATGACACACTCCACAAGGAGGGTAAGCCACAAAGAAGCTGGCTGTTCACAGAGTGCTGTATCCAAGCATATTAATGAAAATTTGAGTGGAAGGAAAAAGTGTGGTAGAAAAAGGTGCACAAGCAACCGGGATAACCGCAGCCTTGCAAGGATTGTTAATAAAAGGCCATTCAAAAATTTGGAGGAGATTCAGAAGGAGTGGACTGCTGCTGGAGTCATTGCTTCAAGAGCCACCACACGCAAGAGGTATCCAGGACATGGGCTACAAGTGTCGCATTCCTTGTGTCAAACCACTCCTGACCAATAGACAACGCCAGAAGCGTCTTACCTGGGCCAAGGAGAAAAAGAACTGGACTGTTGCTTAGTGGTCCAAGGTGTTTTCAGATGAAAGTAAATTTTGCATTTCATTTGGAAATCAAGGTCCCAGAGTCTGGAAGAAGAGTGGATAGGCACACAATCCAAGATGCTTGAGGTCTAGTGTAAAGTTTCCTCAATCAGTGATGGTTTGGGGAGTCATGTCATATTCTTGTGTAGGTTCACTGCGTTTTATCAAGACCAAAGTCATTGCAGCCGTCTATCAGGAAATTTTAGAGCACTTCATGCTTCACTCTGTCGACAAGCTTTTCGGAGATGGAAATTTCATTCTCCGGCAGGACTTGGCACCTGTCCACACTGCCAAAAGTACCAATACCTGGTTTAAAAACAACACTATCACTGTGCTTGATTGGCCAGCAAACTCGCTTGACCTTAACCCTATAGCGAATCTATGGGGTATTGTCAAGAGGAAGATGAGAGACACCAAATCTAACAATGCAGACGAGCTGAATGCTGCTATCAAAGCAGCCTGGGCTTCCATAACACCTCAGTAGTGCCACAGGCTGATCACCTACATGCCACACTGCACTGATGCAGTAATGCAGTAATTGATGCAAAAGGATCCCCGACCAAGTATTGAGTGCATTTACTGAACATACATTTCAGTAGGCCAACATTTCGGATTTTAAAATCATTTGTCAAGCTAGTGTTAGAAAGTATTCTAATTTTACTGAGATAATGACTTTTGGGTTTTCATTGGCTGTAAGCCATAATCATCAACATTAACATAAATAAACACTTGAAGTAGATCACTCTGTTTGTATTGACTCTAAATAATATATGAGTTCCACTTTTTGTATCGAAGAACTGAAATAAATTAACTTTTTGATGATATTCTACTTTTGTGAGAAGCACCTGTATATGTTCCATGCGTCCTTCTAAGTTACAGGCAATGTGAATTGTACATATACGGAATTGCTTACGTAAAGGCTTGCTGAATGTAAAAACCAGCCTACCTTATTGACTGCATCAACTAGCGCTTTCACCTCCTTCTCAATTTCAGAGACAAACTTTAAGTCTTTTCTGCAGTTCAAGCGGAACAAACATGAGTATGCAGCAACAAACATGAGTATGCAGCATCAATCAATGGCTACTGACTTATAATTTTTCTAAATTCACAGTTCTATTTAGGTCATATAATAGTAGTTTTTTTGGAAACCGGGTCACTCAACCATGACAAATCTACATTAGACTGGCTACTTAAAGGAAATCTGTCACCCCATTTTTGGACTATGAGATACGGCCACCGCCATCAGGGGCTTATCTACAGCATTATGTAATGCTGTAGATAAGCCCCCTATGTCACCTGAAAGAGAAGAAAAACGAGTTATATTATACTCACCCAGGGGCGGTCCGCCGTCAGGTCCGATGGGCGTTGCGGTCCGGTTCGGCGCCTCCCATCTTCTAGCGAAGCCGGCCTCTTTTTTGCGTCCCGTCGCAGGCACACTGATCTGCCCTGGTGAGGGCAGAGCAGAGTACTGCAGTGCGCAGGCGCCGGACCTCTCTGACCTTTCCCGGCGCCTGCGCAAATAGAGTTTTCTTTTTTTCTTTCCTCTAGCTGAATAACTTTAATAAAACTTATTACTGTCACATAACTCATGCGATTTTGCTGCAGAGCAGGTGCCTGCAAAGTGGTCTTTTTTTTTTTTTTTTTTTTTTTTACGTATGTACAGGTATTCATTATGCAAACTAGGGGGCAGGTCAGTGAGAGATCAGTGGCATAAGCAAAAAACGTAGCACAACCGTGTAGTGGTGCACAAGTAGGTTCCCAGGCCAGTATATAAAGAAATAAAACTTGGCACTCAACTTATAAGTGAAATCCAGAAGTAATTTTAATGCAGTCAAATCAAAAATTGAGATGTTTCGGTCCCAAACGGACCTTCGTCAGTCTGACTGCTTAGAGAGGAGGAAAATAAGTGGATATATGATCACTTATTTGTAGCATGCCTGTGAAGCGACAGGTAGATGTGGGTGAGTGGGAACCCACATTAGGTCTGAATTAGTATGCTGTGGAAGGAGGTGTATTGCCAACACCGACACGGTGTCCACCGCTTTTTAGTGAGAAATCAGTGACCTGTCAGCAGTCTGCATTATGAATATCTAATCAGAACACCACATACCCCAACCCCCGCCTTAGTGCACAAGAATCTCATTAACACAAAACTGAAAACACCAAGGTCACTTGCCGGTAGCTGTTTTTTTCCGGAACACATTACAGTATACCTGAAAGAGGGATCCGCCCAGCCAGGACAGGAAACCTACTGAAATAAAAGGGCGGTACCTCTCCCTTGCTTCAGTTGGGTTACAGAGCATGAGAGGCCCTCCGGTTAATTTACACGAAAAACCAACACTACATTATATCAACAAAAAAACACCCAAACTATATAGTGCACACCCAAGAGGTGAGAAGAGGGGAAATATACGGGTGCTGTCATGGGTTCTGGAAAAACCAGCTGCCAGTAAGGAACCTTGGTGTTTTTCCTTCACCCATGACAGCAAACCTGAGAGATTTTTGGAGAAATGAAAACACTTTAGGGAGGGACCATCGCTTGCAGCACCCCAAAGGTTAGGTCAGCTGAGGAGGACAGATTCAGTCTGTAGTGCTTAAAGAAGGTAGATGGTGAGTACGAGGACCAGGTAGCAGCCCTACAGATCTGATGAATCGAATCTCCGCCTTTTCTGCCCAGGAAGTAGCCATGGCTCGGGTGGAGTGAGCCTTGATGCCTTCAGGAACCGGAGCGCTACTCGCACAGCAGGATAAGCTGATAGGGCCTCCCTGATCCATCTGGAAATGGCACCATTAGATATCCCGTAACCCTTTCTGCTACCCTGGAAGGCTATGAATAGGGACTGATCTTTCCTCCATTGACTAGTCATGGACATGTACTCTAACATGGACCTCCTCACGTCTAACGTATGGAATTTTTCCTCTCCTGGATTTTTCGGGTTATCACAGAATGAGGGTAAGGTGATCTCCTGGCTCCTATGGAATTTAAGAACTACTTTAGTGAGATAAGCCAGATCTGGTCTTACAACAATCCTGTTCTCAAACACTTGCGTGTATGGGGGACATATAGACAGGGCTTGTATGTCACTTTCCCTACAGGCTGATGTTAAGGCCACTAGCAACACCATTTACGAGTGAGGAATTTTGCAGGTAACTCATGTTGTCGGGGTCGTTACGACAAACCACTCGTCCTCCAGTCACTCCAAATTCAGACTATGAGCATGGGTCGACCAATCAAAGAATGAGTCAGACAAATAGCTGGTTCAAACTCAGAACAAGCTCAAAGGCTACTGACATGTAGCAACCACAGCAAGTTCTACCTTTATTTCTGCAAGCATGAGATTATATACACAGGATGACAGGGTGGAGTAAAGGGCTGATGGGGTCAGGGTAAACGGTGTATGTCTAACATCTGGCCATCTCTGATTGGTTCACATTCCATAGGTCTTGTATCCAGGCAGACTGTGGTGACGTCATGTTCAGCTGATGTAACATTTCCTGGAACTGGAGATGCATTTCTCAGAAATAGGTGTTGGCCAATGCTGGCACCATCTTAGCTTAAGTTTCGTTTCTGATACAATACTCGACAAGGAAAACTTATTGTTTCAAAATAGTAGCAAAACACATATAAGCATATAAAAGTAGAAAAATATATTTTACCTTGACAATGTAAGGGATCGACTGGTTCCCTAGTTAGCACCTCTAAAACTAGGTTCAGGTCCCATGGAGGAATTTTTTGTACTATAACCGGTCTAGATCTACTACAGGATTTAATAAATCGGGACACCCATCTATTGGATGCTAGGTTGCAATTATACAAGGCACCCAAGGCCGACACCTGTATCTTGAGAGAATTAGTTGCTAACCCTAGTAGCAATTCCGACTGTAGAAATTCCAGAATAGCCCCTACCGGAGCTTCATCCCCCAAAGGCTGCCCTAAAAATTCCAAGAATTTCTTCCATATTCTTCCAGAGATCTTTGATGTAATCATCTTTCTATTTTTCAACATGGTGGAGACTAGCCCTGGTGAGACTCCCTGCCAACTCAGTAACGCCCTCTCAAATCCCATGCTGCCAGATGGAAGCCCTTCATTTAAGAGTGGCACACTGGTCCCTGGGTAAGTAGGTCTGGGATCTCTGGTAGAAGCCATGGATCGGTAACAGATATCCCACCTTAGAAGGGAGAACCACTGTCTCCTCGGCCAAAATGGAGCAATGAGAATCACTCTCTCCTGATCCTCTCTGATTTTTCTCACAACCACTGAAATCATCGCTATCGGGGGGAAATACGTAGGCCATACTGAACTTCCAAGGTATCTGAAGAGTATCTACAGCAAATGGATTTTCCCTTGGGTTTAACGAGCAGAAGCTCCTCACTTTCCTATTGTGTAAAATGGCAAACAGATCTATCTCCGGCCTGCCCCATTCCCGCACTATTTGCTGTAAAACCTGAGGTTTTAGAGAGCATTCTCCCTGTCTCAAGTTTCCTGCGACTCAGGAAATCTGCTTTCGTGTTCTCTATTCCCCTTATGTGAAGTGACGTAAGAGATAGCAGGTGTTGCTCTGATAGCTGAAGCATTATGTTTGCTGCCTTCATAAGGGCATGGGTCATTCCCCCTTGTGGTTGATATAAGCCACGCGATTGTTCGACATGACCTGAGCATGGTGACCCCGAAGGAAGGGGAGAAAGTGTCTTAAGGCTCTTTCCACAGTGAATAGCTCGTTTAAATTTGAACCCTGATCTCTTTCTAGAGGAGACTAGATTCCCTGTACTGAGAAGGATCTTAGATGTGCTTCCCATCCGGTACTTCTTGCGTCTGTCGTTATAACATCCTCCACCAGCCTCAACCAAACCCGACTCCAAATTCTCTCTTACTGTCCACCAGGCAATGGAGTCTATTACAGCTAAGGAAAGATGATTTTCCCTCTAAATGCCCTTTTAATGACCTCTGTGCCGACAGGACCTCCCACTGTAGCTGCCTTAGGTGGAACTGTGCCCATCTTACTGCCGGTATACAGGATGTAAGGGATCCTAGCAAGGACATCACCTTCCTTAAATGTCATTATAGGTTGCTGTATTGCCGATAGCCAAAATAATGGGACTGGCACTATCTTGTTCTCTGGCAGGAGACAGACATGGCGCTTGGAGTCCAGAACCAACCCCAGGAAGGATTGTCTCTTTTCCAGTCTTAGCTTTCACCTGAGGGTATTTATCACCCAGCCTAGCTTCTTTAAGGCCACAGTCACTTCCCTCACCTGTGCTATACAGCGATTTTCCGACCTCCAGACTATAAGGAAGTTGACCAGGTACGGGATGATAATAATGTCCCGAGGACGAAGGTAGGCCATCACCTTCAACATTACCTTGTTAAACACCCTTGGGGCTACTGACAGACTGAATGTAAGGGCTGCATACTGATATGGACAGGTCAGGCACTGGACAGAGCCACCCTCAGGAACTTTTGATGGTCTTTATGGATTGGGATGTGGTAATAGGCATCTTTTAAGTCTATGACCACCCTGAAGCAATCCTGAAACAGCTTTATAGCCGTGTTTACCGACTCCATTTTGAAAGAATAATTTACAACCCATCGGTTGAGCTTTCTCAGGTTGACGATAGTTCTTAGAGAACAGTTCAGCTTCTGTATCAAAAAGATGGGGGAATAAAATCCCCTATCACTTCCACCGGGATTTTGCACAGAACTCGCTTTTGTACCAGTCCCAAAATCTCCGCATCCAGGGCTAGCTTTCTCCAGCGGAATGACCTCGATTAAATTTTCTCCTCTGAAAAGAAGGCTTCCTAGCCTCCCCCTGGAAACTCCTTCTTCTTATCCCCTGCCTTCTCTAAAATGTCCTCTAGTTTCTGACCGAAGAGAAACGAACCATCACACGGGATGGAGCAGAGTATATTTTTCGAAGGCAGGTCTCCCGGACATCCTTTTAGCCACAAGGCCCGTCTAGCCACGTTGGATAGGCTTTCCAACCTAGCCGCCAACCTCACAATGTCTGTTGAGTAGTCTGCTAGAAAGGGCTTGAGCCTTGCAACAGAGTTATATTGGCCAAGATTTCATCTATTTGAATCTTACTCCTCAGTTGTTCCTCCATCTGTTGCAGCCAGACCATGAGGGAGCGGGTAGTACACGTCCCAGCAATTGCCGGCTTCAAACCCCTGCGGCAGCCTCCCAGGTGTGCCTCAGGAACCCATCTGCTTTCTTATCTAATGGGTCTCTAAATGTGCCAGAGTCCTCCAAGGGCAGGGACAATTTTTTAGAGGACTTAGCTACTGCCTCTTAGAGATTCTATCCCAACCCTCAGAGTCCTTTTCCTCAAAGGGGTATCTCCTTTTGGAGGATGACGGCAGGCTACCAGACCTCTCCGGCTTCTTCCACTCCTTGTCTATGAGCGCCTTTATCCTAGTGTTTAAACTAGGAAAATAGGCCTGTTTGTTCCTTTTTCTCCTCCAGGCCCCCAAACATAATATCCTCTAAGGATTTTAGGAGTTTTTTTCCTCCTTGAGGCCCATGGTTGACCAGACTGCCCTAACCAATCTATCCGTGTCCTCGCAGGGAAGCATGGTCGGCCGCGTACATCACTGTCCGAGGAGGAGTAGGAGATGGGGAGGAGGATTCCACATGATATTCCCCACCAGATTGCGAGGCCTCTGAATCCGTGACAAATCGAGCTCACTTGCTTGCCTTTTTCAATGCTGACTTTAGGGAACCTTTCATCTCCGCCCTGTTTATGTCCCTAAGGCTCGTGGCGAAGTCAGGGGTCTCTTCCTGTATCGTTTTCTGTATGCAATCAGCGCAGAGATTCTTCTGCCACTGAACTGCCAGCTGGGTTTTACAAAGGGCATACTCTTAATTCTTTGTCTCTGCGCTAGCCTTCCTAGGCCCCAAGTGATTTACGAGAATGTCACCTTTTTGTTAATAGGGGCCATTTTCTGCTTAATCACTCACAACCCACAGTCAAATCAAGGGTACCAGTTTCGGAGGCTGATCAGGGGTACGAACAACGTCCCTCCTGGATACTGAGGAGACCCGCGACCTCTGGTCAGGACGGTTGCCACTACTGCCACTCGAGCGGCTGCTCCTCTTAGTGTGCCCAAGCTGGTGACCAGGCATAGACACTGCTGAATGCTCCCGCTGTCCATTGTGATCCTCCATAATGGGGAACTTCGGACGCGAGCGCCTCTTCTGTGGTCATCCCTTCTTGTAAGAGGGATCCACTGCGTTTCCCGCCTCCTCTGGTGACCAATCAATGGCCCTTCCCCCTCCAGCCGCCCCGCCGGGATGTGCCCATATCCAAGCGCCCCGATCTTGGCCCCGGCGCACACCCCCTGAAGTCAAGCGTGCATGCCCATTCCCAGCGTGCCTCACGCGCAACGTCAG
Source organism: Oophaga sylvatica (assembly GCA_033576555.1). Taxonomy (NCBI): domain Eukaryota; kingdom Metazoa; phylum Chordata; class Amphibia; order Anura; family Dendrobatidae; genus Oophaga; species Oophaga sylvatica. The sequence goes on along the minus strand of JARQOD010000006.1, from coordinate 212,457,454 downwards.
CAGTGGAAGCCAGGCTTACTATGGAGCGGCGGTCAGCAGGCAGAGGAGGGAAAGAGGCGAGGTGGCCGCAGAAGAGTCACTTGGCCCATGACTGCACCGCCCCACACTTGTGAGCCGAGGCTCCACAGGACCCGCAGACGGCACTTCCACCACCTGAAGGCCGGCATACAGGTGCTCTGCCTGTTCTTCTAGTGCCGGGAAAGGCGTGAGTGAGTAGATGAGTAAAGTCTTCAACCTGCCCCAGGTTTCAGCACGAGGGTCCCCGTCTGGACAGGAAACCCAACTAAAGCGCCATTTTATTTCAGTAGGTTTCCTGTCCTGGCTGGGCAGATCCCTCTCTCAAGCGTGCTGTCATGAGTGAAGTGAACATAAAGATTAAAGATTAGCCATAAGACAGATTTCATCAACCAAGGTATGATTTTAATCAGTATAACCGCGCCGACATGACACTGTGTGTAGGTTACTATGCACAATCCTGCTGATAGGTTCCCTTTAAACATGTAAAAATCTCTGTGGTTACTAAATATCTTTAGCATTTATCATTTAAAAAGGAACTCAACAGAGAAAATACATAAAAAATGTGACCCTCCCACCTTGCTGTCCTCTAAGATAACTGGATGCAGCAGAAGTGTCCCTGCTGTCCCATGTGGATTTAAGCCCTGCCTCTATGCCAAGATGGTAGGGGTGTAATCAGCCAGTGATGGAGCTGATAAGCTGGAGACTATCCACATTGTTCTCAGCAGGATTTCTACAAAGCTGACTGTATCAGGAACATGGAGAAAATGCTACAGACTAAAGGTACTGTCACACTAAAGGCTGGGTCTCACATAACGATACACCAGCGATCCTGACAACGATATGCACTTGTCAGGATCGCTGGTGTATCGCTACATGATCGCTGCTGAGCTGCCAAACAGGCAGCTCAGGCAGCGATCTGGGACAGCGACACTGCGGGTAACATCGCTTAGTTACCCGCAGTGTACGTTGGATACCAGCGCACTGATGCAGGGAGCTGGTAACCAAGGTACACAGCGGGTTTCCAAGCGCTGCGCGGTGCCTGGAAACCCGCTGTGTACCTTGGATACCAGCTCCCTGCATCAGTGCGCTGGTATCCAAGGTACACAGCGTGTTTCTAGGCACAGCCCCGCGCCTGGAAACCCGCTGTGTACCTTGGTTACCAGCGGATCGCTGGTCTCTCGCCTGTCACACGCAGCGATGTGTGCCTGTCAGCGGGAGACCAGCGATCAAAAAAATGTCCTGACATTTCAGCGACGATCAGCGATACCCAGCAGGGGGGCTGATCGTCGCTGAATGTCACACACAGCGATATCGCTGGTGAGCTCGCTGCTGCGTCACAAAACTAGTGACTCAGCAGCGATCTCGGTAGCGATATCGCTATGTGAGACGGGCCCTTAAGCGAGATCGCTAAAGCGTCAGCGATTTTATGACGCAGTAGCGATCTCGTTAGCGACTTAGCTGTGTGTGACATGTAGCAGCGATGTGGCCCCTGCTGAGATGTCGTTGATCGCTTATGAACGTTCTGAGCCGTTTTTTGGTCGTTGGTGTCCCGCTAGTCAGCCTGAATCGCTAAGTGTGACACCCTTTATGAACAACTTCACCAGCGTCGCAGGTGGGACTAGGTTTTCCCAACAACCCAGAGGTCGTTATACAGATCGCTGATCTCTGATGAGATCTTTGTGTTTGGAAGCTAACTAGCGACCACATAGCGATCGCACCAACGATCTCGCCAGGTCGTGTCGTCGTGATCGCTAAGGGTGACAGTGCCTTTAAAAACACCACATTATATAATGCCCCCTCCGGATGATCACCGAGATGAGGGGGAACACAATAGCGGGTAGAGATGAGTGGCCCCAAACTGGGACATGACTATAGCATTTTTATAAATAAATAATACAAGTTCAAAGTTACTTCTAAAGTAGAGGAAACCACCTTTAAATATATGAATATTTCTAACATGCTGTAACAAATGACACATTTACAGACTATTCTGTGCAGGTCTTTAAATACTGCTGTTTTTTAATGCTAATTAATGTGAGGCAACGAGTGCCATGTGAAAGAAGCACAAACCTTGCATCATCTTTCAAGCTGTCACTGAACTTGAATCCAGAACGAGTATTAAAAGGATCCGAGTTCTCCGTAATGTTCAAAGCCTCTGCCAGACGTCTGTGAAGAATTTATAAAATTAGCAAACAAGAAAATCTGGTCACATTAACCTACAATTTGCCTGATCTTTTTGTCACCCGTCCCTGCTCCATAACCAACATATCTCAAATGTCTGCCTCTGCCATATTCTTTCTTCAGTGTCCTGTCTATAACTGTCCCAACCCCAAGGTTTATTTCCACATGTAGATAAATATTTACCAGCACCTTGTGCCGCATCTCTCCTCCTGTTCAACCAGAAACAGTGTCTGTCACCCCAAACTGACAGTATAAACTGAGCACATAGGGTTATTTTTCTATTGGGACTGCGTTCCCTACAATGCTAACACAAGATCTATCTATATACAGTCATGGCCAAAAGTTTTGAGAATGACACAAATATTATATTTTCACATGATCTGCTGCCTCTTGTTTTTATGTGTGTTTGACAGATGTTTTTATCACAGACAGAAATATAATAATTGCAAACATATGAGTAACAAAAGCTTATATTGACAGCTAGAATGAGTTAATGCAGCAAGTCAATATTTGCAGTGTTGACCCTTCTTCTTCAGGACCTCTGCAATTCTCCCTGGCATGCTCTCAATCAACTTCTGGACCAAATCCTGACTGATAGCAGTCCATTCTTGCACAATCAATGCTTTCATTTTGTCAGAATTTTTAGGTTTTTGTTTGTCCACCCGTCTCTTGATGATTGACCACAAGTTCTCAATGGGATTAAGATCTGGGAGTTTTCCAGGCCATGGACCCAAAATCTCTATGTTTTGTTCAATGAGCCATTTAGTCATCACCTTTGCTTTATGGCAAGGTGCTCCATCATGCTGGAAAAGGCATTGTTGATCACCAAACTGCTCTTGGAGGGTTGGGAGAAGTTGCTCTTGGAGGACATTCTGGTACCATTCTTTATTCATGGCTGTGTTTTTAGGCAAGACTGTGAGAGAGCCGATTCCCTTGGCTGAGAAGCAATCCCACATATGAATGGTTTCAGGATGCTTAACAGTTGGCATGAGACAAGACTGGTGGTAGCGCTCACCTTGTCTTCTCCGAATGAGGCGTTTTTCTGATGTCCCAAACAATCGAAAAGGGGATTCATCAGAGAAAATAACTTTACCCCAGTCCTCAGCAGTCCACTGCCTGTACCTTTTCCAGAATATCAGTCTGTCCATGATGTTTTTTCTGGAGAGAAGTGGCTTCTTTGCTGCCCTCCTTGAGACCAGGCCTTGCTCCAAGAGTCTCCGCCTCACAGTGCGTGCAGATGCACTCACACCTGCCTGCTGCCATTCCTGAGCAAGCTCTGCACTGCTGGTAGCCCGATCCCACAGCTGTAACACTTTTAAGAGACGGTCCTGGCGCTTGCTGGTCTTTCTTATGCGCCCTGGAGCCTTTTTGGCAACAATGGAACCTCTCTCCTTGAAGTTCTTGATGATGCGATAGATTGTTGACTGAGGTGCAATCTTTCTAGCTGCGATACTCTTCCCTGTTAGGCCATTTTTGTGCATTGCAATGATGACTGCACATGTTTCTTTAGAGATAACCATGGTTAACAGAAGAGAAACAATGATGCCAAGCACCAGCCTCCTTTTAAAGTGTCCAGTGGTGTCATTCTTACTTAATCATGACAGATTGATCTCCAGCCATGTCCTCATCAACATCCACACCTGTGTTAATGGAGCAATCACTGAAAAAAGGTTAGCTGGTCCTTTTAAGGCAGGGCTGAAATGATGTTGAAATGTGTTTTGGGGGATTAAGTTCATTTTCTAGCCAAATATTGACTTTGAAAGTAATTGCTGTTAAGCTGATCACTCTTTATAACATTCTGGAGTATATGCAAATTGCCATTAGAAAAAGTGAAGCAGTAGACTTTGTAAAAATTAATATTTGTGTCATTCTCAAAACTTTTGTCCATGACTGTACACATATCAGATTTGCAGGGATCAAACCCCTAAGGCCCAGGTCCATGATGAGTACTTGGTGCATTGTTGCTGCTGCAGTGTTTCTGAACCACTCAGCTCATTTAACCTACTTGGGGTTGAGCATGGAGGTCTGGCTTTGCCTAACCCTGAAATTTATTTTCTTGCGGCCCAGTGCCAGCATTTAAGGGGCTGGGCGCATGAGACGTCCTCCAGCGTGGTACAGCATCTGATAGAGGGGGTGACGAAAAGATGTCCTGTGGTTCAGTGCTTAGAAGATGGCTCCCTTGGGGAGCTTGGGAAAATTTATCCCACATTATTTTTGATACATAAACTATGGGGGGAGGATCAAACAAAATTGTGGGGTTACCTGTCTAACCAGGTTTTCTCCGCTATGGTATAATAATAATCTACCGAGTTTATGGCGTTGGGGTGTCTGTCAGAATGGCAGGCCAGGGGTATGTTTGTCAGATACTGGAGCAACGGGAGCTGAAATCCTTCTCTCAGTTACAATCATGAGTATGGTCTCAAGGCTTCCGGGGGGTTTCAATATGCACAGATGAGGCATGCGTTCAGAGCTCAGAACAGGGGGGACCGTCTTAAAATTCAGGGAAATCTAGTGCTGGAATATGTGTGTGGGGAAGGGACTACGAGAGGGGTCATCTCCTCCTTATATAGAGACCTATTACATACTCATTTACTGGGATTTCCGATCAATGCAAGGGCTAAGTGGGAAAGAGAGCTGGGTCACTTGGAGGATGAAACGTGGGAGTCCGTTCTGGAGTGGATACCCAAATTATCATTGAGTGAACCGTACAGGCTGTCTCAGCTTTATATTCTACATAGAGTATATAAGTCTCCGGCTGTTATGTATAAGGCCGGATTGCGATCTAACTCTGAATGTCCTGGGTGTAAGAATGAAAATGCGGGTATATTTCATATGTTGTGGACATGTCCAAGATTGGCTGTTTTTTGGTTGGTGGTCCTGAGTCGGGTGGAAAGGGCTTATAGATGTGTGATCCCAAGGGAACCCGTGGTCTGCTTGCTGGGATATGTAGAAGAGATAAAACTGGATAACAATCTGAAGGTGGCAATTGCTAGATTACTATATATGGCACGAAAGGTAATAGTGAGGAACTGGATAAAAGAGGACCCACCTTCAAGGAGAGAATATCTCAACTATGTGAAACATGTCATTAATCTGGAAAAAGGGGTATACAAGAAAAGGGGGAAATTGGGGATGTACGACAAACTGTGGATGCCATGGCTGGAATTGGGTTAGGAGACGGATAGGTGAGGAACGGTCTCTGGGGTATTTATATGTGGGGATGCTTGTCTATACTGCTGTAGTAGGTGATAATGTAAACACAACTCTATATTCCTGTACAGGTTATGTAATGGAAGAGTGCGAGCTGTCTAAATGGGGAGGGGGTGGGCTTAGTTTGTAATGGGGGGTTGTTAATGGGGAAATCAAAATGAATTGTATCATTGTAATATGAATACTGTGATGTTCATCTTAATAAAAATCTATTGGAGTTAAAAAAAAAAAAAAAAAAAAAAAAAAAAAAAAAAAAAAAAGCTACTTGGGTTTTTTTTTTTTAGTGAGGGTTTTTTTCACATGTATTTTTATGTATATAAAAAAATTCATCTGTGGTTTTTGTCTCCTTTTGATATATGTCAGGTTTTAAATAAAACTTTTGTTTTGGAAATCTCCTGCTGCCCAGTTATGTAAATTTGATAAAACTTTATAAAGTCATGTGCAGATGACATGCATTTTTTTATGCACCAAGGACC
>JARQOD010000006.1:212429069-212446569 GCA_033576555.1 Oophaga sylvatica | reverse complement strand
CGCAGGTCTGTAATCAAGCCAAAAAAAGCAAGTCAGTGGGGAGCTAGCTACAAGAGAGTGGTTTATTTTACAAGGCCCGGTTTTTCCCGCGTTTTTTTACACTGCTCATTGTACTCAACTCCTACTTGTTTTTGACCTTTCACAATTACCTAAACCTGTTTTTTGCAGAATTCCTTCTAGTGGATTGGGTGTGAAATCACATAAATTGGGGGCTTAGGAGCTGGGAAAAAAAAATTAAAGTGGCAGTCACCACCCAGCATTTTTTTTTCAAAAGCATAGGCAAATTACATGGGGAAATAAACCGATCCGTGCTGACCCATTTGTGTAATGGGGAAGGCTTTTTAGCCTTACCAGGATAATCGCTCTTAACAAGCATCGCGTAAGCAGCATAACAAATGCTTATCTTATATTCTACAGGGCAAAACCTCAGATGTCACAAAGCCTCAGTTAATATGACCCCTTCGTACAAAGCTGTGTAGCTACCACCTTTCTAATGTTTTTCAGTAAAAAAACAGTGACTAAGATGCTGCTTACCAGTCATTTCCTAGTAATGTAGCGCTAAGGAGTACAACAAAACAGCTTATAATAAAAAGAGCAACAAAGTAAGGAAAGGACTACCAAGGACAACCTGTTAAGGTGCTTTTACACTAAAAAGATGATCATGAATGAGTGTTTCCCTATAATCTTTCAGTGTATACAGGCTGCCATTCACTCGATGAACGAGCAAAATGCTTGATCACTGGGTGACCTGATCTGTTGCACTGCGCAAAAGATCATTGTCCTCGGTGGTGCATCGTCTTGTTTAACAGACACTGCCGAAAACAATGGCGGCCTATTCGCAGTTAGCCATCTATTACACATTGCTCAGTGCACAGTTTACTGTGGTCTACCTGTCTTTACAGGCTATTAAATGGCCAGGTGGTTAATATTTACTGATCGGCGGTTTTTCTCTCCTCCTTTTGGGGTCCCTTTACCAGGACCAACCTGTGATACTAAACACCTTGATACCACCCAGATAAAACCTGACAGAAAGGCAAAAATGTCAACTGAACTATGGCTACAGTGATTACCCGCTTCAACAAAATGGCCAAATGCACGGTCTGTTTGTAGGGAAACTGGAAACTCATCACACAAATTTAGATGTAATATGGCAGGCAAATTCCCTTTAAGCAATAGCACTGGCATATTGTGTCATGTCGAAAAAATGCTTTATAGGCTCGGAAGGTTTTTGTGAGAGCCACAATGATGTGAGTACAGAGACTGAACTTTCCCTCTGCCTTCTTCTCACCCTCCACTAAAAGTCTAGGACTAGATGGTAAACAGCGGATAAACGGCATAATACAATGTAATCCATTCTCATGCTCTCAGCCCACTAAAGTTAATTTGCTTACCTGGTCTGCTTTATTTCTTTTTTGGTGACGAGTTTTCCAATATCCACTGAATCACCTAGCTGCATTTCTGTCAGCTTCGTGGCCATAGATATAGCAGCTATTCTAGAAACAGCAGTGCAAAATATTGGCATTACTAAAGGGAACTTGACAGCTAATGCATGCTGGCACTGGCTGTATGGTTTCAGGACAGAGCTGGCAGTCATTGGCAGCAGGAGGGTAGAAGTCACCGGGGACCTGCCTGTCCAACTATAAAACTAGGTTTTTCTCAGCATTTTAGAGTTAAACAATGGGTGAAATCATGCACCCAGTGGATGATACATGCTGTCAATCCATAGGCAGCACGTATCAGCGGTCAGGTTCCAATTGTGGAAGTATACAAGGTTCAGAAGGAGAAGGAAAAATCTGCAGCATATCTGCCCCACATAAACTGAATGGGGTCGTCCACAACTAGACAAACCCTACTTAATAGCTACAGTCTGCTGCATAAAATAAAAAGTGCATATCTACCTCTCGGACCTGCACTCCACTACACTGTCTCCTGGCAGTCACATGTCATTGTTAAGTTGCAAGTGTGCTTTAACACAATAGGGAGGCTGCAGCCAATCAGTGGCTGCAGAAGTCATGGGAAGAGTATGCATTATTTTTATTTTAAGCAGCAGGCTGAAGCTATGAAAAAGGCTTCGTCAATTTTACACATGGCTCAGAGGCAGAACAAAGGAGTGACAATGTTGAGATAAAAAACACTGGCCAGACTGTTGGGTCTATATAACCAATGATGACTAAATCAGGACCTGAACGTCTCATATTCAAGGGTGATTCAAAGACACATGCAAATTAGATTCATTTTCTGCCATTTTTATCCCTTAAGAAGACTATATGCAACCATTAAGTACCACACCATCCAAGAACGATCAGTGAACGGTTCCGTATATTAACCTTTGATAAGCAGAGGAAGCTGTGGTGCACACTACGCTCTCTTTCCTTCGCCCACATTCACACTGGAGATCTACCTAAAGATTACAGAACAAATATTGGTTACAAGCACTGATGTCTTCATCCAGATATAGACAGGAATAAAGGCCCCGTCACACTCTTCAATGTCCCAGCGCTCCCACCAATGATCCGACCTGGATGGGATCGCTGGGACATCGTTAGCTGATCGCTGGTGAGCTGTCACATGGGCAGACTCATCAGCGATCAGGACCAGCGATCACGCTGGTATCCAATGTACACATCGGGTAACTAAGGGCTGCGCGGCGCCTAGTTACCCGATATGTATTCTGGATACCTTGCTCCCAGCGCTCTACAGCAGAAGCTGGGAGACAATATCCAGGGTACATATCGGGTAACTAGGCGCCGTGCAGCCCTTAGTTACCCGATGTGTACATTGGACACCAGCTCGCTGATCGTTGGTCTCCCGCTGTCACACGCAGCGATGCGCGCTGGCCAGCGGGACACCAACGATGAAAAAATGGTCCAGGCTATTCGACAACGATCAGCGATACCCAGCAGGGGGGCCAGTTGTTGCTGCGTTCACACTAAGTGAGATCGCTGGCTAGGTCGCTGTTGCGTCACAAAATCGGTGACGCTTCAGCGATCTCACTAGTGTCTCGCTTAGTGTGACGGGGGCTTACGGCTGTTGTCAAATCATTGTGCGATGTAAACTGAAGGACATTCACATACGCTTTGTTTCAAGGGCTCAATATTTTCAAGATGCCTGCTGTCAGTGAATGCAAACATCTGCTAAGATATGGATTTGTTACAATGAATCAATCTACTCAACTGAGCAAAAAAAAAAAATTAACAGGACCCTGGTCCAGTGACCATACCGGTAGCCCATGGCCGCCAAACCAGAGCCCTGCAAAGCTCCTGCCATGGTCGCTCGACCAGGGTCCTTGGAATCTTTTTGCTCATTGTTAAACTGTATTGCGATTGGCTACAGTAAACTATATAAAAAAAAATATAACATGTCATCTTTATAAATCCATTTATCAAAAAAACAGGTAACCACTGGAGTGAGATGATTTCTCTTCAGGTTGTTTTTCTTGCGATGCACATAGGAAAAAAGGTGGTGTATCGGGAGATGTTCAGCAGCAGCTGAAAAAACAGTCGGCAGTCAAAGGGGTTAATACAGATCTAACCCCTTAAGAATGTAAGAAATATCTCTGGCATACATATGATCCTATCAGCAACATCATTATTCCTATAGTAGTAAACAAAGAATTACCATTGCACTGCAAACCGAAGGCGAGCAGGGCTGTGACGGGTGGCAAGCAGCCAAGCACGGATGCCCGCAGTCCGGCCGTGGCAGGATGCACGGCTGCTTACAGTCTTCATCTATGAGGCATTCGCCTTTGTGGCAGATCCTTTTGCATTTGTGCATTGCACATTTTAACAGCTGGTTGCATCTCAGGCCACATGAGATATCAGTAAGATGGCAGGGAATGTTGTTCCTAAGCTGTAAAGAAAAGAGGAGAATTGTGTATCACTCCGGTTAGAATATTCCATGTCATCATCTCGGCAAAGAACAAAGTGATTGGTGTCACAATGCTAAGGTGGCGTCCAGCTAAGGGCTATGGTCCAGCTTCTCACACCGTGGCACACTCATTGTCTATTTACAAACACAATGGCACCATTCACATGCTGTTATCAGGATCCTCAGAGGCCTATAGCAAAAAAACTCACCAAAAAAAAAAAAAAAAACTGTACAGATCAGCAGCACCTGACACTCGGTGGGCACGAGTTTTCATGAAATCACATCCACTTTTTAACAAATAAATGGCAGATTTCTTGCAAAACAACAAAAAAACACATAGGGGAACTCCATGTGGGATCACAATTTATTTTAGCAAAAAAAATAAAGTTACCGTAATAGCCCTCACCTCATGTTTTCCCATACACCACTTCTGAGTGAGATATGTACATGGGGGACATTTGTCCTCGCTGTGACATGAATGAAAAACTGAAAATGTTATAAAAAAAAAGAAGATTATTAGCATTTAGACAGAATAATCATTCCGGTAACAAACCTTATAAATACATTTGTAGTTACAATGTCAAAATTTGCTGAAGACTGCTGGGAATAAGTAAATGATTGTCACCCCCCGATAAGTGCAGCTTCCTCCTGTGAGACCCCTGTAAAGGTTATGTGCGACAATTCTATCTACAGAAAGGCCTACTCTCCCATTGACATGCAGATGTTCACACGCAGCTGATATTTTACATGAATTGTTTTAGTGTATTTTTTATGCTTTGAGCAAATAAAAATACAAATAAAAAAGGCAAAGACAAAACTGAAATAAATGGTAAATAAAATAAAAAAAACACTGTAAAGTAAATAAAATATAGTATGAAGAACATAACACTCCCACCTGCTTTGACTTTTTTTTTTTTCTCTCATACGAGCGCATTTTGAAAACTGAAACTAGAAATTAACAATTTTCCGTATGGCGCTGTCAAGGAATCTTTAACTCACAGTTGTTAATTACAGAGCTGGACAATTTCCAACGCTCCTACCAATTGTATACATCAAGCCTTCACATCCAGAGCATAATTACAACCATCACAGATCCAATTATGCATTTTCTATTTCTTTATGGCAACCAGAAGTAATAATATACCTCGCAATAAAAATATATTGCAGCACGGGGATTAGTAATAAGGGCATTAACGCTGATGCCTTAGTGATGCTCTGGGTGCGCTGCTATCTACATGACGCAAGAAACCAAATGTATGAAGACAAATTGTATATATAAGTGCATTACACAGAATTTCTGCTCCTCATACTAAGATACATGTTCCATTAATATTATAACAAGATCAAAATGAAGAACATGACTGAGGGTATACCTGGATGGTCACACTCGTGCTGCCTCGTACAGGAGTTCTTACACTCTGGGGGCCGGGTGCCACACGGCACAGGTGGGAAAATGATGGACTCACCACAATAGCAGGTAAGCTCGTCAAAACCTTCAATGAAAGAAGCACAGTCATTGTTAGAATAGTGGCTACTTTCTATCAAACCTTTCACCCCCGAAAATGGACCACATTGGGCCATCTTCACACAAGATTAGGATGACGTAAAAACTACGCAGAGAGCAAAACTGAGCTATGAAATCCAATATCATGCATCTTTATTCTACAAAATCCTAACCAGCTATCCTATAGAATTAACCCCTTGTTTCCAATACACTATCTATCCATCAACCAAGAGTAGTGCCCACCATACACTGCTGATAGGCCACAGCCCCCTCTTCTGACTCCTCCATATACACGCCGAGCGCTTCTATGCTCTCATTAGACTCCTCCATATACACGCCAGCGCTTCATGCTCCCATAGTCTCCTCCATATTCACGCGAGCGCTTCTATGCTCTCTATAGATTCCTCATATTCACGCCAGAGCTTCTATGCTCTTATTAGGCTCCTCCATATACACGCCGAGTGCTTCTATGCTCTCAACTCCTCCATATACACCCGAGGCTTCTATACTCTCAGACTCCTCCATATACACCCGAGCGCTTCTATGTCTCTATTAGTCTCCTCCATATTCACGCCGAGCGCTTCTATGCTCTCTATTAGACTCCTCCATATTCACGTCGAGAGCTTCTATGCTCTCTATTAGGCTCCTCCATATACACGCCGAGCGCTTCTATGCTCTAGACTCCTCCATATACACGCCGAGCGCTTCTATGCTCTCAGACTCCTCCATATACCCCGGGCGCTTCTATGTTCTCAGCTCCTCCATATCACGCCGAGCGCTTCTATGCTCTCTATTAGACTCCTCCATATTCACGTCGAGAGCTTCTATGCTCTCTATTAGGCTCCTCCATATACACGCCGAGCGCTTCTATGCTCTAAGACTCCTCCATATACACGCCGAGCGCTTCTATGCTCTCAGACTCCTCATATACCCGCCGGGCGCTTCTATGCTCTCAGACTCCTCCATATACACGCCGAGCGCTTCTATGCTCTCTATTAGGCTCCTCCATATACACGCCGAGCGCTTCTATGCTCTCAGACTCCTCCATACACACGCCGAGCGCTTCTATGCTCTCAGACTCCTCCATATACAAGCCGAGCGCTTCTATGCTCTCAGACTCCTCCATATACACGCCGAGCGCTTCTATGCTCTCTATTAGGCTCCTCCATATTCACACTGAGCGCTTCTATGCTCTCTGTTAAGCTCCTCCATACTCACGCCGAGCGCTTCTATGCTCTCTATTAGGCTCCTCTATATACACGCCGAGCGCTTCTATGCTCTCTATTAGGCTCCTCCATATTCACGCCGAGAGCTTCTATGCTCTCTATTAGGCTCCTCCATATACACGCCAAACGCTTCTATGCTCTCAGACTCCTCCATATATACGCCAAGCGCTTCTATGCTCTCAGACTCTTCCATATACACGCCGAGTGCTTCTATGCTCTCAGACTCCTCCATAAACACGCCGGCGCTTCTATGCTCTCTATTAGACTCCTCCATATACACGCCGGGCGCTTCTATGCTCTCTATTAGGCTCCTCCATATACACGCCAAGCGCTTCTATGATCTCTATTAGGCTCCTCTATATACACGCCGAGCGCATCTATGCTCTCAGACTCCTCCATATACACGCCAAGCGCTTCTACGCTCTCTATTAGACTCCTCCATATACACTCCGAGCGCGTCTATGCTCTCTATTAGGCTCCTTCATATACACGCCGGGTGCTTCTATGCTCTCAGACTCCTCCATATACACGCCAAGCGCTTCTACGCTCTCTATTAGACTCCTCCATATACACTCCGAGCGCGTCTATGCTCTCTATTAGGCTCCTTCATATACACGCCGGGTGCTTCTATGCTCTCAGACTCCTCCATATACACGCCAAGCGCTTCTACGCTCTCTATTAGACTCCTCCATATACACTCCGAGCGCGTCTATGCTCTCTATTAGGCTCCTTCATATACACGCCGGGTGCTTCTATGCTCTCAGACTCCTCCATATACACGCCGGACGCTTCTATGCTCTCTATTAGACTCCTCCATATACACGCCGGACACTTCTATGCTCTCTATTAGACTCCTCCATATACACGCCGAGCGCTTCTATGCTCTCTATTAGATTCCTCCATATACACGCCGAGCGCTTCTATGCCTTCTATTAGACTCCTCCATATTCATGCCGGGCGCTTCTATGCTCTCTATTAGACTCCTCCATATACACGCCGAGCGCTTCTATGCTCTATTAGACTCCTCCATATACACGCCGACCGCTTCTATGCTCTCTATTAGATTCCTCCATATACACGCCGAGCGCTTCCATGCCCTCTATTAGACTCCTCCATATTCATGCCGGGCGCTTCTATGCTCTCTATTAGACTCCTCCATATACACGCCGGGCGCTTCTATGCTCTTTATTAGGCTCCTCCATATACACCCCGAGCGCTTCTATGCCCTCTATTAGACTCCTCCATATACACGCCGGGATCTTCTATGCTCTCTATTAGACTCCTCCACATACACGCTGAGCGCTTCTATGCTCTCTATTAGACTCCTCCAAATATACGTCGAGCGCTTCTATGCGCTCATACTCCTCCATATACACGTCAAGTGCTTCTATGCTCTCTATTAGACTCCTCCATATACACGCCGGACGCTTCTATCCTCTCTATTAGACTCCTCCATATACACGCCGGGCGCTTCTATGCTCTCTATTAGACTCCATATACACGCCGGACGCTTCTATCCTCTCTATTAGACTCCTCCATATACATGCCGGGCGCCTCTATCCTCTCTATTAGACTCCTCCATATACACGCCGAGTGCTTCTATCCTCTCTATTAGACTCCTCCATATACACGCCGGGCGCTTCTATCCTCTCTATTAGACTCCTCCATATACACGCCGGGAGCTTCTATGCTCTCTATTAGACTCCTGCATATACAAGCCGTGCGCTTCTATCCTCTCTATTAGACTCCTCCATATACACGCCGAGTGCTTCTATGCTCTCTATTAAATAATACAAAAATTCTCCAACACATTGTATCACTCTCTTTAATGAGGATGCCCAATAATTCATCTACATGCAAGGTGCATGAAATATATAGCGACTCACACTAATATGATATACAAAAAGAGGCATTGAGACTATGCTATGAATATGAAAAAGTGCAAATTTTATTCAGTAGAACATATGTGAATGTACACATTAAAAACATTCAATAATAGAGCAGACAAATTGTAAAAACAATATAACCAAATGTAGTGGTTCATGAGACAAAATCCAAATCTAAACAATGGAAGCAGGATTAACACAACTTGAAGTATTCCATGACAAATACTCATATCATCAGCATTTTGTGTGCACATGAGGGTCATAGGCAATCAATAGCCCATAATTGTATAAGGATATGCCTCAGACCCACATGGAAATAGCCTTAGATGAGAATAAAGGAAACAGCCCAGTCAATCCGGCACTACTTCATGCATTCCACATGGGGACATAGTCCTCCATCGTGACTACTATAAATAAGCAGCAGTCTGGCCAGATGGAGAGAGCTGAAGGATATATCAAATAGTGAAAAGACTACAAACTATGCAGCGATAATAGTGAAAAATGAGACATCATCATTACCCGTCATACTCAGCTGTGCAAGTCCTGCGACCAAATCCCCGACGTACGTTTCGGTATGTGTAAATCCTTCCTCAGGGAGCATGGCTAGCTAATCCCATGTCCATATATTTATACTAACGATGTCCTGTCATGTGATCTAAAGAGGGCCTATAAGGATGTACAGGAGGCGCATGCGCACCGTCAGACAGGGCGCTGCAATGACGCGTCATCCCATCAGGTGTGCCGACAGGCGCCTTGCCGTTACCGCGGAAACCTGACACGCCAAACAGATAACACGTAATGTGCGACCAATGCGCAGGCGCAATCATCCCGGCTCCATATATATATATAAAGCGGCAAAGTCTGTCTAATACCGGCCGGACAAAGGTATACAAACAAACTATTTAAGAAATGGTCATAACAATTTTAAAAATTGCAGACAAATATACATTTGCAAATATTATACACATATATAATGAAAAATAAGAAAAATAAGAAAAATGAAAAAATACATTGGGCAAAAAATAAACAAAAGACACAGATGAGTATATAATATACATTTAACATTAGAAACCAAATTCGAAGTGAAGATTAAGATGTACGTTGATGGAACCATATTCATGAAGAAAATGATGTCATTCCATTCATAATCAAAGATGAAATCAAGGGGATAACATCATGAATAGTACGCAAATATGCACATTTGTCACTAAAGAAAAAAGAGACATAGGAAAAACATATGAGTAAAAAGTAACAAAAAAATATACTGTTAAAAAGCCATAAAAGCCAGAAATCAAAAAGCAGTAGTAGACATGTGGAATCAGATGGTGGGGCATCATTATAAATAAGAGGCAAATCCCTGTGATTCGTTTAAACCACCCGGGGACATAGTCCCCAAGACAGTGATCCATCTGCACTCTTTTTGGGCTAAAAGCCGTTTGATGTCTCCACCTCTGATCCCACATTGGACATGCTGTATTCCTCGGGCAAGGAATGATTTAGGGTCACACTTATGATATATCTTGTAATGTTTCGGTATGGTTTTTAAAGTTGCAAAATCCAAAACTGTGTCCGTGGCTAGAATATCTCGGACATGTTCTCTAGTCCGTATCCTTAATTGTCGTGATGTTAAACCGACAAATTTTGTCACAGCCACAGGTTGCATAATATATCACCTGTGTAGTTGCACAGGTGATGTGTTGTCTTATGTTAAAATTCCTAGTTCTGTCCGCCGAGGTAAAGGTCGTGGTGCGCAGAATATTTTTACATGCTAGAAAATGTCCACATGGGAAGCACCCTTGTGGGGGTCCACGAGTTTTAAAAGGATTTTTTAATTGTCGGTTTGTAATGACTATGAACTAGCATGTCTGCCAAATTGGGACTCCTTCTTGCAGTCATGGAGGACATCTGGGCAAAATCTGAGAGTGTCGAATCAGTCTGCAGTACATTCCAATGGCGTTGTAAGATTTCTCTCATACGAGACCATTGTCCATTGTATGTAGAGATGAACCTAATCTGATCCTGTGTTTGATTGCTTTTTACTTGGGGATACAGCAATGTGGCTCGGTTACTACCCCTTGCCCTCATGTATCCCCTCCAAATACATTTGTTGCTGTATCCACGCATCCGAAATCTCTCTTTCAGATCCTGTGCCTGTCGTTCAAAGGTGTCCTCTGAGGAGCATATTCGTCTCACTCTTAAAAATTGACCAATTGGGAAGGCCCCAACCGTGGCCTTTGGATGGCTTGATCCTGCATGCAACAGTGAATTGACAGAGGTGGGCTTCCGGAAAACATCTGTTTGTAGATGCATATGTTGGTTCACAATTATCTTAATATCCAAGAAATCCACCTCTGTCCTACTGTATGTGTAGGTTAGTCTGATATTAAATTGGTTATAATTACCGTAAGCCTAACTGCTGTAATTGATGTTCACTGCCCGGGCAAATGATGAACAGGTCATAAATGTACCTAAGCCAACTCTGGACATGGTCCGCGGCCTGGGCGCCCTCCCCCAAAAAAATCTCCCTCTCCCAATACCCCAAGAAGAGATTTGCGAAGGAGGGCGCACAGGCCGCCCACATTGCGGTGCCGCACTGTTGTAAATAAAAAACATCACGAAAAACAAAAAAATTGTGTGTTAGAATATAATGCAGCAACTCCAAAACGAGCTCACATATGGGGCCATCCCAATTGCTATTTGTCAAGAAGAACCTACAGGCATTAAGTCCATCATCATGTCGGATGCATGTGTATAGCGATTCAATATCAGCTGTCACAAGGAGCATGTCAGCCTCCAATGTCGTACCCTCAATATGAGCCAGGACGTCCATGGTGTCCCGGGCATAGGAGGGCAGGGACCCAACAAGTGGCTTCAAATAGTAATCTATAAACTTACAAATTGGCTCACATAGCCCCTCTATGCCCGAGACAATTAGTCGACCTGGTGGTTCCAACGGGTTTTTGTGAATTTTTGGTACAAAATATATTATAGGGATCTTAGGTGATTTGGTTAGTAAACCCTCCAACAACTTTTTAGGAATAATTCCTTTGTCAAAGGCATGATGTAAGATGCCCTCTAATTCATCCGAGAATTTCTTCAAAGGGTTACAATCAAGTCTGAGGTATGTCTTTTATCTTTCAATTGTCGATATGCCTCTTTCTCGTACATCCGCCGAGGCCATATGACAATATTTCCCCCCTTGTCAGCCGGCTTAATGACAATATCCTCCAAGCTTTTCAATTCGTTAAGTGCGAGGATCACATGACAGGACACCGTTAGTATAAATATATGGACATGGGATTAGCTAGCCATGCTCCCTGCGGAAGGATTTACACATATCAAAACGTACGTCGGGGATTTGGTCGCAGGACTTGCACAGCTGAGTATGACGGGTAATGATGATGTCTCATTTTTCACTATTATCGCTGCATAGTTTGTAGTCTTTTCACTATTTGATATATCCTTCAGCTCTCTCCATCTGGCCAGACTGCGTTATTTATAGTAGTCACGATGGAGGACTATGTCCCCATGTGGAATGCATGAAGTAGTGCCGGATTGACTGGGCTGTTTCCTTTATTCTATCTAAGGCTATTTCCATGTGGGTCTGAGGCATATCCTTATACAATTATGGGCTATTGATTGCCTATGACCCTCATGTGCACACAAAATGCTGATGATATGAGTATTTGTCATGGAATACTTCAAGTTGTGTTAATCCTGCTTCCATTGTTTAGATTTGGATTTTGTCTCATGAACCACTACATTTGGTTATATTGTTTTTACAATTTGTCTGCTCTAT
Organism: Oophaga sylvatica; assembly: GCA_033576555.1. Lineage (NCBI taxonomy): Eukaryota > Metazoa > Chordata > Amphibia > Anura > Dendrobatidae > Oophaga > Oophaga sylvatica. The sequence continues at coordinate 212,434,287 of JARQOD010000006.1, read as the reverse complement.
TATTGAATGTTTTTAATGTGTACATTCACATATGTTATACTGAATAAAATTTGCACTTTTTCATATTCATAGCATAGACTCAACGCCTCTTTTTGTATATCATATGCTCTCTATTAGACTCCTCCATATACACGCCGGGCGCTTCTATCCTCTCTATTAGACTCCTCCATATACACGCCAGGCGCTTCTATGCTCTCTATTAGACTCCTCCATATACACGCCGGGCGCTTCTATCCTCTCTATTAGACTCCTCCATATACAAGCCGGGCGCTTCTATCCTCTCTATTAGACTCCTCCATATACACGCCAGGCGCTTCTATCCTCTCTATTAGACTCCTCCATATACACGCCGGGCGCTTCTATGTCTCTATACGACCTCCATACGCGCACTCTATCTCTATTGACTCCTCCATATACACGCCGGGCGCTTCTATCCTCTCTATTAGACTCCTCCATATACACGCCGGGCGCTTCTTAACCTCTCTATTAGACTCCTCCATATACACGCCGGGCGCTTCTATCTCTCTATTAACTCTCCATTACAGCGGCGTCTCTCTATACTCCTCCATATACACGCCGGGCGCTTCTATCCTCTCTATTAGACTCCTCCATATACACGCCGGGTGCTTCTATCCTCTCAATAGACTCCTCCATATACACGCCGGGCGCTTCTATCCTCTCTATTAGACTCCTCCATATACACGCCGGGGCTTCTATCCTCTCTATTAGACTCCTCCATATACACGACCGGCCGCTCATGGTCTTATTGACTCTCTATACACGCGGGCGCTCGATGGTCTCTATTAGACTCCTCCATATACACGCCGGGCCTTCTATCCTCTCTATTAGACTCCTCCATATACACGCCGGGTGCTTCTATCCTCTCTATTAGACTCCTCCATATACACGACCGCCGCTTCGATCCTCTCTATTAGACTCCTCCATATACACGACCGGCCGCTTCGATGTCTCTATTAGACTCCTCCATATACACGCCGGGCGCTTCGATGCTCTCTATTAGACTCCTCCATATACACGCCGGGGCGCTTCTATCCTCTCTATTAGACTCCTCCATATACACGCCGGACGCTTCATCTCTCTATTAGACTCCTCCATATACAAGCCGGGCGCTTCGATGCTCTCTATTAGACTCCTCCATATACACGCCGGGCGCTTCGATGCTCTCTATTAGACTCCTCCATATACAAGCCGGGCGCTTCGATGCTCTCTATTAGACTCCTCCATATACACGCCGGTGCTTCGATGCTCTCTATTAGACTCCTCCATATACACGCCGGGCGCTTCTATCCTCTCTATTAGACTCCTCCATATACACGCCGGACGCTTCAATGCTCTCTATTAGACTCCTCCATATACAAGCCGGGCGCTTCGATGCTCTCTATTAGACTCCTCCATATACACGCCGGGCGCTTCGATGCTCTCTATTAGACTCCTCCATATACAAGCCGGGCGCTTCGATGCTCTCTATTAGACTCCTCCATATACACGCCGGGTGCTTCGATGCTCTCTATTAGACTCCTCCATATACACGCCGGGCGCTTCGATGCTCCCTATTAGACTCCTCCATATACATGCCGGGCCTATGCTCTTTATTAGACTCCTCCTCTAGTGGCCTAAGATCCACAATCAAAATCATTCTGTCCCGACAACTAAATATCACTTTAATGATGTATTTTAGACCCTGTATCCCATGTGTCTGATTAGAGGAAATCAGATGTGGTTTTTGATTTGTCACCTTGCACCAAAACGTTGCCACACATAAATTGCGCCTGTGTAAAGTTACATTAGACAGTTCAAAGATGCAATAACATCATCAACCAGCATGAGTCTCAGGGATAAATTAGATTTAAGGCAATCTAGTCTAAGTTTACACTCTCCAGAAATTAGACAGTTTTAGTATGTAAAAAAAAATTGATTATTTATTCGGCATGTGTGAATTACTCATCCAATAACAATGCAGCTAATTAACATTCATCCAACTACGCATAATAAATGAGAAAACATTTTCCATAGAGCTAAAGACATCACTATTCAATTAAAACTTTGTAATTAAAAGGGTTATCCACATTATCTCCCCTGCGTCCTGGCTTTCTATAGGAGTAGGAGGCGGTAAGTGGCCAAAGGCTGACATTTCAGGCCAGCGACATGGCTTCATAGCTTAACTTGCCAACTCTATAGCAAGGAACTTGTAAGCACAGTCTAATTGCCTAGGGCATCGGCCACCGCTGATAGACTGCAGTGTTGGCCAGTAGCCTAGTCAATAAGAAATAAACAATAGAATTATTAAACCTACCAAGCAATTTTACTCATATATAGTGAGAAAACTGAATTAAATGTGCACATCACTGTCGAAAATGCAGGAATGCCTGTGCCAACTCAACAGTAGTGATCATTATTACTTAGAGAGGGTTACCAAACAGCGTGCGCCATAGAGATTCATTCAATTTAAAGTGTTTTCCCACTACTAGGACAACCCCTTCTTAAAATAAATGTTTGGTCTGGATAAATAAAGCCTATACTCACCTCCCATGTTGGCGCTGTTCCCGCGGTGTCGATACTCGCTCTCCCTTGGACTGTGATGCGGTGTTGTTACCCGTGAAGCAGCCGCCCAAATCAGTGCTGGTGTCACTGTCTCTGCCATCAGACAAACTGAACATGATGAGGAAACCAAGGCTGCAGCTCATCCCAGACTTCATGTTCAGTGTGTCCGAAGGCGGAGACAGTGACGCCATGCTGACTGGGCGATGACGTCACGTGTCACAACACCGGGGAGAGCGAGTGCAGACACCGCAGGACCGGTGACGGCACGGCAGGTGAGTATAGGACTTACTATTTTATCGGGGCCGAACATTTAATTTAATAAGGAGTTGTTCTAGAAATTAGCTAGTTTTAACAAATTTGCCTCATTTTATGCACATAAATTGAATATTTACCTAGCAAGTGTGAAATACCAGACCAATATAAATGCAGCTAATTAAAACTCATCCAACTAAACAAACTAGAATTCATGTTCCACTGTGATAAAGACATGAAAACTCAATTAAGACTTATAATTAAGGTGCATATCATCCTACAAAACGAAGGAATACCTGTGAGAACTTAACAGTTAAGTTCATCAAAGTTTAAAAGGGAGTTATTAAACCTTTTAAAACGAATGGCCTATGCTTAGGACAGGTTATCAATACTATCATGCTGGGAATTAGAACCTAATCACCCCTTCCAACCAACAGTTAGAAGGGTTATTCCCAGCACTGTTTCCTCAACCCCATCTCTGGAGGCAAGGACCTAGAACTAGTTATAGCCATCTTGACAATGAAAGGAAGGAAAAGGAATTACCCTTAAGGGGTTTGGCCATTACTTTTTCATTTCATCAATATCTGTTCAGTTGGGGGTTTGACACCCGGCACCACCGCCGATCAGCTGTTAATGATTCCTGTGGAGGCGGAAAGAAGATCTTGGATGCTGTTGGAATATGGCAGCTTTGTCACTTCCATAGTGGCTGCAGTCGGATAATGCATATCATCCCCCTAGTGAAATGAATAAGGGGTGGTTCTGCAGTACTCAGCTGCAGCAATTATAATTTTGATGGAGCCGCTTTGTTCTGGCACTATCAAGAAATTCCGGCTGCCACTGGTAACATATGATCGGCATCTGGCACCCCCGCCTATCAGATATTTATTGATGGCCTATCCCTAGTAGTGGACAACCTCTTTAAATTTGAGCAAGGCTCTCACTACATATGGTGCATCGCTGGGATGTCCATATACCAGAAAATGAACGGCAAGTCAGTTTTTTGGTGCATACTATAGCAAAGCTTTGCATAGCAGATAGTCAAGCTGCTTTGTGCCAAACCCAACCCAAGCTTTAGAAAAAGTGAGGAGGGCAGAAAGTTAATATTTTTGTAGGAAACATGGCTTGCACCAAATTTAGCACTTTTCTGATGCCAGACTAAGTAAAAGAAAGAAATTCTCCCCATGTGCCTAGTTTTGCTTCACCTAGTTTGTTGGTAGCAACACAAAGTAGTGTTTGATGATTATAATATATACTTTGGAGCAAAACAAGCTATAATTTCCAACTAAAACTGTTTGTAGGCAGAGTTTTTGTTATTGCAACATTTATAAAGCAATATATTACATTTGTGCCACTGAATTACCAAAATATCTTCGCTGTTAGTCCACAGCACTCTACTCCCAATAACAGCCCTAAAGCATGACAATATCTCCGAATGACTTCTAATACCCAAGAGCAAAAGAGAAGCCCTCAAACATATCTCTAAGGGCTCCGTCTCACATATTGAGATCGCTGCTAAACAGCGATCTCGCTATGTCTGACACGTACCAGCGTTCAGGCCCCTGCTGTGAATCGCTGGTCGTGTCAGAAATGCCACTTTTTTTGATCGCTGGTCTCCCGCTGGCCAGTACGCATCGCTGCGTGTAACAGGCAGGAGACCAGCGATCTCCTGGTAACCAAGGTACACATTGGGTTTCTAAGCGCGGGGCTGTGCCTGGAAACCAGACGTGTACCTTGGATACCAGCGCGCTGCTGCAGGGGAGATGGTAACCAAGGTACACGTCAGGTTTCCAGGCACCGCGTAGCGCCTAGAGACCCGACGTGTACCTTGGTTACCAGCTCCCTGCATCAGTGTGCTGGTATCCAACGTACACTGCGGGTAACTAGGCGACGTTACCCGCAGTGTCGCTGTCCTGATCGCTGCCTGTTTGGCAGCTTAGCAGCGATCATGTAGCGACACACCAGCGATCCTGATCGTTGTCGGGATCGCTGTTGTGTCGCTATGTGAGACGGGGCCCTCAGGCCAAGTCTGACCCTTGCAATCAGTTTTTTTTTTACAGCAGCAGCAGCTATTCATTATTTCCAAGACCATGTTAAAGAGTTGCAATATTTTGGAAAAATACAGTGGCCCTGTATGGCATCGGATTTTTTTCTGTGCACCCATCAACTTGAATGAGCGAGTGTCATACGATTTAGAAAAGAAACTAGTGCATGCTGCCATTTCTGTCACACAGATTAAGTCAGTGAAAAAGATACATTTGTGTGAACATATTCCATACTAATTCGTGGCTCATAGTAATAGTTCCCTTCACCTGGGTTACAATTATGATACCAGAAATGAGAAGAGCCTACTTGTTTGCCAACAGTTCTGACAGTTCCCCCGATGGCATGGGTGATCACATCTGTG
>JARQOD010000006.1:212368224-212428969 GCA_033576555.1 Oophaga sylvatica | reverse complement strand
GCCGCGGCGCCGCTTCACCACTAGGCCGCGGCGGCGGCTCCACTAGGCCCGCGCGCCGTGTGGCGGCTCCACAATTTAGGCCGCCGCGGCTTCACAGCTAGGCCGCGGCGCCGGCTCCACCACTAGGCCGCGGCGGCTCCACTAGGCCGCAGCGGCGGTTCCACACTAGGCCGCGGCGGCTCCAAAATTAGGCCGCGGCTCCACTAGGCCGCAGCGGCGGCTCCACACTAGACTGCGGCGGAGGCTCCACAATTAGGCCGCGGCGGCTCCACAATTAGGCCGCGGCGGCTTCACAGCTAGGCGCGGCGGCGGTGTCATGGAAATATATATGTATTCCATATATTCAAAGTATATTCACATATATGTATTCACAGTTAGATAGATCTCACTTGCTAAAAAACCTGTGCTCACATATTTCTAGGCCAGTTATAATCAGTCGTTTTAAAGAAATCTGGCCTTCATAAGGAACAAGAACATGAAGTACAAAAAGTCCTATTAGATATCTGTTGTTTACATTATAGTTATGCAAGACAACTAGGTCACAAGAATATAAACAATAATTCTGCAACTTCAGCTCTTTTAATCATGATTATCATAATTATCATATTTACACTAGAACAGCCAATAATCTAGCAGCTTTTAATTGTATGTTAATTGACTAACCAGCCCCTTTTTGTAAACGTATAAAACCTTGAATGAATAATAAATGTATGTCTTTGACGAACTATTATACTGACACTTGCGTTGTGGACAGTCCTCATTTCGTTCTGAGCGCTCAAAAAGACACTATATAGAGATTTGGAGAAGCAAGCAGCAAACACAGAAGGATATTTTTATCCTAATTAAATTTCCATATCAGTTGGCGCCTGCACGCGGGGCATTGGACGAAACGCACGAGGACCCGGCCGACCGGAGAGACGGGGTGTTGGCCCTGGCCTTGGCACACGGGACGGAGACTGCAGCTCCATCAGTAAGGTAAGAAAACTTTGTCATCTTACCTGAATGTTCCCTGTGCCTAGTCCTAGCCTACACTTCCAGCCGGTCGGACGTGGTCATCACCGCATTCCCAGGTTGTGTAAAAAGTCCATACCCTTATCCAAAAGCCCTGGATATAAGCCGAGTTGGTTGCTGCTGTGCTGTATATGTTTCATGTTTTATGTGAACCGGGAGAAAGTTGGAACGGTGACTGTGTTTTTTGCTTGCTGATCTCTGGGGCTGTATAGCAAAAGACAAATTGCTGCATAAGTTCCCGCAGTAAACTTTCACGCACCGGGAGGCCATCCCAGTCAAATCAGACGTGAAGGGCGGGAGCTTTGTTTTGGATAAGTCCACGCAGATATCTCTCACATATTGGAGGGAAGTTATCCCAAAAAATCCAGTTGTGGAAGCGAGGGCTTTGTTCGGTTAAGTTTCTGCAGTAAACTTTCACGCACTGGGAGGCCATCCCAGTCAAATCAGACGTGAAGGGCAGGAGCTTTGTTTGGAAAAGTTCTCACAATAATTGTCCACGCACCGGGAGGCCATCCCAGTCAAATCAGACGTGGATAGTGAGAATTTTGATGAAGGCTATTGCAGATTACTGTGACCGGCGCACCAGCCAGGGCGTACGTACAGAGCGATAGAACCTTGAGCCTCACTGCGCTCAGTGCAATTGGTGAGTTATCAGTTACCAGAGCAGCTTGTATGTGTCACAGATCATCAAAAGAGGGATTCGTATTCTCCCGGGTGTCTGTCTCACTGTCTGTATCAGGTACTGTCGCTTTAAATCACATCTCCGTGCGCTCTGTCAGTATCTCATTCAGAGCAGTGTGCTGGCTGCAGCAGCGAGAAAACCCCTTTGACCCCCCCTCCTCTGCTAATCACGTTATCAGGCATTCTGTTTCTTGGCTTTGATTTTTATTTTTTTAAGCTAGTTTTTTGGCTACAGGTTTTAACGTGAAAATTATCAGGCATTCAGACTGAACTATATTCATTTTTTGCTATTCTGAGGAATAATAATTTTTTTTTTTTTTTTGATACGTGATTTCAGTGCCTATAGAGACAGCAAGCAGAGATATAAGGAAGGGAGGGGGAAGCAGCCAGCTGACATTCCAGAGATTTTTAATTAGCTGTTTTAGTAACAAGGGTTGTTTTTCAGAGTTTTATGATTAATACGGTTTTTTCTCTTTTCTCCCCTTTTGGTGAATTTATTTTTTGTTTCCTTTTCTAGAGGTTTTTTTTTTTTACTAAATCTAACTTTTGTTTTTTAAAATTTTTCTTTTAAGTACATTTTTAAATGATTTTGGAGAGATTTTTTCTCTAAGCAATTTATTTTAGAGCTTTATTTCTCCAGCCATTTTTTTTTCTACAAGCTTGCTTTAGAACAAGGTCACATAGATAAGGAGAATTACAGGCTGAGGGAGAGAGCAGACACAAACTACGCAGTGGTCTGAGTAGCCCCTCCCGTCGGGCATTCGGCGAGAACAAACAGAACCAGAGTGCAGTTTTCAGATTTTTAAATCACCTCTTGTTGAATAGGTTTTTGGAATAGACACAGTACGTAAGAATCGAAGGGCTAGGCATGTGAATAGAATGTCAGAGTACGTGAGAAGCAAATAGACAGGCAGCCTTTACGCTGCATAATGAAATGTTTTTTCTTGTTTTTTGTTATTTGAAAGGTAACGGGAAAGTTTATTAATAGATTACCATCTGCTATAAAAGAGCAGCGGTGCATCGTGTAAAAGATACAGCAAGTTAATTTGAAAGGACCAGGAAGTGATTTTTTTTTTTTATGTGAATAAGTTTGAAAAGGTGTTAAATCATCTGTGAGAAAAAGATCACTGACATGTCACAAGAGCAGAATTCAGAGTCACACACATCACATGTCCATCATGTGGAGACACGGGACAGGTGTAGGCTGCTCTCATTGAGTAAGGAGCCTTGTACAGGAAAAACGCTCCCCGCCTCTCTCCACAGGGAGAAGGCATTTTTGTTTCAACCATCCCCTCTCAAGAGTCACAGGGGGGACACCCTCTCCTTTTTCTTCTCTCAGTCCCTTTCTCTTTCTTCTTCAGACTTTTCTCCTCTTTCCTCGCTGCCATCCCTCTCATTCCTTCTTTTCCCTCCATCACATCTCTGACACATCCATTTTCTTCATCTTCCTCTTCTTCTGTCTCTTCCTCTCCAACTCTCAAATCTTCTTCTTCATCTTCTTCTACTTCTCCCCCTCCATCTTTCTTCTCTCCCTCCCCTCCTCTTTCTCTCGCTCCTCCCTCACACCTCCCTTCTCTTCCTCTTTTTTCTACTTCGTCATCAACTGTGTCAACGCCCAATCCAAGCAATGTGGTGTCCCTGTATTCAGTGTTTCCAGAACAGGGCACCTTGTCTATCCCAAGCACAGTACAAACATTGCCAGTCATTATATCAGGAGAAGAAAGTGCAGATCTCCCTACACAAAACGCTACATGTAGCCCCCAGACACAACAGTCCACTGCTAGGGCTTCACAGGGGAGTGGTATAGCTACAGGGCTGCTAGCATGGAACCATGACACTGATCACCGCAGCCTCAGCAAGGAAGTGGGAAATCCCCATGCAGCAAGACAACTTTAAAGCCCAAATCTCACCCAGTGTATGCACCAAGTACACCATGTCACTTCTTATCTGATGAAGATGAAGATGCAACGTCACACATGCTGCCCAATACTAGGGAAGAAAACACACAAGCACCAATAGAGCAGGGACAGGTAGAGGCACCATCCTATGAGCCCTTCATCTCAAGCCAGGTGATCAGTATGCTGCCAGACCCAGGATACACCCCATGCCATTTTGCCAAAAAATGCAGCAGATCCAGCGAACGTATGCAGCAGCCTGGACTGATCTCTGGACCGCAATGGAAATAAAAGCAGGTGATGCATTCTGGCCAATTATGAGAGAACACTTCAAGCTCCCAACAGAGTTAGATGCGTATGCCTGGGAGACAGGACCAAAGCTAATTGAGCAACTCAGAGAATGGGCCAAAAGCAGACTGACAGGACAAACTCTCAGCCTACATGTCACGAGTCAAGACAAGACAGAGTCTGTGGAGAAGTTCCATGACAGAGTAATGCAAGTGTTTCAAGATTTGGGCCTCATTACCCATGATCAGACACACGGACGGATGTTGGCACAGGCTTTTGTGCATGGACTGAGAGAACCAATCAGGAAACCACTGGTAGCAGCCAGGCCTGAGTACACGTCAATAGCAATGGATACCCTGCTCACAGTAGCAAAAAGGATTTAGTCCCGCCGGGACAGAAGGAATGTCAAGTGTTACAACTGTGGCAAGTTTGGTCATTTCCGGAACAAGTGCAGAACACTGACTTCACCCAGAAAAAGAAGAAACACAGAAAGCAGTGAAGAACCCCGTCCATAGGACAAGAGCACACCAAGTCCACAAGGAACCCCACCAGTGGGACCAATATCCTGAGAGTGGATGGCGTAGTCATATCTTTTCTTGTGGAACTCCGCAACCTCACCTACCTATCAGAATCTTCTGCTTCCTGCATGGGAATTGATGGTCAAGTCAGATATTTCCAGATTATGAAGCCCCTGAGCATGTGGACTCAGCCAGAACACTCCATCATGTCCCAGTTTGTTGTGTAAAAAACCTGCACCCTCAACCTATTGGGAGTGGACCTACTGCAGAAGCTGAAAGCGACCAGAGTGTTCCAGGAAGATGGGACCAGACACTTTCTTCACCCCTGACCCAAGAAGAAACAGGAACCTCAAACAACCACACTGCAGACCTATCACAGGAGGTGCTGGACATAGTACCAGAAAAGCCACTCCATCACCCAGAGTCAAGATGTCTCTGACCAACTGAAGGTCTAAGTGAACTCGCCTAAGAAGACGGCCTGAGAACTTTGACATTGGCCAGGATATTCAACTCAAGAAGGACTCTACTCGCTTCATGGAATGGCAACACCTCATCCAGCTCTAACGCCAGAGGTTCATCTTTTGCAAGCACCAGGAGGTGCCCCCTGCAATCAACCAGTTCACCCAGGCCCTAGACCGGAAAAAGGCCACTCAGCTCTTCAAACTTGTGCACAAATACTGACCTGAGACAGAGCTGGAGAAAAAGAAACTACTGATGGCCCGTGCTGAGAAAAAAGCAGCCGTTTAAGGAGACGTCCCAACAAGAAGACCCCCTGTGACCAGAACAGGTGCTAACACAGTAACTGTCTTGGTGGAGAACAAAAAGCCAGCTGGTCGTCATCTCTCATGATGTGGATCCTAGTAGACGGCTTGTTTTCCCGCCAGCTCTGCACCAGCAGATGGGAGTCCCTGCTGCATACTGAAGGACAAGGCCAAACTGGGCTGCCTCGCCCATCGGAATCAATCCCAGCTTTCCACAGTGAAGAAAAAGACTGTAAACCCCACTGAGTTCAGAATGGTGCAAGGCCTGGAGGCCGCGAAAGAGGCTACGGTATTTGAAACCCCAACAGTGCTGAACCATCACACTCTGCTCTCAAGAGTCCCAGTCACCGCAACGGTATTCACGGTGATCAACCTGGCCAGTACCTTCTTCAGTGTTTCCCCTCCACCTGGAGGCCTGCTTTCACGCACCAGTGCAGTGCATATGGACAATGTTGCCTCAAGGTGCTCAAAACAAGCCCTTCAAGTTTCACCAAGACAATGTCCTCCATCTTCGTCAACTGGATTGCAGAATATGCAAGAGTCACTCTTCTACAACACGTGGATGACTTTCTCTTTTGTGTGGTTGACATCGACACCTGCACAGCCTATTCCTTATCTCTCCTACTCTACCTGGAAGAACAGCAACGCAAGGTCTGGAAGAACAAAGTCCAGTGATGCCAGAAGCAAGTTACATCCCTGGGACACTGTATTGCCCACAAGACGAAACACATGTCAAAAGACTGGAAGACCACTGTGGAGAAGATGGCTCCCCCAACAACTCCAAGAATGCTGCAGGCCTTCCCTGGTCTAGTGTCGTATTGCAGAACCTGGATCCCTGATGCCTCAGTCCTAATGCAGCCTCTGTGCGCTTGCATCAACGCAACCCCGCTCCTTCTATCAGACGCAGCCTTCAACCCATTCAGGAGATTGGAAGAACTCCACAGTCTCAGCGCCAATACCAGGCCTACCTGACTATGAAAAGTCTTTCCGTCTACCTGATGGAAGAAAGAAGGTCATGCTACTGAAGTCCTGGCACGGATTCACGGGGGAAAACAGAGACTTTTAGGCTGCCTCTCAGCCCGCTTGGATCCAGTTGCAAGAAGAGCACCCTCCTGCCTGATGGCAGTATCCGCAGCACACACCCTCCTGGACAAGGTTGCTGACATCACTCTTGGACAGCCACTGGAAACTCTCACTCCACATGACATCTTGGCAATCTTCAATCAAGCTCAACCAACAGTAATCTCTCCACCGCCAGGCATCTTTGTGGCGCCTCTATTGCCTTTGTCTCATAATGTCACCGTCTCCAGACCTACAGTCCTCAGCCCGGCCACTCTACTCCCACTCCCAAGGGGGATACTTGGATGGCTCCAGAAGAAGTTTCAACACAGGAAGTGCAGTGACCAGCAATCAAGAAATCCTGTGGTCCAGAAGTCTGTCACCTAGCCTGTCAGCCCAGGAAGCAGAATTGATAGCGCTGACGAAGGCCTGCCAGATGGCAGAAGGCAAGACTGCAAACATCTACACGGACTACAGGTACTCGCATGGCATAGCACACGACTTTAGACCCATCTGGGCTACAAGGACTTCATCACAGCAAACGGGACAACCGTGAAGCATCATGGAGCCTTCAGGGACCTACTGGGTATACTCCAACTTCCAAAATGGTGGCAATTTGAAAAATCAAAGTGCATGGAAAACTGAGAACAGAAGAGGCGTGAGGCAATAACATGGCGGACATGGCAGCCAAAGAAGCAGCCAAAGGAAGACAACATGGAGAAGTGGGAGAGGTCGTAGAGCCGGACGGCTACTACATGACGACTGAAGACAAGAAACCTGACAAAGAGACGTCCTGGAATCTGCTCAAGAAGTTACAAGACCAAGCTCCAAAAGGAAAAGAGCTGAATGGGAAAAAAGCAACACGTGAAGAAGGAAGGCTATCAATAATAGACTTCAAACTCTGCCTACCACAAATTATGCACCCTATGGTGGTCCAATGGGTACATGGACCCACATCCACATATCAAAGACACAGATGAATGATCTGATTGGTGCTTACTGTTTCGCTTCAGGGATCTCCACCCTAACAGCCAAACTCACCAGCAGCTGTCTGACCTGCGGCAAATTCAAGCCTGGACGTATGGAAGAAAGACCCCCTCACCTCATCTGGAAAGACCACTCTACCAGCTTCAAAGGATCCAGATAGACCACATCCAGATATCGCCAAGTGAAGGATTCAAATACGCCATTGTGGTCAAAAGAAGTATTTTCAAGATGAACAGAAGCCTTCCAAGTCAGCAAAGACTACTGCAACGAAGCTACTTTCGGAAAATAGTGTGCAGATACGGGGTTCCAGAAATGATAGAAAGTGATCAGGGACCCGCATTCACAGCAAATCTGACACACAAGACCCGATTAGCAGTAGGGTCAGATTTAGGCCTACACACTCCTTACCACCCCCAGAGCAGCAGGAAGGTAGAAAAAACTGAATGAAACACTTAAGAATAGAATGCTGAAAAATTGCCCAAGAGACACGCAAACCATGGCATGACACACTCCTAATTGCACTGTTTAGCGTAAGGCACACTCCCAGAGACCCAGAAAAGCTGTTTCGTGCCTGCATCTTCTGCAACAGATAAGACATTTTCTTCTTTTAGTTTTTTGGTGCCTGCATTTTGTCCTGCACTTCTGTGGGGGTCTGCGGGTCCCCTTCGGGGGGCTTATGCTCCTCTCAGTTTAGTTCAGCCACTGTTTGTTCATTTGCCTTTTCCAGTTTTTTTTCAGTGGTTGCTGTTTAGTTTTTGTTACACCAGAGAACTAATTTAGGTGGTAGAGGTCGTGTGATCTCAGGTGTTTTTGTAATTAGTAGAGTTGGTACTTTTCAGGGTTTTTTGGGGTTGCAGTAAGTGCCTTTCCTATCCTCTTCTATCTAGACAGATTGGGCCCCAGCGTTTGCTCATTCTATTTTCTGTCTGTGTCTGTATTTCCTCTTGTCTAACCGCCATTACATGTTTGGGGGCTTCCTATGTTCTTTGGGGATCTGCTCCGGGGCAGATAGCTTTCCTTTTTCTATCTTTAGGTGTAGTTAGCTTCTCAGGCTGTGACGAGGCGTCTAGGACCAACGTAGGAACGCTCCACGGCTGCCTTTAGTTGTGGTGGTTAGTCAGGGTACTGCAATCCCATAGATTCCAACCTCTCTGGTGTATTGCTTTTTTTGCCTGCTCTCCTCAGCTACCAAATCATAACACTTATGTAATTGAATCTGGTCAAAAACTAATGTCCATTCTCAAGTTTTTCTCCTCACTGCCAGATTTGATGATCCTGTCCAAGAGCCCCAGATGACATCAACCTCTGTGTAACTAGAGGGAAAGCCTGTTTGAATCCACGTATCGCATTGCAAGGAAGCTCCTGTACCAGGAGAGACACCTAAGCCATGAAGGATGTCGTGGATGCTCTGACTGACCAGACAGATGACCAGATGACCTACCTGATGAGTTCAAGGCCAGAGACCAAGTTAAAGCAGGATTTGAGTCACTATAAACAAAAATGTTGATTGGATAAATTACATCTATTATAACCAGCAGAGATTTGTTAACTTCACCATAGATGCTGTAAAAGGTTTGGCAGCACAGTTAGGCCCCACTTCCATTATGGCATTCCAGAATAGAATGGCTTTGGATATGATTCTAGCTGAGAAAGGAGGTGTTTACAAAATGATCAAAGACACCTGTTGCACCTACATCCCAGACAACACTGGCCCAAATGGTAAAGTCACAATGGCAATACAGAAACTTAATGAGTTATCAGAGGAACTGAAACAGAACTCAGGTGTCACTGACCCATGGGATCGATACTTTGGGTGGATGAGTGGGTGGCAGAAAATGTTGGCACAGGTTGGGACAGCCATTATGGGGGTTCTCATTTTTGCATTAATTACTGGTTGCTGTGTAATTCCTTGTATCCGCAGGAAAATGAAAAAAAAACTGTTCAGGAGACAACCAATTTGATGCCACTCACCATCTTGGACCTCGCACCAGTCCGGATAGAACTGCCTGGCTTGACCAGATCTCCGAACTACCTCCAGACTGAGAATACACATCCTTGATGAAACATCCTATCAAATAAGGAGACTATGATTGCAAACACATAAACCCCGACAGGGACAGTCCTCCTGACCGCCCATTTGCGAAAAGTCTATATTCGGTGGGGGAGACATGCGCTAGGGGTGTCTCAACTCGCAGGCAGAACAAAAGAGTTGCAGCGCTTGGGCCAGGAGCAGGTTTTTTAGGGCAAGTGGTATCTAAGGGGGGACTGTCATGGAAATATATATGTATTCCATATATTCAAAGTATATTCACATATGTATTCACGTTCACAGTTAGATAGATCTCACTTGCTAAAAAACCCTGTGCTCACATATTTCTAGGCCAGTTATAATCAGTCGTTTTAAAGAAATCTGGCCTTCATAAGGAACAAGAACATGAAGTACAAAAAGTCCTATTAGATATCTGTTGTTTACATTATAGTTATGCAAGACAACTAGGTCACAAGAATATAAACAATAATTCTGCAACTTCAGCTCTTTTAATCATGATTATCATAATTATCATATTTACACTAGAACAGCCAATAATCTAGCAGCTTTTAATTGTATGTTAATTGACTAACCAGCCCCTTTTTGTAAACGTATAAAACCTTGAATGAATAATAAATGTATGTCTTTGACGAACTGTTATACTGACACTTGCGTTGTGGACAGTCCTCATTTCGTTCTGAGCGCTCAAAAAGACATTATATAGAGATTTGGAGAAGCAAGCAGCAAACACAGAAGGATATTTTTATCCTAATTAAATTTCCATATCAGCGGTACTAGGCCGCAGCGCCACAAATAGGCCGCGGCAACGGCTCCAACTAGACCGCGCGGCTGCACACTCTCCATGACGAGTGAGAGAAGACCGTGGCACGCTGAAGGGAGCCCGCCTCCTCAAACCACCGTACCTCCTCAATCGACCGTCCCTTTGATAGGGAGGTGGAGAGGGATTTATGTCTGCCTCCATTGACCCAGCCGCTTTCAGTAAAGGCCTGCAGCCTGTACTCACTGATGTCGGGGCCAGCGGCCCATGCGTCATGTCTCCTCGAACCACCGTACCTCCTCAATAGACCGTCCCTTTGATAGGGAGGTGGAGAGGGATTTATGTCTGCCTCCATTGGCCCAGCCGCTTTCAGTAGAGGCCTGCAGCCTGTATTCACTGATGTCGGGGCCAGCGGCCCATGCGGTCATGTCTCCTCGAACCACCGTACCTCCTCAATCGACCGTCCCTTTGATGGGGAGGTGGAGAGGGATTTCGCTTTCAGTAGAGGTGGTGAGTGTATTCGAGGTATCTCATGGGGAGAGCAGCCCATTCAAGGGATCTGTCGCCCCATGGTAGCGTAGCAGGAGGGGGTACGAGAAGACGACACTTCACGTTTCCGCCTGTTGCTGGTTTTGGGAGATCGGGACTTTTCATTAAGACCCGTCGCCCTTCCGTGCGTGGAAGAATGAAAAATAATAAAAGACAAAAAAGTGGGGTCTGAGAGCAGACCCTAGTGCCTCCTACAGACACTAAGTAAGAACTGGTTCAGGTCTGAGCCGACGGAGGGTGTATACTGCAGGAGGAGGAAGAGGAGGAGTTAACCTTTTTTTGCTTGTAGATTACTTAGTGTCCTCCTAGTGGCAGCAGCATAACACCCACGGTCTGTGTCTCCCAATGAGACGATGGAGAAAATAACATTTGCATAATAATTTGGAACGGGTGTAAATAATATCTGCATGCTCTATTTGCCGGAGAACATACATAAAAGTGCGGTTAGATTACCATGAGAACCACAAGGCAGAGGTTTTCCACAGGTCTTCCCACAGGATGGTATCGGATCAGTGCAGGTTTTTCTGTCCACACAACCCAACTCCAGTAATTTACTTAATGGAGTTTGTCCACAAGGGCAGAAACGCACAATCTGGGGAAGTCGCGGGCAAGGTTGGCAAGGCTGTGGATGACAGACCTCCGTACAACCATGTTTTCCACAATTTAATTTCCTAGAAATAAACACGTTATGAATGTTTTATCCTGTACAGTCATTAAAATTAACACTATTTTATGAACTTACGGTACATTTTAAAATAGCTTATAAATCCGCCATCCACGCTCCTGAAGATTGACAGTTTGATGATTGAGCCGGGTTTACCTGTACGTTCTCCCATGCTACAAGCAGAGGCAGCTTTTCCTCTGCAGCACAGATGTCAAACTCAAATACACAGAAGGCCAAAATTAAAAGCTTGGACAAAGTCACGGGCCAACCTTGATATTTTTTTTTTTTTTATAAAGTCTACAACTGAGGAAGTTTTTTCCTTATCAAATATAACGCTGAACTTTTTCACATGGAAACAAACTTAAAGGTGTTGTCCCACGAACAAAGTACATTTTACTTAATAGGTTTTAGAATAAAATATTGAAATAATATATTATGTAAGGACAGCAAAAAGCATATGGCCAATGGCCTAATTTAAATATGTAATAACAAAGGCTAAAAAAAACCTTGAATAATACAGATAAAGTATGATGCCAACAAAAGTGCCACCAAGCTCAGTATGATGCCCCCACGGTGAAGTCCTGCACATGCATGGCTGATGATGATGACCCTACTGTAGCCCCACTCCCTTAATCCCCCTCCCCCCCCGACAAGGAATGGTGACACTATCACAGTATGATTCTCCATTCTACAATCCCCACACAGCCCTCCATCCAGCATAATGGGCCCCACATAGTCCTCCATCCAACATAATGAGCCCCACATAGTGCTCCATCCAGCATAATGGGCCCCACATAGTGATCCATCCAGCATAATGGGCCCCGCATAGTGCTCCATACAGCATAATGGGCCCCACATAGTGCTCCATACAGCTTAATGGGCCCCACATAGTGCTCCATACAGCATAATGGGCACCACATAGTGCTCCATCCAGCATAATGGGCACCACATAGTGCTCCATCCAGCATAATGGGCCCCGCATAGTGCTCCATACAGCATAATGGGCCCCACATAGTGCTACATACAGCTTAATGGGCCCCGCATAGTGCTCCATACAGCATAATGGGCCCCACATAGTGCTCCATACAGCATAATGGGCCCTACATAGTGCTCCCTACAGCATAATGGGCCCCACATAGTGCTCCATACAGCATAATGGGCCCCACATAGTGCTCCCTACAACATAATGGGCACCACATAGTGCTCCATACAGCATAATGGGCCCGCATAGTGCTCCATGCAGCATAATGGGCCCCACATAGTGCTCCATACAGCATAATGGGCCCCACATAGTGCTCCATAAAGCATAATGGGCCCCACATAGTGCTCCATACAGCATAATGGGCAACACAGTGCTCCATACAGCATAATGGGCCCCACAGTGCTCCATACAGCATAATGGGCCCCATATAGTGCTCCTTACAGTACAATGTGCCTCACTTTGTGCTCTATACAGTATAACAGGTCCCTGCATTGCCTTCCACACAGTATAATGGCCTCATATAGTGCTCTATACAGTATAATGGGCCCCACATAGTGCTCCATACAGATAATGGGCCCCATAGTGCTCTATACAGTATAACAGGTCCCTGCATTGCCTTCCACACAGTATAATTGGCCCCACATAGTCCTCCATATAGTATAATGGCCCCATATAGTGCTCCATACAGTATGACAGGCCGCATATTAGAAAAAAAATTACTCACCTCTGCCCGTTCCCCAGCTGCTCCAGTCTTTCAGATCGTCTACATATCTCAGTACAGTGGGCGCGTTGCAATGACGTCATCACACGCGCTGCGCTAAGATGTCAGATGCAGAGTGAGAATTATGGGAGAGGGAAAGTCAAATGACGCTCCTTCCTTCATCATTGCTTTCAACTGTATAGGCATCCAGGATTCAGATATAGTTGATAGTGCTATGGCAGGTGAAAGTGTGATCATGGGCGGGGGACTTGCCAAATATACTTACCCTGAGGGCCACATTTGAGTTTGACATGTGCGCTCTACAGTGTTGGAGTAGCAAAGGGACTAAAACTGGCTGGCCGGAGCCAGAAATCCAGCTAGCTTCTGCATAGCAAATAGCTTGTAAGCGTATGCTACTTGTCTAGGAAACCAGCTAATGCAGAGGTGGGCGGTCACCTAGCCAACAAGCTGTAAATTATAAAATTGACAAAAAAAAACACCTCATTTTTTGACAGACTCTGTAAAGATTGCAGGTTTGTGAGAAACAAAACTATGACAGATACAATGACTAAATATGTGCAAAAAAAAAAAACCCAAACAGATATGCATTAGAGTAAATCCAACCAAGACAGACAATTTCAGGAAGGCCCGCAGACTGTTGTGTATGGGTGTGTTCAAGCAATCAGATAAAAGTTGTCTGAACTTGCAGATTAAAGCAGGAACAGGCAGCCATATAATGTGTATGGGGGCTTCTAGACTTCCGCTCTGCCCCCACCCAGATTGTGGGGGACATAATGATTGGCAGTTGAAAATAAATTGCCTGCTCCTTTTGTTTAGCACAATTGGACGTGTTTAAATAAAATGTTCCTGTACTGAGATATTCTTATAAATGTGCCCCTGCTGTGTACTGTGTAATAGCTGTCTGACCATACCACATCTTCTGGGCATGGAGGGGGAAGAAAAAGAGAGTATACAGACAGGACAGCACAGGATCGCAGGTGATTTCTTTGATGTAAAACATTGCCGAAAAACTGGCAGTGAAATTTTTTGTTTCACAAAAAGAATCACTGTGATCCCATGCTATCCTGTCTGTATACTCTTTTGCTTTGTGGACTGCAAATATACAATAAGTACATGTATTAGACTGTAGTAAAAAGCAATAAAAGTGTCAACTAGCCAGCAGTGATAGGTGTGACACATTATAACTAGTCTATTAGTATAGCACTTAACTTTAAGGAACGATCAGTCCCATAAGAGATGAAGCTTACTTTCCACAGAGCTTTTGGCAGGAGAAGTTCCCAAAGCCATCATAGTTATCTTTGTCTGTTCCACATAACACATCACGAGAGTTGCCACCACAATAGCACGCTAAGCGGGATCCAAACAAGGAAAGCATATCAGTGCGAGAAATCAAGAATACATTTCATACAACACAATTTACATTAAAGAGAATCTATCACCGGGCTTCTGCCACCTAAGAGACCCCGATTCCAGTGATGTATGAAATTACTGTCTTAACCAGCAGAAGATCATCACTAACGGTAAATCGGTTGCCATTTAGTTCAAGATATTTATGAGCACCAAGTACACTGTGCATAGGCAGAAAGCTGTGAATCAGTGGTGTGGGTGGGGTTATACTGAGCTCAGCATTTAGAGAACTGATAGATCTTCAGGCGGTAAAGCAGATTTTTTAAAATTCTGCAGCAAGCAGCCCAGTAAGTGATACATTGCTGAAACCAGTGTCTCTGCCCCTATATAACGCAGCTCTCAGATGAGGGAAGCAAAAACCTGGTAAAGGATTCCCTTTAAAATCTGCCGTTTTCAGAATTGCAAAATTATGTTAAACATGATAAACTATAATAGTAATTTCTGCCTTTCATATAGTTGAAGCGCTGTATAATACATTTAAAGCATTTGCAGATTGATTCTCATATTAAGATAACATTACACCAGATCTGGTTAGCTCAACCCCTTAGTTTGCAGTAACTATGGCATCCAATTAATCAAAACAAAAGGAAGCAAAAACTTTTTTTTTTTGGTCCTTTCATCACCGGCAGTTGACTATGGCAGTCTGGAACCTGAGAAAGGCCCCCATGACTACCATACATAGTGACTACAGCAATAGGTAGCATTATTTGTTGAAAGTTACATTTATAAGTAAGATTGTATATCTAGCCTAGGGTGAAAAACTACACACAAATAGACACTATACAGTTTGGTGGACGAATACTGTATGTTATTTGCAAACAATTGTGCCAAAAAGTTCAAGAGCTCTGTCAAAACACACAAACAAATGAAGAAGGTAGGCAGAACTCCAGAAGAGACAAAACCGTTTTATCCCGCTGAAAAACCTCAAGGCGATTTACATACATATATGTGTTTATTTTTCATCAAGTAAAAAAATAAGAGAATGAGCACAAGAGAAATGTAAACTGGATCATTATCTGGTGTGACCACCCTTTACCTTCAAAACAGCATCAATCCTCATGCACAGTTGTTGAAGAAACTCGGCAGTGAGGTTGCTCCAAACATCTTGGAGAACGAACCACAGATCTTCTGCGAATGTAGGCTTATATATATATATGCTGTTTCTTCATGTAATCTCACACAGACTTGATGTTGAGATTAGGGCTCTTTAGGGGCCATATCACTTCCCAGAACGCCTTATTCTTCTTCGCACTGACAATAGGTCTTAATAAAATGGTCTGTGTTTGGGGTCGTTGTCCTGCTGCAAAACACATTTCAGACACCTCCCTGATGGCATTGTCTGATGACTTGTTGGTTTGTATTTCTCAGAATTGAGGGCACAATTCTCACTAAATACCCAACACTATATGCTGAAGTGCAGCCACAACTCGCAAGGAACCTGCAACATGTTCCACTGCTGCCTACAGTTGAACTGCTCTCCTGCCCTTTGGCAAACAAGCTGGCTTCAATTACAGCCAAATAGATCATATTTTTCAACTCAGAGCATCTACTCACATTTTTCGACACCCCAGTTCCTATGTTTTCATGCACAGTTGAATTGCTTGGCCTTGTTTCCCTGTCAAAAGTATGGCTCTTTGGCAGTAATCCTATGAAGACAACTTCAGGCCTTACTTCTCTGAACAGTAGATGGGTCTAGCTTGGTCCAACTGGTTGCGGGTAGTTCTGAGCTGATGACACTGCTGGACATCTTTCCATTTTAACAGCAAGTAAAAATTATGTGCATCTAATCTGCTGCATGAAGCTTCGTTGTCCAACGGTTTGCGGTCATCAACATTGCCCATTTCTTGGTGTTTCTTTGAAAGATCTTGGACAGCACATCACTTTGAAATCTTTGCCTGGGAGAGAGATTGCTGATGCAGTACAACTACCTTTTGCCTTGCCATGCTGCATGACCTGTGACATGAAACAGTCTTCCACAACCAGATGATTGTTATCACCTATTTGGCATAATTAGTTACTCATACACCTGACTATAATCCCATAAAATCCCAGAGTTTGTGGAAACGTACTTAAAAGAATTGATGCTGTTTTTAAAGAAAAGTGTGGTCACACCAAATATTGATTTGATTTAGATTTCTCTTTTGCTCATTCACTTTGCATTTTGTTAATTGACAAAAAAAACTATTGACACTTCTATGCTTGAAAGCATTCTTTACATTAATATATATATATATATATATATATATATATATATATATATAGGAAATTATATCTCCATCTCTATACAGACAGAGAGAGAGAGCGAGACACATTACCATATAGCAAGAAATGTAAGGGGCTGTGTACTGAAGATACACATTGTCCATCTCCTCTGTTAGAGCAAATGATCAGCATCAATAGAGGTCCCCCATAACCTCCTCAGACCCAGAAGTCCCAGAACCCGTTGTACACAACAGTGTACGCGAGGTCTAAGGAGGATAATTATAGGCCCCATCAATAAGTTACAATAGAGAGTTGCTTTGTCAGGCAGGAGAAAAGTCCATTCAAAGTCAGCTTACCCCAATGACTGCAGTTGATCATAAGGTGCTAGAAGAGAAGCTAGACATGCAGTGGGCAGCTGATTGACATATCAGCTTTTATCCAAAAAGGGGCTACATCAAGCCAACCCTTTTTAAAGAGAATTTGTCATAAGTTTTTTCAACATCAGATGAGAGCAGCATAACATAGGGATAGATAGCCTAATTTCAGAAAGGTATCACTTACTGGGCTGCATGGTGTAGTTTTGATAGAATCCCTGTTTTATCTAATGTAGATGTAGACCGAGCTAAGACGACTACTCTGTGTATAACCCTGCCCACACATCTGAGTGGCAGCTGGCTGTGTACACTGCAGAGAGAGCAAGCTGCTAATTAGCTGATCTGCTCTCCAAATGAGATGAAGTCTGACATGAAATCTGTCTATTTCACCTGATGCCAACCCATCTGAGAGCAGCTTGATGTAGGGGCAGAGTTCCTGATTCCAGTTAAGTATTACTGTGATTGCATGCTGTCTGTCATTTTGATAAGATCACTGTTCTATCTGCTGCAGATCTACCTGTTCTCTGAATGTTGAACTCTTTATACACTGCTCAAAAAATAAAGGGATCACTTAAACAAAATGTAACTCCAGCCAATCACACTTCTGTGAAATTAACCTGTCCAGTTTTGAAGCAACACCGATTGTGAATCAATTTCTCCTGCTGTTGTGCAAACGGAACAGACAACAGGTAGAAATGATAAGCAATTAGCAAGACAACCCCTATAAAGGAGTGGTTCTGCGGGGGGGGGGGGGGTGACCACAGACCATTTCTCTGTTTTCATGCTTTTTGGCTGTTTTGGTCACTTTTGCATTTTGTCCTTGCTCTCACCCCTACAGGTGCTGTACAGTAGCATGAGGTGGTGTCTGCAACCTACAGAAGTTGCTCAGGTATTGCAGCTCATCCTGACTGGCACATCAATGTGAGAAATGGCAAGAAGGGTAGCAGTGCCTGCCAGTACAGTGTCCAGAGCATGGAGCAGATACCAGGAGACAGGCCAGTACACCAGATGTGGAGGCCGTAGGAGGGCAATAACTCAGGAGCTGGACTGCTACCTCCTCCTTTGTGCAAGGAGGAACAGGAGGATCACTGCCAGAGCTCTGCAAAAATGACCTCCAGCAGACCACTAACATCAATGCGTCTGCTCAAACTGTCAGAAACAGACCCCATGAGGGTGGTATAAGGGTCTGAGATCCACAAGTGGGTGTTGTGCTCACAGCCCAACACCGTGCAGCATGATTGACATTTGCCAGAAACACAAAGATTGTCAGATTCGTCATTGGCGCCCTGTGCTCTTCACGGATAAGAGCAGGTTCACACTGAGCACATGTGACAGACGTGACAGAGTCTGGAGATGCAGTGGAGAACGGTCTACTGCCTGTAACATCCTAAAGCATGACGGGTTTGGCAGTGGGTCAGTAATGGTGTCGGGAGGCATTTCTTTGGAGGGCCGCACAGCCCTTCATGTGCTAGCTAGCTAGCTACCCTGACTGCCTTTAAGCGCTGGGATGCGATCCTCAGACGCATATTTCATTTAGTGATATCTAGATGTGTGATTTTAGTGTTATTTTTTTGAGCAGTGTAACTCCACCTACACCGCTGAGTGACAGCTTTCTGTGTACACTGCATGAGCAGAAAGCTGTCAATCAGTGGTGGGGGTGGGGATAATACAGAGCTCATGAATATATTTGACGACCTGGCAGCAGGTATAACTAACCCTCTAGTGGTAATCTCCTGCTGTTTATCAAAACTGCACTAAGGAGTCCAGTAAGTGACATCACAGGAATCAGGGTCTCTGTCTCTAAATTATGCTGCTCTCAGATTAGGTGGCAAACCTGGTGAGAGATTCCCTAGAATCTCTTGCTGATAAAACACTGCTTGTATTGAAACTACAACACAGCCTAATACATTGTGCTACTCTCAGATTAAATAGCAAAAGCCTGCTGACGAATTCCCTTTAATAAGTAAACGTCTCTGAAGCAATGCAATATTCTCCATAGTGACTAAATGCATCTCTGCTTTGAGAGCATGTGACATTATAAAGCCCAATAGCAGACTCAATGGTCAGTAGACCTGCAAATGAATACCATCAAATGCTACTTCAGGGATTACATTTCCTTATTGTAAATCGGATACAATAACCATAGAAAAAAGATAGATAACATACTAAAAGAAAGCTCTGCTACCATAGTAACGCTTTCAGAAAAATATAAAAATGGTTTCATTATCCAGAGGCATTAAAGCAGTTTTATTTAATAGCACTTTCTATAATACATAGGATGAGACAGCATTTTCAATATAAAGAATAGTTCTGGATATTACCGACATGTATTTGTATTTATACCTCATGCAATAAATGCGAACACAACGTCACGTTTTTACCTTGATGTATGACTTGCTGGCACGGCTGGCACTTCCCAGCATGGCACACCTGATTACAGTTGTGTTCCCCACAGTTCAATGGATTGCCACAAACATTTGCACAGTGCATAGTAGAGGACTGCCCACAGCGCACAGACTGACTGTAAAAAGAGCAGGCGTCTTAGGAAAGTGCAATTAGAACAGACATTCATAGTGATGGTAAAATAAATAAATTCCTGCAGACGTGGATCTCGGGAAAGGTCAAAGAAAATGATGAATCCACGGTGCTCTTCTGCTCTGAACAGAATTATTACATTTCTCTTTAATTTGTGTGTCACTCAAGTCATTCAGGAAAATGGTGTAAAATGTGGCACTGAAATGCAGTGTAACATGGCTTTGCTCCAGGTTAAAAAATTCTCATAGCAAACAGTTCATCAGATGTAATAAAAATTCAATTCACAAACCAAACAGCATAATTTTATTAGTATTTTAGTTATTTTTACTAGTCTTTGTTTCTGTTGTGTTCCTGCTGCTCCGGAATATTCCATTTTTTATTTTTCAAAAATTCACGGCACAGTTCTAGAGATGGGAGCTTTTCTATTTAGTGTGTAGGTTTTATGGTCTTTACATGGGGACGTTGCTCACAGTAGTCTTTAGACCGCTCTGCATAATTACCGTAAGCCCCACCCCTTTAAGATCATAAAATATACCATATTGGGAGCACTAAATAAAAAGTCCTAGCGTTATGTGCCCACATGGCATATTTAGCCCCTTAACGACCGCCGATACACCTTTTAATGGAGGCAGTTAACGGTACTTATTACTCAGCGCTGCTTTTTAACGGCACTGAGAAATAAGTGTATAGCGTCCTCCAGTATCAGCAATTCTCTGGGGTCTCGGCTACCAGGGGTACTTGACACCCTGCAGAACATGTTTCGTGTTGGTTTTTACTGACCCCAGTGTTGCAATCGCCGTTATTTCCGCAAAATAGAAAAAAAAAAAAAAGTCAGATTTCCCATTTAATTTCTCTCTCCTCTGATGTGATCTAGCACATCAGAGAAGAGAGAAATGGGGTCCCCCGAATACCTCTGACGTCCCCTGGTCCCTCATGCATCCCCCGGCCGTTGGCATCTTCTTCTGGGAATAAAATGGTGGGTGCATGCACAGTGCGCCCGCTGAGATCTGCAAGCCGGCACCTATTGGTTCATTTTGATCACTGTGATAGACCCTACACAGTGATTAAAATAAAAAAAATAGTAAATCAACTCCCCCTTTATCACCCCCTTAGTTAGGTAAAAATAATAAAATAAAAAAAATGTATTTATTTTCATTTTCCCATTAGTGTTAGGGTTGGGATTAGGTTTAGGGGTGTGTTGGGGTTAGGGCTGTGTTCAAAAGTCAAACGGTGCTCTCTCCCTTCTGAGGTCTGCCACGTGCCCAAACAGTGGCTTTCCCCCACAAACGGGGTATTGGTGTACTCAGGAGAAATTGAACAACAAATTTTGTGATCCATTTTCTCCTGATACCCTTGTGAAAATAAAAAAAAAAAAGTTTGATTCCAAAGTAAATTTTTTGTAAAGGAAGTAAAATGTTCATTTTTTCCTCCCACATTGCTTTAGTTCTCGTGAAGCACCTGAAGGGTTAAACAAACTTCCTGAATGTGGTTTTGCGCACCTTGAGGGGCGCAGTTTTTAGAATGGTGTCACTTTTGGGTATTTTATGCTATATTACCCCTCCAAACTCACTTCAAATGTGAGGTGGTCCCTAAAAAAATGGTTTTGTAAAATTTGTTGGGAAAATGAGAAATCGCTGGACAACTTTTAACCCTTATAACTTCCTAACAAAAAAAAAAATTATGTTTACAAAATTGTGCTTATGTAAAGCAGACATGTGGGAAATGTTATTTATTAACTATTTTGTGCGATAGGACTCTGATTTAAGGGCACAAAAATTTAAAATTTGAAAATTGTAAAATCGTCGCCAAATTTCCGTTTTTTTCATAAATAAACGCAAGTCATATCAAAGAAATTTTACCACTAACATGAAGTACAATATGTCACGAAAAAACAATCTCAGAATCAGTGGAATCCGGTGAAGCGTTCCAGAGTTATAACCTCATAAAGGGACAGTGGTCAGAATTGTAAAAAAAAAAATTGGCATGGTCATTAAGTATCAAATTGGCTCAGCCACTAAGTGGTTAAAAAAAAACACGGAATATTTAGGCAAGCAGCAGGAATGATATAGGAGGAAAAATGTGGTCACTTTTGATCTAGTGACTGATCCAATGCCTGTCCACACAACATGTCGTTGCCCCATACAAGCTCCCATGCCTGAACCAGGTTCGGGTCTCATTGAAGGCATGTCATACATTTTAGAGATTTATATGTACAGAGCTTGTGAAGGGGGTGATTAGGAGAATAATGAGACATTTCACACAAAAAAAAACACTTCTGTTCTAAGGATCAGCAACATAATGTTAATTACATTCCCATATTACTCATCGCGCTGTCATATGTCACTGCTACGATGCCAAGGAAAACAAATGCACACTATCTCCATATGGTCATTATGGTGAACGCGCGATAAACCATACACTGGCCACAATCTTAACAATTTCTACTGATGACCTCTCCTTACTATAGGACAGCCAATATCAGATCAGCGGGGCACGGCACCCAGTCAGCTGATTTCAACAATCGAGATACACAGCACTGTGAAGTGAAGAGGGACAGCGTTGCAGTACCCAGGAATGACCACTACCAGATGGAGACATTCTGTTTGGCTCCGTTCACTGTTTCCATTCAGCTGCAGCTTAAAAAAAAATGTATATATGGAGTGGGTGCCAGGTTTGGTACCCCCACTGATTTGATATGGATGATAAAGCTTTATGTACACTGCAAGATAATCATGAACAAGTGTTCTTAAAAATGCTCGTTTGATGATTACCTTGCTAAGGAAACAGGATACCGATCACCCGATCAACGAGCAAAATGCTCATTTGGGTGAAACGATGTTTCGGGCATTTAGATTACCGATTGGTTTACCAATCAATGATCATATTGTGCTGCCAGTCGGTCTATGTAAACTGACCCTAAAGATTAGTCCAGAAAACCCTATAAATGCACCGTCAAAGCAACCGTGCAGTAGTTGCAAAGAATCAAAAACCCTAAACAAAAAGCCCTGCACTTGTACTTGCCAGTTTTTTGAGGCGGTGGGTTGCAGGAGTGTGTAATGCTTTACATATGTGAATAAGGCATGCAGAAATCTAGGTCCTCTCACCCAGAATTTAGGTGTGATACTGCATTATCAAATTATTGCTTACAAGCACATTATAATCTCTTACTATAAACACAGCTTACAAATTTACCTGGTTCTTCCACATTCACAGGTTTTTGTCACAAAGGCAGGACATGACGGGCAAGGTCCAGGGTGACACAGGCTAGGTGAAAAAGAAAAATACAGTTCTAGTCACGGCAAGTTCTAATGCAAATGTAGTACTGACGATATAACATAGCAATAAGGCAGTGCATAATAAGGAACTTTACAGGACTCCCACAGTCAATCATAAGGCCCTTGTGGAATTTCTGTGCACTTCTGGGAACCTACTAGGCAGTGTTTACAGCACCGTCTGTACGTTGCACAGATTTACTACGCTAAATAAGACAGAATTCTAGCGCATTTGTGCTAAAAGTCTGTAGTATTAAGCTGGGTTCATACTGCGTTAATGCAGTCCGTTTAATGGATTGCGTTACACCGCGGCATAACGCGATGTAAAGCAATCCGTTAATGCTGCCATTAACCCACATTACCAAGCGCATCGCTAATGCATGCCATAACCGGCATGCACTAGCGATGTGCCGTCATTCTGTGACGGACCCTTGGACGCGGGCTGCAGCGTCCAATGGTCCGTCACCGCTAGCACAGATGAAGCATCTGCGCTAGCGGTATAGCATAACGCAATCGCGTTATGCTATCGCGTTAACGAAGTCCGTCAACTCTATGCGTTGAACTGACTGCATGAACGCAGTATGAACCTGGCCTTAAACTGAAAATGCGCCTTAGACACAATTTGTCTGGCTTGATCGAGAAGGTGGCTTCATAGAAAAAGGGCAGGATTGGATCTAAAAGTTGTGGAACCCATGCAGCAAAATTGCCCTCAAGTTTTGGAGCAACTTTCTGGTGCAAAGTAGGCCAACCAAGAGTTGGTCTAAAGTTAGGCAAAAAGTGTCTAGCATGAGATAGATTTGGTACATTTTAAGGTTGCCTGGTGTACATTGACGCAGTCTAAGAATTAGGCAGGGTTAAGGTACTGCCACACTTAGCGATCTCGTTAGCGATCACGATAACGACGCAAGCTAACGAGATCGTTGGTGTGATCTCTTTAAGGTCGCTAGTAGCTGCCAAACAGGAGATCTCATAAACGACACATCAGCGGTCAGCGATCTCTTTAACGACTTTGGCGGTCGTTAGGATGTCATTAGCATGTACTGAGCGCTTCTGATTCATAGGAATTTCCAGCATCGCTTTTGCTCTCTGCGTCCTGCTAGCCTGCTTTGCAACTTCTGCGATCCTCTCTGTGACGCAAAAGAGAACTTACAGATATTGCGATCCACTCTGTGACGCTAAAAACAGTCATATGCGTCACAAACGAGGTCGCTCGTCGTTTGCAAAAGGTGCCAAACACAGCGATATAGGCTCACCAGCGGGACGCCAACAATCAAAAAACGGTCCAGAACGCTAGTGAACGATCAGCGACATCACAGCAGGGGCCACATCGTTGCTACATGCCACACACAAAGAGGTCGCTAACGAGATTGTTAAATAGTGACGTTTTAGCGATCTCGTTAGCGATCTCGTTTAGTGTGGCATACCCTTTAGTAGGGCCTCCCAACGGTTACTGACAATTACTGGTACACTCATGAACAGAAGCTAAGAGCACATTTTTTCTCAATGTAAATGAAATGTGTGCAGTGCTCTGTGTCAATCTGACAACTACAGGTATAATTGCAGTGTAAAAAATTACCTACTAGTAATAGTTACATAATTAGGAGAAGCTTTATTATATATATATCTTTATGACATTAGTGCACTTTTCTCTTCCCTTGATTTGAACGCCACAATTTCAGAAAGAAACCATTACCAAGTCCTGCATTAAAACTTGAAGGGGTACCTCCATCTGAGACATTAATGGCATGCAAAAGGTGTAAATGTCTCATAAGTATTAATCGGTGGAAATTATCAGGAAGACGGGGTTCTGTTTCTTTCCAGTTTAGCATTTCAGAGAGCAAGTGACCACTATGCATGTGGATCCTCCAACGAAAAATAATGGTAGTTGCAAAAACAGCCTCGCATATTACAATTCTGGTAAACTGCAATGGGGAGAGCTCCATTCAGAGGACCACCATACTTCTTATTAAAGTGCAAAATAAGGGTCAAAAAAACTTTGTTCTCTTAATATGGTCTCAGCGATATTGTGTGCTACTGGATCTGTCACGGAAAAGGACAAAGGAGAGGACGCTTGTGAGAAGAACCCTGTAAGCTGTCCTTGATAAAAGCATCTACTCTAAACATAAGTGTCCGCACGACTAATAAAAAAAGAATTTCTGAAATAAGCCCTGGAGGCTTAATGTAACATGTAAAGATTGCAATAAACAGTAATAAAGTGTGCATTTTATTTGCATCCAAGGAAAGAACAGTGTGACCATTGTGCCTAAACTGGACATAAGAGGTCTTCAGCTGGCCTTACATGTTGCAGCTATGAGGACAATCGAGACCGGAGCGCTTCTTTCCACAAAGTTCACCGCAGCTATGGGGAATTTCATTTCTATTCCATTCAGGGTTGTTGACTTTACCTTAAAAGATGTCAGAGAGATAAAAGGTCATTTAGGTTTTCATTATTTAAAACCAGCTCTTCGTTTTCACTATGTACAGATTCATACCACAGAAGCAGGTGTAGATGCTCGGGGCCCGAGAGGAGACATTTTGACAAGCGGGGCATCTCCAACCGCTATTTCCATCTGAAAGAAAATAACATGTATTGTCATTTACATTTATAATGGGCTGCAAGTAATGACATGTTCCAGACCAATAACAGCATGTACATTGGTGTACATAGTGCAGTATGATACCACAAGTATACACAAAATAGTCCTCAGGATCAACACTAAGCCATAGGGGCAAAATCTCATGCCAATCAGTGTCCTGCGTATGGATCTTACCAGCTCACTTACAAGAAAAACATGGATATCTCTGGAATAAGACAACTGATGACATAAGATACCATTTTATTCAGCTCTTCTGACCTACATGTCCATACAGACGGCTTAGGAGGGTGGATTCTACGGACTGATTCCCTTAAAATCAAAGCTGATCCTTTATATTTAAGATAAGGGATGATATAAAAGCTAGCAAGCATTTGTTCTATTATTTTAACTAAAGGGGTTGTTCGGTGAAAACAAGTCATCATAGCTCATCAACAAGTGTCATTTTATTCAGTATACCGGTGCCGACGTGACACTGTGTGTAGGTTACTGAGCACAATCCCGCTGACAAGTTCCCTTTAATAAGAATATTGATGGTGGTCTAGCATAACTTGCTGGTTAGTAAAGTTTGTTTCTGAAAGTCATGTATTCGTGTAGGAATTCATGGAAATATTAATTCCCTAGATTTGTTAAAGGCATTTAATGCAGGCATTCCTGGCGTTAATGCTAGAATATTTGGTGTTCTAGGGTACAAAAGGGGATAGATACTGTCACTTCCTCTACTGATCTTGGGTTATGAAGGGGTTAAAGCTAGTTTTTATGCTGACTGTCACTGAACAAAAATAATCCTCCCAAAAGGAAAATAAATTTGCATAATTTGCTTGACACATTCTGCCTACAAAAACAATAAGACAGAATTGCTGTTTTTGTTCATTGTGCTTCACAAGAAATTGAAAAATAAAGTGATTAAAAGGTCAAATGTAATCCAAAATGTTATCAATAGAAACGACACCTTATGTGAAGAACCGAACAAAAAGAAAAACAAAACCCATATCCATACACCAAGCCTCAGGCTTGTAAACGGTCAAATAAAAATAACAAATCGGTCTCAGAATAAAAATAAAATATTTTAAAAAGTGATTTTTTTTTGGAGGCACAGGGTGCAAACGTAGTAAAACAAAAAAAAACATAGTATAAATTGAGCACAGTCTAATCATATTGAGCCACCTAAAGTTGCCAGGCCCTCCTCCATGACAATGCCAGAGTTGTCAATAAGTTGTACGTACCCAAAAAGTGTACCAGAAAATAGTGAGATAGATATATTTTTTTTATAAACAGTCCCTCACACAGGTCTGTTAGAATAAAATTAAAAGGTTATGGGTCTCAGAATGTTACTTTTTTATTAATAAAATGTAAGGGGCTTTCCTACCGGGTGTAAAAACTGGAATGTTTCAGAATAATAAATACAAAAAACACAAGTTTATCTTACTATGAAAATGTCCAATTATATGCTGCAAGTCAACATGTTACTGTGTGCATAAATAGCTGTGATCCCACTGACCACTTTTATATCCCTGTTTATACACACATCAGTTACTCCAGTATTTTATTAATTCTATGCCATCTCCCACTAAATAGGACTAAAGACCAAATTAGCAGTGAAAACTGTTTTGAAGTCTTTAACAAACAGACAAGATGCTAATCTGATGGCACGCGTTGTTTCTGTATTGTCAAAATCATCCTTAAATGTTACCCATGCGCAGGATGAAAACCATAAATGCCTCCTGTCCTATAATTACCAATGTACAAATGATATTTCACAGCAAGCCACAACAAATCATGTGCAAATGTGACAGCCTTTATCCCTGTGTTCATCCTGCTGAGAGCTGCTCCTCAGCCATGTTCTCCTAACAATTCAGCTGATCCCCTGTGGTGTACAGCGGAAGACAACAGCAGACAGTGCTACTAATAGAAGAGGAGGCGGGGTCTCACATAGCGATACACCAGCGATCCCGACAACGATCAGGATCGCTGGTGTATCGCTACATTATCGCTGCTGAGCTGCCAAACAGGCAGCTCAGGCAGCGATCAGTACAAGCGACACTGCGGGTAACGTGTGACAGGCAGGAGACCAGCGATCCGCTGGTAACCAAGGTACACTTCGGGTTTCCAGGCGCTGCGCGGTGCCTGGAAACCCGCTGTGTACCTTGGTTACCAGCGGATCGCTGGTCTCCCGCCTGTCACACGCAGCGATGCGTGCCTGTCAGCGGGAGACCAGCGATCAAAAAAATGTCCTGGCCTTTCAGCGACGATCAGCGATACCCGGCAGGGGGGCTAATCGTCGCTGAATGTCACACACAGCGATAACGCTGGTGAGCTCGCTGCTGCGTCACAAAACTAGTGACTCAGCAGCGATCTCGCTAGCGATATCGCTATGTGAGACGGGGGCTTAAGGCTAGAGTCCTGCAATATCAACCACTCATCTACCATCTGGCTCCAGGGACAGTATATGGTCCTCAACCACTACTCCAGTATGGGTGCAGAATTCTGTCATTTCATCAGGTCTTATGTAAGTTAAGCTGCAATGTTCGTAGAACCAACTATTAATCTATATAGCTGCATATGCTAATAATCATGCCTCGGCTCCTCTAATTACGCCACCATTCCGTGGCTTGTCTATAGGCAGTCAATCACATCCAGGAGGGCGCGACTAGAAGATCTGAAAGAAAATACTTTCAGCTCCTGATAAAATGTAAAACTTTATTGGAAGATTTAAAGGTAAGAAATCCATATTACTCCCAGAAAACCAGCGGCGTGTCCCTAACGCACTGTGACGCCCTTCGTCAGGTTGGACGTCGGAGTGCTTTTGAAGCGTGTAGCTGTTTTTTTCTGGGAGTAATATGGAGTCTTATCTTTAAATCTCCCAATAAAATTTTACCTGGAAGTATTTTCTTTTGGATTTTCACGGCTTGGTTACAACAAGAGTCCAGCGCCCCTGCCCTTCCTACGTGGTGAGCTGGCTGCCATCTTTTTTGCCATTAGAAGATCTAGTCCAGGAAGAGACTCTTCGGTGGACTAGTCCTGCCTCATTAGCATATGCGAGCTGCTCATTACAAGTGGATTCTTCAAGCATTGCCACCTTAGGATAACGCCACGGGTCCAGTAATCATGCACTTGAATTAGATGCAGCAGCTAATTTAGTAAGACAAAAAGAAAGCGGATGATGACTGGACATGTGAACTTAGCTTTAGGAAGTTACATAAAAGATATAGTCAGGTTAATGAAATCTGCATCCATACCGCTGTACTGGCTCAAGGGGATAGTCAGGGGACCTCACAAGTTCCCTTTAAGTTTTATGCTAGCTTTTATAGATTACCTATTCCCTTCCATGTAAAACAATGAACACTTACACCGTTCCCCCAGCATTAAAGCCGCCCTCATGTACTGCATTGCACGGTACTATTAGTTAGAAGCTGGATTTGTAGAATACAGCAGTATGGAGCAGTGTAGATGTCAAATAATGCATTGAATCTAAGGAAGTTTCCATAATGCATACAGCACAGCTAATCACTCCTCTCCATATCACAACGTGTCTTTTTTCCATTGCCGACAATGGCTCAGCTTGACAGTTCAACGCCAAGTTGCCATAACAACACTATAAAAGAGTAATAAAAACAGGAAGAAAATGCTTGCACTTGGGCTAAGTCGTACATTACCTTCCGATGAAACAACATTTCATTTGTAGTTCTTTATAGAGGTATACATGGCGCTTATCGTACGTGACGGCCACAGCGTTAAAGACAGATCAATAGTCAGTTACCGTATATCGGCAATATGCTTTATGGATGGGTCTTTTCTTTCTCCCAAGTTCAACCAAGGGTTGGAAAAAGTTAGAAAAGCTTCTAGTGTAGTATCGGCAAGTTCTTGCTCATGGATCTAAGGACCCCAACAGTTTGGGTAATTAGACCTGAGGATGGGTCGGGACTAGGGCAGTAAGGCTATGTTCCCATGATGAGTATTTACCCATTAGGTAAATTACATTGTGGGATTTTGTTCAGAGTGTTTTTAATGTGTTGATTTTTGTCTTTTTGGTATGTCAGGTTTTAATAAGTCTGCTTTGTTTTTTCCACTCGCTGATATCTGGCTTAGACAAAACTTCATAGATACATCCATGTGCGAACTAGATGGGTCTTAAGTAGGGTTGAGCATTCCGATACCGAAACCCGGTTCCGATACCTGAAATCCAATGTAAGTCTATGGGAACAAAATATCGGAATTAAAAATATTCCGATATTTTGTTCCCATAGACTTACATTGGATTTCAGGTATCGGAACCGGGTTTCCTGTATCGGAATGCTCAACCCTAGTCTTAAGTGCATATTCCGCAGTGGAAATGCACGAAAGACACATGCTTTTTTTAAGGTCTAAGGGGTAAGGTTTCTCCTTGTGGAGAGTGACATACCAGCTCTGGCGTGTCAAGGTAAGGAGGCTTATTCGCCGTGCAATGCTCCTCTGGGAAATTTTAATATGCAAATTTGCCTCTTCAAACAAAGAGGACTTGTACTCTATAGCGCCACCTATTGGAAGTAGCGATCCTACAAGTCACAATCAACCCTTTAACGAGTCTTGTAATATGACTTAGGATAAAAGCCAAATCAGAATCTCCATTTGCAGACACGGTGTTTCGGACTATTGATCCTCGTCAGTGCAAAGTAGGAGAGATCTAATTTGGCTAGATGAGAGGCTCTGGACTAAGGTCTAGGGGTAAGGTTTCTCCTTGTGGAGAGTGACATACCAGCTCTGGCGTGTCGAGGTAAGGAGGCTTATTCGCCGTGCAATGCTCCTCTGGGAAATTTTTATATGCAAATTGCCTCTTCAAACAAAGATCTCTCCTACTTTGCACTGACGAGGACCAATAGTCCGAAACACCGTGTCTGCAAATGGAGATTCTGATTTGGCTTTTATCCTAAGTCATATTACAAGACTCGTTAAAGGGTTGATTGTGACTTGTAGGATCGCTACTTCCAATAGGTGGCGCTATAGAGTACAAGTCCTCTTTGTTTGAAGAGGCAATTTGCATATTAAAATTTCCCAGAGGAGCATTGCACGGCGAATAAGCCTCCTTACCTCGACATGCCAGAGCTGGTATGTCACTCTCCACAAGGAGAAACCTTACCCCCTAGACCTTAGTCCAGAGCCTCTCATCTAGCCAAATCAGATCTCTCCTACTTTGCACTGACGAGGACCAATAGTCCGAAACACCATGTCTGCAAATGGAGATTCTGATTTGGCTTTTATCCTAAGTCATATTACAAGACTCGTTAAAGGGTTGATTGTGACTTGTAGGATCGCTACTTCCAATAGGTGGCGCTATAGAGTACAAGTCCTCTTTGTTTGAAGAGGCAATTTGCATATTATGCTTTTTTTAGTCGCAGATTTTCCACATTTAATGCAATTCTATGAGAGAAATCCGCACATAAAAGTTTGTGAACTCACAAAGAACATTGACATGCAACGGCTCTCAAACACGCACCAGTTTACGATGCTTTAAAAAAAGAAAAACCAAAAACCCAGTAGGCATGAGATTTCACTTTTCTAGAACTGTAAGATGCTGAGTTTTTTTTTGCACATCGAAGATATAACAAACAAATCCTCGTGTAATAACACTAGGATTACTAAAGCAATAAATTTATCATCATAACATTTCTTTGAAAAATATTCAACTTTATTCATATATAAAATATTTAGATTTTCACACATAGAAAAAGATGCAAGACTGAAAAAAGAGGGACACACGACTCTCCTTAAATAAAAACAAGCTGCATGGCATAACGTGAAATGCTCCAATATACATGTGTTTGTGCAATAACATAGAGGGCCACTAACGATATGCGATCACTACTACACTAGCCAAAATAACAATATATGTACCTACTCAAATCTCCACATTTGTACCATTCGCAGATAGGAATCTATAACCCATAAATGGAAAAGAGTATACTGACCCTGAATAGCACATGCCGTGGATTTAATACAATGAAAAATGGGAGTGCAGCGCTATACTAATGTTAGCACACAGTTCTGCATTCGGACGCCCATGATTCAGTGCAGCAGAAACTAATGCTGTAGTAATTGCATGTGACGCCCCCCGAGGAAGCTGGGCGAAACGTGCGCGTCGGGGCAGAGGGACTGGACTCCGTTACACTCATTCATTGCTGCCAACATTCAGGTAAACTGTGTATGCTCGGACTAACTTTCAATAGCGTGTTTATTGTTCAATGTGCAAATGACTATAGTACTGGCTTTGGCTGCACATGGTGATTTTTAACACCGTGTTTTACTGTTTCAACATGCAATTACTACAGCATTAGTTTCTGCTGCACTGAATCATGGGCGTCCGAATGCAGTACTATGTGCTAACATTAGTATAGCGCTGCACTCCCATTTTTCATTGTATTAAATCCACGGCATGTGCTATTCAGGGTCAGTATACTCTTTTCCATTTATGGGTTATAGATTCCTATCTGCGAATGGTACAAATGTGGAGATTTGAGTAGTTACATATATTGTTATTTTGGCTAGTGTAGTAGTGATCGCATATCGTTAGTGGCCCTCTATGTTATTGCACAAACACATGTATATTGGAGCATTTCACGTTATGCCATGCAGCTTGTTTTTATTTAAGGAGAGTCGTGTGTCCCTCTTTTTTCAGTCTCGCATCTTTTTCTATGTGTGAAAACCTAAATATTTTATATATGAATAAAGTTGAATATTTTTCAAAGAAACGTTATGATGATAAATTTATTGCTTTAGTAATCCTAGTGTTATTACACGAGGATTTGTTTGTTACATGATTATATAAGCATTATACTAAAATTGGCACTAATTGGGTTATATAAGACATCGAAGATATGCAGCATAAAAAAACAAACAAAAAAAAAAAACAAAACAAAAAACAGTGAGAACTTAACCTAACGATTAAAGATTATAAAAAGTAAATGACAGCAAGAACTGTGCGGCTAGAACTGAAGACTCCAGAGCGAGCTCCACATATTTCGAGAGAACAGGATACCAAAGGGATCATTAAAATATTACTAAAACTACTATTTCTTACTATACCCCTAGGTCATTACCCTAAAGGCATTTCTGAGACATCTTAAAAGGCACGCAAAGCTTAAAGAAAGTGTGTCAAAGTGTATTCATTACAGTGAATGAGTGAATGAATGGTGGCCCTTCCCTTTGGACCCATGCGGGAAGCCCAAACAATAGTTTATGTCCACATACCGTATTTTCGGACTGTAAGACGCACTCTTCTCCTCCAAAAATGTGGATGAAAATGGGGGATGCGACTTAATAGTCCGAATATACCTGCTCTAGCTGGGAATGGGAGGTGGGGGAGCAGCAGCGGCGAAGCAGAGGTCAGAGGAAGCAGGAGCCGGCTGCTGCGACTAACTCCTGTGCCCGCTGCTAAAGAGAAATGAATATTCACTGCTCTCCACGCCCATGGGAGTGAAGAGAAGTGAATATTCATTTCTCTTTCATAGAGAACACGCTGTTAGCCACAACCGCCGGCTTCCTGCAGCTACCAAGCTTTCACATGTGCCCGCTATTTAAGGGAATTAATATTTCACTGCTCTCCACTCCCATAGGTATGGAGAGCAGTGACCATTCATTGATTTTTAATAGCGGGCACAGTGTTAGCTGCAGCTGCCGGGAAATAACACGTGCCCACTATTAAAGATAATGAATATTCACTGCTCTCAGTGAATATTCATTCCCTTTAGTAGCTATTGCACGTGATTTCCCAGCAGCTGCAGGAAGCAATCGGCTGCAGCTAACACTGTGCCCGCTATTAAAGATAAGTGAATATTCACTCCTCCACACACCCATAGTTCCGGCGTGGGGAGCAGCGAGTATTCCGGCAACTGTTCTCGGCTTGTAAGCATCACATGAAGTCAATGTCATGTGCTGCTTAAAAGCATAAATCAGCTGCTGGCATTGAAACAGGAAGCTGCGAGGGATCGCAGGGAAGGTAAGTAGAATGGTTTATGTTTTTATGATGGGGCCTGCCTACCAGGCCAGGGATCAGGGGACCATGCATACCTGGATTGGGGAGAAATATATACCAGGATAGGGTATATTAGTACAAAATTGAGCACACATTTTGCTTCAATTTTTGTCTCAT
Organism: Oophaga sylvatica; assembly: GCA_033576555.1. Lineage (NCBI taxonomy): Eukaryota > Metazoa > Chordata > Amphibia > Anura > Dendrobatidae > Oophaga > Oophaga sylvatica. Next base: position 212,395,537 of record JARQOD010000006.1, on the reverse strand, counting down.
TTCCTCCTCTAAAACCTTGGTGTGTCTTATAGTCCAAAAAATACGGTATATGGCATTTCTGTTCCTGGGATAGATAACCTGCCATGTCAAAGCATAGGTGTCTCAAGTATCACAAGCCAAAATCCACATTATTGGCCACTGACATATTTGTTGAAAAATGCACACTCATTCCTAGAAAACATCTGTAGAGTCAAACTGCTTGATTCATGCTAAATACCTGTGTAAGGAGATGGAAAGGAGATAAAGTTGGAGAATAAATTTATATAAGTTACACAATGTGATTTTCTGGATTTTACTTTTGATATTCTATCTCTCAATGTTAAAATTAACCTACCCTTAAAATTATAGACTGCTCATGCCTTTGTCAGTGGGCAAACTTACAAAATCAGCAAGGGATCAAATACTTATTTCCCCCACTGTATGATCATATATGGGATTTTGCCTTACTCCAGATAAATATAAACAAAAAAACCCAAAACACCATAGTTTGTTACCCAATTCTCTCATTACCCTTTGAAGTAGCCCAAAAGAGAACTGTTGATCAGTTTAATGCTATCCGAACCATGGGCAGCATTAGTTAGTGCCTGCATGATTACATAGTGTAAGACCATTCTGATACACTGGTGAGAAGCTGGACAGGAATGTAATTGGACTAGTGAGATCCCTCCCTAAAGTCCCCGACCGACTTTTCAAACTGCGTATTCTCTGAAATACCGCAGCGTTTCAGGTAAAACATGGCTGCATTTGTGTATCCAGTGCAGACTGCAGCTGCCTGTGGTTCCAAATTAAAAGCAAAGCCACAAGAGGAATAAAAATCCTGCAAAAATTCAAGACTTAACAGCAAAAAAGGGGCAGCAGTATTACCTGCCTAGGTCTCGCATAGGATGCTGGTCACACACACATAATGGCTTACAGCCTACTAATTTGAGCTAGTTATATCTTATAGGAAAAATAATAATTTTCTATGGTTGAATGCTAATACCGTAAATTCTGCACATAGGGAAGAACTGGATACAGCTCATCAATCTAGCAGCTGTTTCTGTCACAGTCCCTGGAAAGTAGCATCTCATTTTCCATGACACAAGCCCTTGACAAGAGGGGCGATCGTGTACCCATATGGTGATCGTGTATGGGGTTACAACTTCACCCTTGATTCAGCAAATACAGCTATGAACGCTGACTGTCACACGCAGATATGAGCATTTCTTAAGGTACTGCCACACTTAGTGATCTCGTTAGCGATCTCAATAACGACGCAAACTAATGAGATCGTTTGTGAGATCTCTTTTAGGTCGCTAGTAGCTGCCAAACAGATCTCATAAACGACTCATCAGCGGTCAGCGATCTCTAACGACTTTGGCGGTCGTTAGGATGTCATTAGCATGTACTGAGCACTTCTGATTCATAGGAATTTCCAGCATCGCTCCTGCTCTCTGCGTCCTGCTAGCCTGCTTTGCAACTTCTGCGATCCTCTCTGTGACGCAAAAGAGAACTTACAGATATTGCGATCCACTCCGTGACGCTAAACCCATATGCGTCACAAACGAGGTCGTTCGCAAAAGGTGCCAAACACAGCGATATAGGCTCACCAGCAGGACGCCAACGATCAAAAAACGGTCCAGAACTCTAGTGAACGATCAACGAGATCACAGCAGGGGCCACATCGTTGCTACATGCCACACACAACGAGGTCGCTAACGAGATCGCAAAATAGTGACGTTTTAGTGATCTCGTTTGCAATCTCGTTTGCGATCTCGTTTAGTGTGGCATACCCTTTAACTGTGACTGAACAAAAGATTAACTGTAAGAGATAAAATACTTATCAAACCCCTTGAGTTCTCTGAGGTATTTCATGTCCAGAATTGGGTCTTTTTAGCCCTCTAAAAGCCTGATATGGTGCCCTATGCAAAATGAGCACCTTCATTTCTGATGCCCTTAGTAACGCATTAGGGTAATAAATGAGATAACCAAAAACTACAAGATGTGGGTAATATGTCATTTTGTAAGCACAAGCTGGGTTATAGAAAAAAACAAGAATTACAATGGGGCCTCTTGGTTAGGGTAGTTTTTATTAAATGGGCCCCCTAATGCTATCCTTAGAATAAGGCCATTTTCACTCGATCAATATTTGGCAGCCAGGAGAGGAACAATCAGAGGAAAAGTACAATAGAAACACGTCACCACTTCTGGATTTATCACCCACTCCTGGTTTTGGCTTACACATACTGAGGTAAAATTACTGACCAAATACTGAATGTGGCCATAGAGTTAAACCTGCTGATTGCTGGAGGTCCGACTACCATGGGTCTGGAGCCCTGAGAATGGGGCTCTGCCACCCTCATCCTGAATGGAGCGGAGGTCTGCCTGCTCGGCATCATGCACAGTTTGGGGCTTCCATCTAACCATGCTGCTGGTCCGAGATGTCAAACAAGCAGGAGCTCACTGCCTCAAGCAGAACGTCAGGAGGCGGAGGAGTGGAGACAACTCCTATAATAACTATTTTATGGTATAACGACATATTTTCCAAGGATAGAAATTCGGCTTTTCGAAATGGCCATTTTTTTTTATCCAGAGATCAAACACGAACTGCGTTACTCCAAACTTACTACTAGCATAGAAGTACAATTTGCACCCCACCAAGAATAGGGGTGATTTAAAACTTTTATATTTTTTTCACTTTTTACTTGGTTTAATAGTCTCCATGGGAGACTTGAAGCTGTGATCATCTGATCGCCTGTGCTACATAGAGCAGAGCATCATTCCTGCTTCGTGTAGCAGAAGTGCTCACTTGCTATGAGCACCGCGACCACAGAGCGGCGCTCATAGTGATCCGGCAATGAAAAGCACAGGGGACTCCTGCAGACCCCGAGTTGTCATTCCAACCCATCGGCGATTCGCAGTCTTGTGACACAGGCGCCGATGGGTGTGGTTTGCGATGCACTTCCATGTTAAATGCCGCACATAATTGGGTGTTAAGGGGTTAATGCTAGCTTTCTCAGACAACACAGGAGAGCTTGGCAGAGTGAGCGCTCCTGTGTATGGAAGAGATGGCTATTGTGATCGGCGGAAGAACCATTTGGCCAAGAGACATTTAATGTGTATTGCTGGCTTTAGTGTAATAAAGTACACGGCACAACATATCTCCTGTATGTAAATATAAAGCGTCTCCTTTCTATGCAAAATGAGATACCCCAACAGTTTCCTGCCACACTTATCTGTGTGAACAGAGGCTTACTCGAGTGTCTGCCTAAAAATCTGCAAACACAAACATACCCACCAACCAAAAAAAAAAAAAAAAACACACACACACTTCCACACAATACTGACCTTCAGCTTGTGACGCAGGAGACCTGGCCCATTTTTTGATGCAATTAAGGTGGAAAACATGGTAGCAGCTCTGACAGCTCCACACTGGAGCCATAACGCGGACCACCTCACAGCAGACCATGCACTCATATTTCTCTGCCGTAAGCTGCTCAATCAGAGACCCTGTAAAGAGAAACACGCAGTATTACAGAAGAATGCTACAGATAATGAAGCAGTATGTAAAAATGACTTCTAAAAAGTAGAGAAGAAAATATCACAAAAAGCCTATTTAATTACATTAGCACATACTTAGTTTCATGCAGGCATGGTCTTCAGTCATGGAAAATTTCAGATGGTCTTTGATTAGAATTTCTGCATGATCAGTTTTAGGATTAATGGATTTTCACAACATGTTGGAAGAATAAGTGACAGATACCTACCAACCCGATTTCCACCCATGAGTACATATGCCCCTCAAATTCATCTAAAGTGGCAAAGTTTCTTACCCCAGAAATATTACTCCAGTTACTGATTGGAGTAACATTTCTGGCAAGGCGTACGCCACTTATAAGATGCATCTAATTTAATTTAGAGCGTGCCTCAATCAATTATGCATGGCAGGATAGTAATGAGAATGCCACTGCTCTTCAAAAGAGAACTTTGCGGAGATCTGCAGTTACTATAAATCACCTGGACAAGCCAGAAGACAACTGGAACAATATTTTGTGGACAGATGAGACAAAAAAAGTAATATGCAAATTGCCTCTTCAAACAAAGAGGACTTGTACTCTATAGCGCCACCTATTGGAAGTAGCGATCCTATAAGTCACAATCAACCCTTTAACGAGTCTTGTAATATGACTTAGGATAAAAGCCAAATCAGAATCCTTATCCTAAGTCATATTACAAGACTCGTTAAAGGGTTGATTGTGACTTGTAGGATCGCTACTTCCAATAGGTGGCGCTATAGAGTACAAGTCCTCTTTGTTTGAAGAGGCAATTTGCATATTAAAATTTCCCAGAGGAGCATTGCACGGCGAATAAGCCTCCTTACCTCGACACGCCAGAGCTGGTATGTCACTCTCCACAAGGAGAAACCTTACAAAAAAAGTAAAGCCTTTTGGATTAAATGAGAAAGAAAAACAGAAAAGAAAAAAAGAGAAAAAAAAAAAACACTGCACTAGAGAATAAAAACCTATCATCTGTGAAACAAGGTGGTGGCATCATCTATTGAGCCTTCTTTGCAGCATCTGGGCAGGACGTCTTGCCATCATTGACAGAACAATTAATTCTGAATTATAAATAGCACACTTCAAAGGAAAATGTCAAGACATCTATCCAGGAGCTCAATCTCAGAGAACGTGGGTCATGCAGAAAGACAACGACCCAAAACACACAAGTTGCTCTATTAAAGAATGGTTAAAAGGGAATCTGTCAATCGATTCATGCAGCCCAAGGACAGCATGAATCAGCATGGTTGCACGTTGGCGGCCAGGAAAATACTTTTCTGAAAAGATCCAGCATTTTTTTTTTTTAGAGAATTTATAGTTTGAAGAGCCAAGTTGTTCAAGGTGATTGATATGTATGTACTACATCCATACTAACACATAAGCCTCTGCTGCATGTCAGTGAGGATAAAGAATTGGACGTATTAACATTTTAGTAAATATTACATCAATACACACTTTGACCCACAAGTTCAAAACACATTCAAATAGAACCTGGTCACGCATATTAAACTAAAAGGTACAATGGCGCTGGCATATGGATGTAACTCATATATTCAGTGAAGAAATCCGCAGCCTGGTTTTAAAACCAGGCTGCGGATTTCTTCACTGAATGTATGTATTAAATCAGTATACCAGCGCCATTATGACAAATCCTTTAGTTTAATATGCATAACACTGAGGACAAGGTCGCTTTAAAATATTTCATATCAACTAGACAATGCATGAAAATATAAAACGGTGAACTGATCTGAGAACAAGCGACATTTTTTCCCAAAATACTATAATTTGAATTAAAAAGTACAGGTAGACATTCATATGTCCACTTACTGGACCAAATAACTAATTTGCACCACATTGAGAAGATAAGTATTTTACCACCATGGTTTGGCTCTCAGTAAGGCTAGTTTCACACATCCGGTGTGCGCCTGACGGCGCCCCCGGCATTTAGCCGCAGCGCCGCATCAGAAAACCTGATGCGCCGCATGCGTTTTTTTGCCGGATGGTTTCTGATGCCCGGAGACATCAGGGGAATCCGGCAAAAAAAAAAAAAACGTTACATGCTGCGTTTTGTCCGGCCGCCGGAATGTACATTTCCGCCGCATCCGGACAAAATCGCATACACGCATTGACATGCGGCGCCATCCGGCGCTAATGCAAGTCAATGCAAAAAAAAAAACCGCAAGCGGCGCATCAGGTTTTCTGATGCGGCGCTGCGGCTAAATGCCGGGGGCGCCGTCAGGCGCACACCGGATGTGTGAAAGAGGCCTAAGCTTGAAAAAGACGGATTTTGGTAAGAACTTACCTGTAAAATCCTTTTCAGTCGAAGAAGGAAGGGAGACACACTAGACATAACTAGTGGGTAGGCGGAGCCCCAGATAGGATTAACACCTCAGATTCGAAAGCGTGTTGACCGGCCCCTCCAGCTCGGGCTCCTCCTACTCAGCTCTTCAGTCGTACCCAAGCTTAAGGAAGAACAATATCACCAGCGAAGCAACATAACCCCTTCTGAAGGACTTCAGAGAAAAATACAAAAATACAGGTTATGCATGCATTTGGCAAAGAAAAACCACACAGTTCCAGGTACTACTCACTGAACCTGACAACTGCGATAGGCTGGCAATGCTGGAACAGAGCCGTAGCGCGTCGACCTCAGCTCAGAAAATCGCTATCAGAGAAGGGCCACGCTGCATCTGTAAATATAACAACACACTTCTGCCATGGGAGGGATGTGTGTCTCCCTTCCTTCTTCGCTGAAAAGGATTTTACAGGTAAGTTCTTACCAAAATCCGTCTTTCAGCTGCAGATGAAGGAAGGGAGACACACTAGACATAACTAGTGGGACGTCCCAAAGCAGTCCAAAAAATAGGGTGGGAAAAAAAACAAAAGAGGCAGAAACCCAACACCTAAACAAATGCGCAACAGGCGCCAACACAAGTTAACTAAAACTTAGATTACCGCTGCCTGTAGGACCCTACGTCCTAAGGCCGCATCCGCGGAAGCACTGACGTCCACCTTATAAAACTTTGTAAATGTGTGGACGGAACGCCAGGTCGCCGCTCGGCAGAGCTGAGCTGCCGAAGCCCCTTGATGAAATGCCCACGATGAAGTCACAGCCCTCGTGGAGTGAGCTCGAACCTTAATCGGGCAAGGTTCGCCTTTAAGTCGATAAGCCTCCAAAATGGCTGACCGAATCCAACGAGCTATAGAGTCCTTGGAAGCTCGTTGACCACGTCTACGACCTGCTGGAATCACAAACAGAGAATCTGTCTTCCTAAAACCTTGAGTAACAGACAAATAGAACTTCAAGGCCCGCACTAAATCCAATTTGTGCAAATCTCGTTCCTTTGCATTCCTCGGGCCCGGGCAGAGCGAGGGCAACACAATATCCTGGTTAACATGAAAACGCGACACCACCTTAGGAAGAAAGTCGCCCCGAGTGCGAAGCACTACTTGATCCAGGTAAAACTCCAGGAAAGGAGGCGAGCAAGAAAGGGCTGCCAACTCAGAAACCCTTCTTAAAGAGGTTACCGCCACTAAGAATGCAACTTTCCAAGAAAGTAACGAAAGGCTAGTAGAACTCATAGGCTCAAAAGGCACATGCTGAAGAGCCTCCAAGACAAGGTTGAGCCGCCAAGGAGACACAGGCGCCTTCCGTGGTGGGAACTGATGGGTTACTCCTTGAAAAAAGGAACGTACGTCCCTACGCGAGGCGATAGCCTTCCGAAACAGCAAAGACAGGGCAGAAACCTGACCTTTCAGAGTGCTAACAGCTAAACCTTTGTCCAACCCGTACTGCAAAAAAGTCAACAGATTGGGCATAGAAAAAATCCTCGGATTCCTTGAGGAACCCGAACACCATGAAAAGAAGGCTTCCCAGGTTTTGTGATAAATCCTAGAAGTAGCCGGACTTCTGGCAGCTCGCAGAGTGGCAATGACTTCAGCTGAAAAACCTCTACGGGTCAATATTTCGGTCTCAAGAGCCACGCCGTCAAACGCAGAGACTTCAAGTCCGGATGACGAACGGGCCCTTGTGATAACAGGTCCGGGCGAAGAGGAAGTGGAAATGGCGGAGCTGCCAAAAGCGCCACCAGTGTCGAGAACCACGTCCTCCTTGGCCAATCCGGAGCTATCAACATAGCCGGAATTCCTTCCAGTCTGATCCGATGCAGTACCAGAGGAAGCAAGGAAATCGGTGGAAACACATAGACCAGCTCGAACTGGTCCCACGGAGCTACCAGAGCATCCACCGCCACTGCCTTCGGGTCCTTGTACCTGGACATGAAGGTCGGTAGTTTGGCATTGAACCTGGATGCCATCAAATCCACTTGGGGGGTTCCCCAACGGGAGCACAGTAGCGCAAACATTTCCGGATGGAGACTCCATTCTCCAGGATCCATCTTCTCGCGACTGAGGAAGTCTGCCGTGGTATTCTGGACTCCTGGGATGTGAATTGCAGAGATGGCTGGAACCGTGGTCTCGGCCCATAACAGGATCCGAGACACCTCCATCATGAGCCTGGAGCTCCTCGTCCCGCCTTGGTGATTGATATACGCGACCGCCGTCGGGTTGTCTGTCTGCACTCGGACTGGTAGACCGCTCAAAGGGACCGTCCAGTGTTGGAGGCAAAGAAAAATTGCCCTCAATTCCAAGATGTTGATCGGTAGAACAGACTCTTCCGATGACCATACTCCCTGGATCCAAAGATCGTTCCAGACACCCCCCCAGTCCGTCAGGCTGGCATCGGTGGTAATGACCGACCACTTCGGAGGGAGGAAAGATTTCCCCAGGGATAACGTTCCTGGACGTAACCACCATTCTAGGGATTCTCGTACCCTGTGAGAGATGATGATGCTGCAATCCAGAGAAAATTGTGATCGATCCCAACGACCCAGGATGAGTCTTTGGAGGGCCCTGGAATGAAATTGGTCAAACGGAACGCCACCATCAAACCCAGAAGACGCATACACTTCCGCAGAGACATTGCTGTCGAAGCCCTCATAATCTGTACATGTCGGAGCAGACATGTTCGCTTGTCTGGAGGTAGGGACACTACCGCCCGTACCGTGTCGAAATGCATCCCCAAAAACAGGATCGACTGCGACGGATCCAGAGACGACTTCTCCCAATTCACCAGCCACCCGAAATCCTCCAGGAGCTGAAGGGATAGATCGCAAGCCGTCACCGCCTCCTCCTTTGATGACGCCACAATCAAAAGATCGTCCAGGTAGGGAAAAATCGCAACCCCCTGTCTTCGAAGAATTGCCATGAGAGGCGCCAGAATTTTTGTAAAAACTCTGGGCGCTTGAGGCCAAACCGAATGGCAGAGCCACAAACTGGTAATGGTCCTGACCTATGGCAAAACGAAGGAAACGCTAATGAGCCCTTCCGACAGGAACATGCAAATAAGCGTCGCGGATGTCGATTGACACCAAAAAATCGTTCTGCGACAGGGCCGCTACCACGGAGCGAAGTGACTCCATGCGGAATTTTTGGGTGTGGACATGCCGATTCAATCTTTTGAGATCCAGAATAGGGCGAAATTTGTCCTCCTTTTTGGGAACCACAAAAAGATTGGAATAAAATCCTCTTCCTCGGTCCTCCGGCGGTACCGGTATTACTACACCCTTCTGCAGAAGAGAGTCGACCTCTCGCAGAAGAGCGACCATTAACTCGGGCTCTGACGGTGTGCGGGACTGACAAAACCTGTCCGGGGGTCGAGAAGAAAACTCTATGAAATAGCCTGCCGACACGACCCGCGTTACCCAGGTGTCCGGAACGCGGGAAACCCAAGTCGCTTTGAATTGGAGCAGGCGACGCCCCACTCGAGAGCCCTCGAATGGAAACCTGGCGTCAGTCCGTCTTGGCGGGCTTCTTGTCAGTCTCCCGCTTGTCTTGACGGAAACTTGATTTCCAGGGAGTGCGGGATTTCTGAGTAAACTTTTTACCCGAAAAAGAGGGACGACCCGATCCCCAAGAGGACTGACCGAATCGTCCCTTGGAACGAAAGGATCACCGGCCACCACCGGCACTAGTCCTGCTAGGCGCAGAAGCCATAGCCCTTCGCTGTGGTAAAGCTGCTTCTTTCGTCTTTGCCTTGGCAATCAGCTCTGAAAGGTCAGACCCAAACAGCTGACTACCCTTGTAGGCTAGAGACAGCAAACCTTGTTTCGACACTGCGTCTCCAGTCCACTGTCTAAGCCACAGTGCTCTTCTGACTGTGACCGCCGAAGCTTGCGCCTTGGACAACAGTGATGCTGTATCCAGACCTGCATCATAGCTATAACAAACCGCAGTTTCCAATAAACCGAGAAGGCCATCTATCTCGGATAACGGAGATCCATTTTGTATCGCCGTCCGTACACGGTCCAACCAACATAGAGAAGCCCTACAAGCACACATGGATCCTAACACCGCTTTGAATCCATGCCCCGCGGCCTCGTAGTTGGATTTCGCTGCCATCTCCGTTTTTCTGTCTAGCGGGTCCTGCAGACTTGCCTTCCCTTTAACAGGGAGCAATGAGGATTTACTGAGCTGGGATAAAGGAACATCCACTTCAGGAGAAGAAATCCAATTATCTGTCAACTCCGTAGAGCACGGATATAGTGCCTCAAAAAAACGTGTTCCATGAAAACGTTTATCTGGACACAGACGTTCCTTCTCCACTGCTTCCTTAAGCTCGTCCAGAGCTGGCAATGTCGCTCGCGACTTACGGTACTCCTGGTACATCCGAGGCGACTTACCCGGACGTGTAGTTACCTTCTCCGGCAACTGTAACGCCTCCCTCATGGCTTCAATAAAAGCCTCTGTTCGGTCTAAAGAGACAGACTGTCCCTGCCGATCCTTATCCGAACTGGATAACTCCCCATCTGAATTCGAAGGGGAACCCTGTCCGCATTCCATATCAGAGAGATCTGATTCGCTATGCGGAAATGACGAAACCGGCCTGTGCCGCTTCCTTCCATGAGAGGAACTAGCTGACACCCAATGACCTAAAAGGTCAGAAAGGCCATCAATAGAGCGCGCGATGGCATCCAATTTGGCGTCGCTGTGCCCTGCAATAGCTGCGCTTGATGTCGAAGCCTGCGTATCAGATACGCGTGACTGATCCCGAAGCAGATTTGGCGCACGGTCCGCACCTTCTGGACCCTGTTCCGACATGCCCTCACACAATATATGGCAGGTCAAAACCTGTCAGCAACTATGGAAAAAAGTGTGGCTTCTCAAGCGACCGCAGCAAGCACGCTGAAGAGTTAAAGCTCGTAGTGAGAGAGCTACCCCAGCTGTATCAGCTGAATATTCAGCGATACAATTAACTGTTACAAGTTCTAATCCCAAACTGGGATAGAACCTATGCGTTGCTGAAGGGGTTAACCCTTTAAAAGGGGTTAATGTCGCCAACTCCCCACTACTCCCTTATTAATAGAAGGGGTGTGCGAGTTCAGTTAAAATAAGGTCTTTATATGAGACCGCAGCTGCAAGTAACGCTATCTGTTTTGGTATATAGATAGGTTCTGCGCTGTGGGGTGATAGCGTTTCACTCACCCAGCTGGTAATGGTGCTGTAAATGTTGTTACGGGAGGAGCGGAGCAGGAAGGAGCCTTCTAATGGCCGCCGCGCTGAGAGAACCCGGAAGAGAAGCGCCTATCGCACGCTTCTGTGACAGAAAGCCCGGGAGCGTGAAGCCACGCCCCCCACTGGCTTAAAAAAAGAGCGCGAACTCCTTCGCTCCTGCTCCCCCCTGTCCAGCAGGCGTCTGCCTGCGGACAGAATACAGTCACCAAACATGTCATATTACATGTACCAGCGGCTGCCGCAGCAGCCGCTGAAAGCACTCACACACACTTTAATAAAATGTGGGGTACTCACCAGCCGAGCGCCACAGGAACCCCCAGGGGTTTCTGGCGCGTGCCCATGCTTCCCCCCAGGGCGGGGAACGCAGTGACCCCAGATGCGTGGTTTGCGTCCCCGCCAGGGAAGCTATCCTCATCCCCCCGGGCCGGCAGGGTTCTGCAGGGACCACCCTCAGGGTAATTACAGATCCGCCAAGGGAGAGGATGGGGTCCAGCAGCGCTGAGACCCCTGAGACCTCTAGACCACTCTGGTGATCCAAGTCTCTTGTCCGAATAAAATAATAAAATCTTCTGAGGAGCTGCTTCCAGCAGCGACCATCCTCTGAGACCTCAAATTCTAGACTGAAGAGCTGAGTAGGAGGAGCCCGAGCTGGAGGGGCCGGTCAACACGCTTTCGAATCTGAGGTGTTAATCCTATCTGGGGCTCCGCCTACCCACTAGTTATGTCTAGTGTGTCTCCCTTCCTTCATCTGCAGCTGAAATTAAAGGCCAAGACAGTGGACAGTGAAAGACACTGAAGAGGAGACTGTTCTGGGGCCAAATGATGGGAAAAAAAACCTAGAAAGAGATAAAAGGAAGTGAGGCAGAGCAGTTGAGTCACGAGTTTAAGAGGAGGTGGAGCTGGGCTGGCAAGGGACTATGCAGTGACATAGGATTGTAGTTCTAATGATGACTCATGCAGAAAAGAGACTTCCTGTTTCTGCATAGAGCTTAGAAGGATTAAAGGGAATCTGTCACCCCAATATTGCCATATCAGATAAAGATATGGCTGAATAGTGCGTCCCATAACAAAGCTAACGGTAGGTATCATATATCCTGATACCCCCGTTTTCAGATCAAAATACCTTGTAAACTTCGCTTTTTGCGCTGTCAATCACAGTGTCAGGTCAGGAGGGCGGCGTTTTCTCTCTCTCTCCCCCCGCTCCTCGGCATCAGTTGCGTATCGCCGTCTGTGAATCCCACAGACGGCGTTCGGCTTCCCGCAATTGCGCAATTCAAATAAGGGCCGGCGCATGCGCAGTGTGCTTTGCCCAACAGTGGACAAAGCATATAATCATTCAACATAAATGTTAAAGTCAAAGTTCGCAGCATTTTAGTAACTAGTAAATCTTAACCGGATATTAATGCTGTTAACAAAAAAGGACCCATAACTAGGTTCAATAATTGAACTGATAACCGATAAGAAAATATGAACCTACACTTAAGTATAAAGAATCAAATATTTTATTGAAAATTGCTTAATACATGAAAAACAGATTAAAAAAGTGGGAGATCCAAAGAAATGCACCACTATCCACTATATATTCTAACAGAGGTTGCACAAACAAAATATAACCCCAAAGTCACGTACTAGTGCTCCCCAAACTCAAAAAAACCGGTGCTATTCTAAGACATTCTTCTTCCGGAAGAAGGCTGCAGAGCCGAAACGTACGTAGGGGCTGGCACCACGTTCCACTAGAGGTAATTATGTTTGCACTTTTATCTTCTGTTCTAGCGCTCCCTTAGGAACTTACTTTGTAGAAACATGTCTAAAGGGTATGCCACACTAAACAATATCGCTAACGGGATCGCTAAAAAACGTCACTATTTAGCGATCCTGTTAGCGATGTTGTTCAGTGCGGCAGCTTCCAGCGACGAGCTTCCTGCTGTGATCTCGCTCGTCGCTGGAATCGTTCCGGACCCTATTTTCTCGTCGGCGCTCCCGCTGGGTAAGTATCTAATCGCTGTGTGGCACCTTTTCTTAGCGATTTAGCGGTACTTTTGTACCGCTAAAGTCGTTAAGAAGATCGCTAACGGCGATAGCGTCGTTAACTATATCGCTAAATGTGGCCGCATTTAGCGATATAGAAACAATCCCGCTAGCGATCGCATTAGTATGCGTCGTTATCGTGATCGCTAGCGGGATTGTTTAGTGTGGCAGTACCTTTAGAATAGCACCGGTTTTTTGAGTTTGGGGAGCACTAGTACGTGACTTTGGGGTTATATTTTGTTTGTGCAACCTCTGTTAGAATATATAGTGGATAGTGGTGCATTTCTTTGGATCTCCCACTTTTTTAATCTGTTTTTCATGTATTAAGCAATTTTCAATAAAATATTTGATTCTTTATACTTAAGTGTAGGTTCATATTTTCTTATCGGTTATCAAAGCATATAATCAGTACAGCGCATGCGCTACTCTTTCCTTGCCCCGGAAGTCGTCCAAGGCAAGCAGTCATTTCCGATACGCAACTGATGCAGAGGAGCGGGGGGAAGGGCAATATTGGGGTGACAGATTCCCTTTAAGGCTACTTTCACACTTGCATTTTTTTGCGCAGCGCATCGTGCGCACATGAAACGCATTAAAAAACGCATGCAAACGCTTATAAACGCTACAATATTTAATAGCATCAGCGTGCGCATTACGACCAAAAAACGCAGCGTTTGTATGCGATTTCAAGCATTTTTGCATGCGTTTGCGTTTTTTTCAGCGCATGGGTTGTCTACGTGTCACATTTCTATCAACTGGTCGTCACCTGCTCTATCATCTCTGTCTCTATCATCTCTGTCTCTATCCGATCTCTGTCTCTATCATCTCTGTCTCTATCATCTCTGTCTCTATCATCTCTGTCTCTATCATCTCTGTCTCTATCATCTCTGTCTCTATCATCTCTGTCTCTATCATCTCTGTCTCTATCATCTCTGTCTCTATCATCTCTGTCTCTATCATCTCTGTCTCTATCATCTCTGTCTCTATCATCTCTGTCTCTATCATCTCTGTCTCTATCATCTCTGTCTCTATCATCTCTGTCTCTATCATCTCTGTCTCTATCATCTCTGTCTCTATCATCTCTGTCTCTATCATCTCTGTCTCTATCATCTCTGTCTCTATCATCTCTGTCTCTATCATCTCTGTCTCTATCATCTCTGTCTCTATCATCTCTGTCTCTATCATCTCTGTCTCTATCATCTCTGTCTCTATCATCTCTGTCTCTATCATCTCTGTCTCTATCATCTCTGTCTCTATCATCTCTGTCTCTATCATCTCTGTCTCTATCATCTCTGTCTCTATCATCTCTGTCTCTATCATCTCTGTCTCTATCATCTCTGTCTCTATCATCTCTGTCTCTATCATCTCTGTCTCTATCATCTCTGTCTCTATCATCTCTGTCTCTATCATCTCTGTCTCTATCATCTCTGTCTCTATCATCTCTGTTTTCTCTATCATCTCTGTCTCTATCATCTCTGTCTCTATCATCTCTGTCTCTATCATCTCTGTCTCTATCATCTCTGTCTCTATCATCTCTGTCTCTATCATCTCTGTCTCTATCATCTCTGTCTCTATCATCTCTGTCTCTATCATCTCTGTCTCTATCATCTCTGTCTCTATCATCTCTGTCTCTATCATCTCTGTCTCTATCATCTCTGTCCTACATCTCTGTCTCTATCATCTCTGTCTCTATCATCTCTGTCTCTATCATCTCTGTCTCTATCAATCATCTTTTTATCTACACTCCTCACAATGTATCTTGTGTAGGGGGTGGTTTAAATAAAGTGTTTAGACATTACTCAAAAATCGCGTGCGCGCAAAAGCGCTGACGAGCACAAAGCCATGCGCACGCCAGCGCACCCATAGACTGCAATGTTATTTTTTGCACATAGCGTGCGCACGCGTTTTTTTAAAGTGGTTGGGCGGAAAAAAAAATGCAACATGTAGCGTCTAGCGCGTATGGGCGCACACCTCGAAAATGCGCAGCGCACGACAAACGCAGATGAACGCATGCAAGCGCTAGACCCTGCGCCCGCCATGTTAAAGATAGGGGAACATTGCACATGCGACCGATAGCGCACGATGCGCTGCGCAAAAAAACGCAAGTGTGAAAGTAGCCTAAGCTAGCCTATTTTTAGTCACGTGATATAGACCTAATAGACAGAAGAATTAGCTGGTACAAAAGCAAAATGAGCAAATGTAAGTACACAGTGCAATACATTATGGTGACTGCAATATATTAAGAAAACTTTGATGGGAGGAGGAGTGCTTCTTTACATAAAAATAAACATTGCTTTAGAATGACCTTAATCTTATAGAAATGTTATGGAAGGACCCATAGTGTGCAATTCATGGGAAAAAAACACCAACATAATAGTTGAAGCGATTTTGTTTTCCCTCTAAGCTGATATACAAGACTAAACAGTTACCAGAAACATTAGATACATAAGAGGAAGTCACACCAGTTACTGGAAGCAAAACGTCACACACTTAACACTAAACACGTGATATTCAATCACTTTCATAATTTTAAAGATGACGTAGTATAATAATTTTGACTCAGTTGTTTGATTTTGCTCTCTATATCTTCTTGTCTGACTTGTTTGAAAATTTGATGTAATTTTAGGTAAAATGTATGCAGAAATATGGAAAATTCTGAAGGGTTCACAAATTTTCAAGAACCAGTGTAAATAACATGCAGCTGAAAACTGCTGTTGGCTTAAAGCGAGCCAGTCATTAGGTAAGCAATCGATGCTACTGCGCAGGTGGCATTTTGTGGAAGCTCCAACAAAATGGCACCGGAGCATGTGCAGTACCATCTTGATATCTGCAAGAGATGCTCTTAATTAGATTGAAAGCATCACTTGCAGATAGATGCTACTGGGCATATGTCGATGGCAATTTCTTGGAGTAAAAAAAAAAAATTGGCTACAGCAAAATGGCATGGCGCAGGCGCAGTAGCATTGATCAGTAAGCACCACCATTTTGCTGGCAGTAAAAACATTTTCTCAAGTACCACAATATTAACTGTAATATTTAAAATAGGAGACAGGTCACTGAATGTTCACTGACCTGTCATTTAAGCCCGCAAGGCTATAGAGGAGGCCAGAGCACCAAAGCCCCGCCCACAGCCCCGCCCCAAAGCACCAAAATCTCATTAACTGCAAACAAAGTTTAAACCACAAGATGGATTTCATCAACCAAGGCGCCGACCTGACACTGTCTGCAGTTTACTGAGCACAATCCTACTGACAGATTCGCTTTAAACTCAGATGTCCAAGGAAAACGGCGATCCAGCTCTCCAATAGCATGAAGAAACACTGATTGCAGAGTTCTCAGCATGTTTAGGGCACACACAACCTCTCAGAAGAACAACGCTGAGCCAGACTACAGCTATGACCTTCTCTGCTAAAGTTTTCTTTTTTCTGGAGGTATTCAGTATAAAAGAAAAATCCAGTGAAAGATTCTCTGGAAAAAGCATTATCCAAGTAGCAATCCACCTCTGTAACCCAACGTATATGGGCATCTACACTACAGTGAAGACATTACCACATTGCATAATCTGTCACCCTCTACAGCTACATAAATGTGCGGCACTACATGGGGCCACTATACTGTGGAACTCTACATGGGGCACATTATGCGTGGAGCTCTACATGGGGCCATTATACTGTGGAGCTCTACATGGGGCACATTATACTGTGGAGCTCTACATGAGGCACATTATACTGTGGAGCTCTACATGGGGCACATTATGCTGTGGAGCTCTACATGAGGCACATTATGCTGTGGAGCTCTACATGGGGCACATTATACTGTGGAGCTCTACATGGGGCACATTATACTGTGGAGCTCTACATGGGGCACATTATACTGTGGAGTTCTACATGGGCACATTATACTGTGGAGCTCTACATGGGCACATTATACTGTGGAGCTCTACATGGGGCACATTATACTGTGGAGCTCTACATGAGGCACATTATACTGTGGAGCTCTACATGAGGCACATTATACTGTGGATCTCTACATGGGGCACATTATGCTGTGGAGCTCTACATGAGGCACATTATGCTGTGGAGCTCTACATGGGGCACATTATGCTGTGGAGCTCTACATGGGGCACATTATGCTGTGGAGCTCTACATGGGGCACATTATACTGTGGAGCTCTACATGGGGCACATTATACTGTGGAGCTCTACATGGGGCACATTATACTGTGGAGCTCTACATGGGGCACATTATACTGTGACTCTACAGGGCCAATTATACATGGACTCTACATGAGGCACATTATACTGTGGAGCTCTAACAATGGCCATTATACTTGTGACTCACAGAGTGCCTAATATAGTGAGATCATCTACATGAGGTAATCTACTGTGGATTCTGCATGGCACATTATACTTGGAGCTCTGCATGAGCACATATCTGGGAGCCGCATGAAGTGCACATTATATGTGGAGCTATACATGAAGGCACAATATAACTGTATGACTTACAATAGGCACATTATGACTGTAGCTGACTACATTTAAGGCACATTAAACAGTGAGCTCTACAAGAGCACATTAATCAGTGTGAGCTCTAATAGCACATTAAACTGATGGAGCTCTACATGAGGCACACTAACTGTTGGAGCTCTACATGAGCACATATTACTGTGAGCTCTACATGAGGCACATTAATACGTGGACGCTCTACATGAAGCACATTAACTTGGAGTCTACATGAGGCACATAAACTGTGGAGCTCTACATGAGGCAACTATACTGTGACTCTACATAGCACATTTTCTGTGGAGTCTCTACATGAAGCACATAAGCTGTGGAGCTTACAAGGCACATTAACAGTGGGTCTCCTACATGAGGCACAATTATACTGTGAGCTCTACATGAGCTACATAACTGTGGGGCTCTACATGAGGCACATATACTGTGGAGCTCTACATGAGGCACATTATACTGTGGAGCTCTACATGAGGCCATTATACTGTGGAGCTCTACATGGGGTACATTATAATGTGGATCTCTACATGAGGCACATTATACTGTGGAGCTCTACATGAGGCATATTATACTGTGGAGCTCTACATGGGCACATTATACTGTGGAGCTCTACATGAGGCACATTATACTGTGGAGCTCTACATGAGGCACATTATACTGTGGAGCTCTACATGAGGCACATTATACTGTGGAGCTCTACATGGGGCCATTATACTGTGGAGCTCTACATGGGGCCACTATACTGTGGAACTCTACATGAGGCACATTATACTGTGGAGCTCTACATGAGGCACATTATACTGTGGAGCTCTACATGAGGCACATTATACTGTGGAGCTCTACATGAGGCACATTATACTGTGGAGCTCTACATGAGGCACATTATACTGTGGAGCTCTACATGAGGCACATTATACTGTGGAGCTCTACATGAGGCACATTATACTGTGGAGCTCTACATGAGGCCATTATACTGTGGAGCTCTACATGAGGCACATTATACTGTGGAGTTCTACATGGGGCACATTATACTGTGGAGTTCTACATGGGGCACATTATACTGTGGAGCTCTACATGAGGCACATTATACTGTGGAGCTCTACATGAGGCACATTATACTGTGGAGCTCTAAATGAGACACATTATACAGTGGAGCTCTACATGGGGCACATTGTACTGTGGAGCTCTACATGGGGCCATTATACTGTGGAGCTCTACATGGGGTCATTATACTGTGGAGCTCTACATGGGGCACATTTTACTGTGGAGCTCTACATGAGGCACATTATACTGTGGAGCTCTACATGAGGCACATTATACTGTGGAGCTCTAAATGAGACACATTATACAGTGGAGCTCTAAATGAGGCCATTATACTGTGGGGCACATTATACTGTGGAGCTCTACATGGGGCCATTATACTGTGGAGCTCTACATGGGGCACATTATACTGTGTAGTTCTACATGGGGCACATTATACTGTGGAGCTCTACATGGGGCACATTATACTGTGTAGTTCTACATGGGGCACATTATACTGTGGAGCTCTACATGGGGCACATTATACTGTGGAGTTCTACATGGGGCACATTATACTGTGGAGTTCTACATGGGGCACATTATACTGTGGAGCTCTACATGGGGCACATTGTACTGTGGAGCTCTACATGAGGCACATTATACTGTGGAGCTCTACATGAGGCACATTATACTGTGGAGCTCTAAATGAGACACATTATACAGTGGAGCTCTACATGAGGCCATTATACTGTGGGGCACATTATACTGTGGAGCTCTACATGAGGCCATTATACTGTGGGGCACATTATACTGTGGAGCTCTACATGGGGCCAATATACTGTGGAGCTTTACATGGGGCACATTATACTGTGTAGTTCTACATGGGGCACATTATACTGTGGAGCTCTACATGGGGCACATTATACTGTGGAGTTCTACATGAGGCACATTATACTGTGGAGCTCTACATGAGGCACATTATACTGTGGAGCTCTACATGGGGCACATTATACTGTGGAGCTCTACATGAGGCACATTATACTGTGGAGCTCTACATGAGGCCATTATACTGTGGGGCATATTATACTGTAGATCACTAAATGGGGCCATTATAAGTTTTTTCATTATACTGTGGAGCACTATATTCCAGTAGGTTCATTATACTGTGGAGGACTATATTGGGCTATTATACTGTAGTAAACTATACTGGGTCATTGTTCTGTGGAGCATTAAATTGGTCCATTATACTGTGGGACACTATTTGGCGCCATTATATGCCTGATAGAAGCCTCTCCATTACTAACCACAGAGCATGAAGACAGCTGTGTTTTTGGACATTTCACAGCTGATATCAACCCCAAAATATTACCATTACCCAGATTTCCACCAAAAAGGGAAACTGTGAAGAGCCGGGCAAAGCGACAGAATTGGCGCAGCTAATGTGATGTATTTTTAGGCTGAAAAGGGAACAATACTAGGGACATTTACAGCCTGATAATACAAATCCCACAGCTGTCTTCTTTACCTTGCCTGGTTACCAAAAATAGGAGGAAGGGGGACATCGCATTGGCTTTTTATTTATTAGGGTAAACATCCTTTAGTGCCACATGAAAGGCACTAGTAAATTATATGTAGGGTGCTAGTAAAATTATATATCTACAGGACGTTTCCTCTATTTAGTTATCTATTCTATTACACCCTTGCTCCCATAGAAGTGGACAGAGCAGGGTTACACATTTCTAAGGGAGCAGGGGTGCAATGTGTGACACCGCTCCATTCAACTTTAAGGAAGTAGTGGTGTAATATGTGACACCCCTATCCACTTCAGTAAAAGCAGTGGTGCAATGCGTGACTCCGCTCTGTCTACTTCTATGGGAGTATTAATATGGTGGACGGACTGGGTCACACATTACACTACTGCTCCCATAAAAGTGGACAGAGAAGGTCATATTTATAAAGGGAGCAGTGGTGTAAAGTGTCACATGGCTCCGTCTATGTAATCGGTAGTGTAATGCGTGACCACGTTCTGTCTACTTCTATGGTAGTAGTAATATAGTGGATGGAGTGGGGTCACCAGAAACGTAGCTGGGGTTTTGGTTCCCCACAGGCCTCCATACACTATAAATCACTTAGCCCTGTATATAATCTCAGCATATGTTACTATAAGCGTATCTGATTGCACACGAGATACACTCCACATTTCAGGCATAGGACGGATGGCGCCTGATTCAAAAAGCCTGATGTGTGAAAGTAGCCTAACAGAATCGGTACTGTCGTCCATCCTCTGTGACACTGAACTTGCAAGGATCACTGGCAGTCCCCAATAAAATGGATCCTCACTCTGAAGCTAAGCTTCATCTTTTCCGGTTTACAAACACCCAGGGGACAGGGGACGGGTGACATCACACACATGTGATCTGACCCCGCCCATATTTACTGCAGTCGTAATGTGAGCTAGTTTAAACACTAGGTTTTCATGGCAAATTTCAGAAGTTGTGTTTAAAAGTGGAAATACAAAATATTGTTAAATTATTTTTCATATTTTACGTCATCAAATACAAATCATATTTTTTAAAAACTTAAACATTATAACATTCACTTGATTGCTTTTATGGCACCTTCCCTTTAATGAGCCTTGCAATAGGACTTAGGATAAAGGCCAAATCAGAAGCTCAGTTTGCAGACAGTGTTTTGGGGTATTGCCCCTCATCAGTGCAAAGTATGAGATCTGATTTGGCTAGATGACTGGCTGTAAGAGGTAAAGTTTCTCCTTGTGGAGAGTGACATGCCAGCCATGACTGACTAGAAACACCGTATCTGCATACTGAGATTCAGATTAGGCTTTTATCCTAAGTGACATTGCAAGATTCATTAAAGGGTCGATAGAAGCAGCGATCCCACAAGTCACTAACAGGTGGCGCTCTAGGGTTCTAGTCCTCTTCCTCCTTGAAAAGGTAATTTGCATACGTAATTTCCCAGAGGAGCATTGCACAGCGAATAAGCCTTACATTGGCATGCCAGGGCCGGTAGGTCACTTTCCACAAGCAGAAACGTTGCCCCTTACATCTACACCTAGAAACTCATGCATAGTGCAGAGGTGGAGAATAAAGGTCATAACCACAAGTACATGCTGTGACGTGGGTGTAATATAATGACGCGCCCTGGCATCTCTTCAGTGTGCCGCTGATTGGGCAGATTTCTGTGTTTGTCTACCCTCCCTGTACAAAGCACACATGCTTACCATGCAGGTCTCGGCAAACCTTAGTAACAAGAAGTGTAATTACAAATCAGATGTCACTACGCAATGAATCGCTGGTGGCCATATCCGGCTCATTAACAGCCGTCACATTCTTACAAAAGGGCCTAAAAACTAGTGGTCAAGAGCTCAGCTGGTTACACAGCGGGGAAGCAGCAGGATATGCATGTAAATAGTAAAGTATAATAGGACACAAAAAGCAGGGAATGTGGCAAGTCACACCGACTACAATAAAAATGCATCAGGAGATCGGCACAACTTAGCACTGTACAGCCAGACGTCCGACTATGAATGAAAGAGTAAAAAGCATTCTGACTGCCACATCCAACAATCTGCTCGCCCCAAATATCACGCACAGGCTACCTCACCAGTGGGCTATAAACTAGGAGATCTAGCACATCTCCTAACGGGAATAGTTCTAGGTTTCATTTGAGAGCAGTATAACATAAGAGACAGAGACCCCGATTCCAGCAATGTGTCAGTTACTGGGTTGCTTGCTGTAGTTTTGATAAAATGACTGTTTCATCTTCTGGAAATCAGTGGAGGACTAGTAAACCTGCTACCATGTAGTCCTCCATATACATGTGCTCTGCATAACCTCATCTCCAACTCTGATTGGAAGCTTTTAGTGTACACTGTTCATAGGCAGCAAGCTGACAATCTGTGGTATGGATGGAGTTATAAAGAGCTCAGCATTCAGAGAACTGGTAGATCTGCAGCTGATAAAACAGTGATTTTATCTCAACTGCTTCAAGCAGCCCAGTAAGTGACATCACTGGAATCAGGGTCTCTGCCCCTACATCATGCTGCCCTCAGACCGGGTAGCACAAATCCGGTGACAGATTCCCTTTAAAAATGTGACTGGCATCAGATTAACATCAGAAGGCTATTTACTAATTCATTAAGGAAACAGGCAATTAAAGCTTGCAAGTCCTTTCTCTACTGCCTCCAGGAGAAGGATTAGTATTACTAACACATGGGATTTCACACATTTCCATCAGTCCTAATTGAACTGAATACTCAGTGTGCTGCGGCCTCAGAACGCTACCTGTTCACCTCGACAATGAGATGAGGTGATAGAGACAGATAGCTGCATATTCTGCTCTCAGATCTAGAATTCTCGCTATTATATGTAGAGGTCTCTAGGTATATAAATTATATATCTATTTATGCAACAGGCTTCACTGACATCCAGTTATCAAGTAAGTATTATATTCCTAAGCTGATTCATTTTTTATTTAACGGCCATTTACAGACTTTGATCCATTGTCCGCTTTACACCACTATGCTAGCTTGATCTGCACGCATTACAGAAGATGAGAACGAATGAGAATTACACATTAATATTATGCATGTCTTGCTAAATTCCTCTGCTAAAATCGAGAGAAGTCACTCATGATGAAACAGAAAGGCTCTGGGGTAACCATCTGGAAAAATGGCTGTACGGAGGCAGTCGGTGGGAAAGCTGACATAGTGAGGCTCTCGCTGGCATTCTAGGTTTCGCTCTCTATTAAATAAACTTTGATTTTTCCACCTGTTTGGCAGGAGAGATTAAACAGACAGCTATAACAAGTACAGCAAGAGCAGCCTGCAAGATGTAGCAGTGTTGGATTTGCTTATTAAAATTTCCAAAGTGAAATTTTTATTCCAGGGTGCCATCTCATCTAATTAAAAGGGTAAAAAAATGCAATCGTATTACAAATTGTCTGCTTTCTCAAGAACATGAAGCATGCTCTTTGCTTAGGTAACTGGCCACTCGAAATGCAAGGTGGCTGGTAACCTTGGCAACGAGGTGTACATACTAGAATTAAAAAATCCCTCTGTTCTTTGGAATGTAGAGGATTTTTAATAACAGATAAATTGCAAAGCTGCTTCCTTTTACAAACACTTTGCAATATTCCACACCTATGAAGCTGACATATCCCCTTTAATTTATGCTGAAAAGTGAATGGCATTTAAAAAACAAACAAATGCCTCATAAATGGGAAAAAGTATGAAAAAGGCCTGCGAAAAAGCAGAGCAAAACACTAAAAGAAGCATCACTACGTGGTTAACCTTTTGTTAATCTAAAAATCTAAAACTAATTTAAAACTGGGCAGCTGAATGTTTCCAGTAGCAACCAAGCTTTTTTTCTTTCAACCGCTTTATTCCTGCTGTAATAGACCACTTTCAGAGGTCCGCTGACCACCCACCATTAGGAAAATGCTTCTGCAGTAGCATTGGAATTAAAAGGCAGCGCAAGCGGAGTTCAATCCAAGAAATGCATTGTGTAGGCTTAATAACTGCTTACTGAAAGCAAGGAGCGCATAATGGTGTGAATACAGGCAAAGTAAAGCTTAACACAATGCTATCCATCTATGTACAAACGCTAAGTAAAAAGAAATAAGACTAACACAAAAAATTATAGAGTTCAAGATAAATGGAAAACATGTACGGTAAATAAATACAAAGCCAAACCTGATGAAGGGCAGATTGTGGGACATATTACCTTGCATGTCAAACCATAAAATACCCTCAGTTCATGATCTACATTAGACATGGTCTCATTTCTTCCAGGTCTTACCATATTATTATAGCCGTTTCCTGCCAGGCCATCCCGGTAATGAAATACCTGGAAACCCTAGGAAGTCGGTCGATTACTTACTATGGGCATGTGGGTAGTTACGCCTTACACACTAATCTCAGACACCCTTGTGGCACAGGCAGCGCCACAATCCGGACACAAGGAACGTTTCCTACACAATTACTTACATTTTCAGCACTCATCCATCTTGAGTTAGCTTTTCCACCTTCTCATTGTATAGTGCCAAGAATTAAAGCAGCGGACGAATACTATAAAGTCAACCCTGCCAAGTGGGAGAAACTAAAACCTTTACAGATATTGCTAATATATTAACCAGTTCCGGATCAAGTTATTTTCTCCCCATTACTGACCAGACAAACTTTAGGGGTTTTCATACATGTGATTTTAATGGCTCCCAGTCTCTCACTTGCTTGTGCAGTGCTGTGTACAAATTGATCAGGAAGGCAGAGATGGTAATAAACATCGCTGCCTTCTTTATGGAGACTCCGGCTGGCTTCCCGTTCCCGCACGATTTTGACCAAGGAGGTCACTCTACATTGACATTTTAGATCATCAGTGCAGAGTAAAGTGAGGACCATCTGGATGCTTTTAGTCTATGGGAAGCAGAACTAGTTAATAGGAGGTGACTATTTTTGCCAGGGCTCACTCTGGATTCTAATAAAAGCTTTTACAATAAGTTTTAGGAGCAGTCTAGTTAGAGACAAGTCCAGAATGGCTGATAAAGCATCTCATGATTGTCACTAAATACTAAACAGGTGGGTACTGATACAAGATCACATTTAACACTCTGCATGCATAAGTTCAACCAGTTCGTTTCTACACAGCAAGAAATAATACAAAAACATTTCTTACTAAAATTTTGCCTTTTACAAAGAAAACCAAGCCACCAGGCATTTAACTGGAATATTGGACTTTTTACTTATAGACTACTTTACCTGTATGTGTTTCCTTGCTCTTTGGTATATCATGTTCTTTCTTCCACTGTCTACTAAACCCAGGCTGCACAGAGGACTTAGAAGCACGCTCTTGAGATGGATGCTTCCTTCCTGCTGGTTTGTCACCGTCAGCCACCCAGTGATGTCCACGAGACTTTGGCTCCTGGTATGTACTAGAAGAATGAGGTTCTTTTCCCCGGTCAGTCCTCTTTTCCTTTGCTGGAAATGTTGCTGGCTGGCTTTTGTCATGTCGTGACAACTTGTTGCTTTGTGCTTCGTTACGTTTAAATGTCTGCAAATCATCCTGAGGCTTTTTCCAATCCAGCGGCTCTCGTGAGGGTCTATTACCAGACAATGAAAGCTTCGGCTTGTCTTCGGTTCCTCTATCACATCGATCAAGTCTAGTTTTAAAATGGTCCTCCTTAGGTGTCCCTGATCTCCCAAAATCTCGAGGTGGAATGTTTTCAAACAACTCATCAGTTTTATGCCTTGGAGCTACCCGTTTCTCCTTGTCATATGAATATTTCGCTCTGTCGCGAGGTCCTCTGAGAGAACCCCCAGACACATGAGTTAATCTCTTTGGCTTGGCACCTCGACTGTCAGCACTGCCAACCTCTTTCTCACTTTCTGATGAGCCTTGATCAGCGGGATCTCTTGTCCTTACACGCCAGTCACCAAGTGGTGTGATCCCAACAAATGATGACCTTGCTGATGTATCAGAAAGCGGCTGCCTGGAACTCCTATTGTGAGATCTCTCACTTCTAGATCTATGCCACCTTTGATTCTGAAAGCTGTGATTCTTTACGGGTTTGTTGGTGACTTCAGGTGATCCCTGCTGGCCTTTAACATTGTTACCTGTGACAGAGGTGTTGTAGGAGTGCACTTTCTGAGAGGGGCTCTCATGATTGCTCTCCCTTTGTGTTGGATGCTGATGGGACGGAGGCAAGTTACAATTTCGGGACCAATTCCTAGTGCTTTCTGTTCTCCCATGATTTCGCCAGCTTGTGTGATGACTTAAGTGCTCTCTCGGGACAAAGTCAGCAGCCTCAGGGTTATACTTTGTTAGCCCTAAAACAAAGGACAAACGTGAGTACAATGGCGATACATTACAAAAAGCTAGGCACTCAGAGAACGGCGTTTGCCTCTAAACAAAACATTTGCGTGCTGAAACGTGACTCTCCCTATATGGCTCTTCTTTTGCAATCCCAATTCAGCAATTCAGAATGCGATTTAATGATATGTTTAAATGAGAAGCCAACTAAATAAATGTGAAACGCTCCAAAAGAAAGTTGATCAAGAATTACTTTCATAGAATAGACAACAAACATAGTGTTTCCAGCATCAAAGGCTTCTCGAGAAAATACAATAAAAATGGAACTTAAAATGTATATAGAATGGCAACAGATGTGGACTGTGAAATTAGTGAAAAAAATCTATTTACTTCACATTTCGGTCCACCAAACAGGGTTCCGGATGGCATATGCTACCAAAAAATATTTAGTTTCTCTTTTTTTTTTTTCTTTGAGACTTAGGAGACCAAAATTGGCTCCCACCATGCAAGCACAAACACTACAAGGTGTTAATCCATCAATGCAAGATATACAGTGAGTTCGGAAAGTATTCAGACCACTTTAAATTTTTTACTCTTTGTTTCATTGCAGCCATTTGGTAAATGCAAAAAAGTTGCTTTTTTCACATTAATGTACACTCTGCACCCCATCTTAACTGAAAAAAACAAATGTAGAAATTTTTGCAAATTTATTAAAAAAGAAAAAATGAAACATCACATGATCATAAGTATTCAGACCCTTTGCTCAGACACTCATATTTACGTCACATGCTGTCCATTTCCTTGTGATCCTCCTTGAGATGGTT
>JARQOD010000006.1:212120560-212368124 GCA_033576555.1 Oophaga sylvatica | reverse complement strand
AGGGGGCACACAGATCATCGCTTTTGTTTGGAGAATACCATATTTCATAGATGCTGGTGATCCGTTGAATCATTTTTAAACATTTCACGCCACTCATGCAACCACAGCACACTTATGGTGTACCCGCACCGCTGCAGCTAGAGCTTTTTAGCTAAAAAGGCCCTTATTTGCATCATTTTCATTATAGTACGACTGGTACATGCCCAGGCCTATGCAACGGTTTTGACCACTACTCAACAAAAATTGGTTACAAACTTTTAACATATCTGTGTTTCGGACCATCATGTCATACCAGAAGCACCCTGTGCCATGTACTCTAGACCATAATATTCGTTTTTGATCACCATTCAACAAAAAATTGAGGCATGTTGAGACGTGTCCCGGCCTATTTTGGCACAGGACCACACCTATGCAACGATTTTGATCACCATTCAACAAAAAATTGAGGCATGTTGAGACGTGTGACCGGCCTATTTTGGCACAGGACCACACCTATGCAACGATTTTGATCAGCATTCAACAAAAAATTGCGTGCAAACTTTTTAGCATACCTGTACAAACTTTTTAACATACCTGTGTTTCGGACCTGTACAAACTTTTTAACACCTGTGTTTCGGACTCTCATGTCGTACCAGAAGCACCCAGTGCCATGTACTCTAGCTCATAATATTTCACATCGGGTATGGGACCTACATAGCTTTGTTTTCTCAGGTATTAAAAAGCGTGGAAAACTGAAAATCCCGAGGCCTGAGGTAATTTACGGAGCTTCATGGGGATAAAATTTATCGAGTCTATGAACCTTATAGACAAAACGGGTAGCGTCACACACAAGACCACAACACCTCGGGCTATCACATTTACCGGTAGTTTTCAAAAACCTCTGCCTTAACAATAAAGTAAGAATCGTGGCGCCATGCATTGTGGGCTATAAATGTATACCCTGAAAATTTACCGTTGGTAAAGAACAGTAAAAAGTCGTGCGTACAACTATCATCCTCAAACTCTCAGAGCTATCACAAACACTATTGCCTACAGAGGCGGCCCCGCGAGAATTTCTGGATGTGCGTGTCAAGAGGCTCCGTGCCTTTACCGATTGTTTGCGCGTGAATGCTGACATTTCCAGGGTCATTATAGTTGTGTAAATGCGCTGGGGGCTCGTGTATCGGCCCCTAGGGTGTAATGCGTGATCATTTTAATTATTTTTCAATTCATAACCACACGTTCTCAGGCAGACAGGTTTATTTCACAGAAGTTGACTGTACAGTTGCATAATTTTTGTTTAAAATCATACATTTGCATAATTTTGTTTAAAATCGCACAGTTCTGCGATAATGTCGGGTGTTGGACACGCACTTATCAGTCTTTCATACGTGTCGCAGAAAGATTTTAGCCTGTTCTGCGAGAGTTTATTATGCACGTACTGTGCAGACATGTCAAGAAACATTTTGGTGTGTTCACCAGTCCATACGGGTGTTGGTGTGTAAGGCGATCGACCATCATCCTTCTGCTTCTTACTTACACGACGGCGCGATACCGCGCGTTTCTTTGACGCTAATGCATCGGCTGAATTGGCAGCTGCTGCTTCCGCGTTGCTATTTGCAGATTCTGTAGCTTGACACAGACGTATATTCTTAAGCCGACTACTCTCAGCATTCCCGGGGTGCTCGGTTGGCGCGTCGTTTTCTTCACGATCTGCGACACACCCGTGTGAAAGAGGCTCAGTTCTCACCTCCGTTCTGTTCTCAAATCCATAATTGCGCTGCTGCAAAACTCGCGAATGACGATCCTCCATAACTAAAGAAAAGATACGTGGTGTAGTTAACCGCTAAGTGGGGGAGATATAGGAAGAGCTACATGAGCCACATGGCTCTGATTCAACGCGATATTTGTAAAGCTACTAGCACCGATTATCTGTGAAACCGATGCATGATTGTTTGTATAAGTACAGTATAGAGCGGCCTAGACATATATACTTACAAGTATGCCCCGGGTGCTGATCTACAGAGAATGCTGAATTAACAGACATCTCGCTGCTCGGACGCTGCCGTATGGGGCTGTTTTCTCCCTCAAACTGCAACCTCACGGGCGATACTCTAGCAGCTGTAAATAAAATATAGCATACATGAATGCGCACAACACACTCACAAAGCTAACTTGACACAGGTAAATAAAACTAGTTACCGCAGAAATTTTTATCTGCGTGTATAACTACACTATAGAACTGCGTAGACATATATGCTTACAAGTATGAGACGTGTAGTGTAGTTCAGAGATTGGTGAATTAAACGGTGTGGAGGTGCTCGGACGTTTTCGTATGGGTGTGTTTTCTTTTTCAAGCTGCAGCCTCCTGCTCGTTAGTTTAACATCTGTAAATAAAATATAACTATTACATGATGGTGACGCTTCGGGTGTGAAATATTGTTTCAAGGTGCTTAGCAGACATGATGTCTCTGTAAAACATTAATAGATTTTTTTCTATCTAGCAGTTCATGGTATTGACAGAGGGCGTGTTCTCTCTGTTAGCCCCTAATAAATACAGGCAGCTCACAAGCAATACAACGCTCAGCTGTAAGACTTCATACCTCACAGAACACAACTCCATTCTGAACAGGACTATAGTGAGTATTTTTACGGATTTCGTTTCAATTATATTTAAGTCTGTGTAGTAATTGCATGAATAACTTATCCGTGTTTTCATAGTTGGTCTTTAGAGCTAAAGTGCGTATTTTTATGTCTTTTGTTTCAGCTATATTTAAGTTTGTGTAGTATTTGCATGAATAGGTTAAGCGTGTTTTCATAGTTGATCTTTAGAGCTAAAGTGCATATTTTTATGTCTCGTGAATATCCACGTTTGTTTCAATTATATTTAAGTTTGTGTAGTATTTGCATGAATAGGTTAAGCGTGTTTTCATAGTTGATCTTTAGAGCTAAAGTGCGTATTTTTATGTCTCGTGAATATCCACGTTTGTTTCAATTATATTTAAGTTTGTGTAGTATTTGCATGAACAGCTTAGTCGTGTTTTCATACTTGATCTTTATTTGCTTTAATTTAATAGCGGACCCTTTTTATTCAAGATGGAGTCCAGATATTCTCGCGTTCAATATTCTGCTTTGCTTTCACCAGAACAATCGGGTAAATTTTACACCGTATATAGTGTACGTCGTATTGTGTCGGGCTGTCTGAGTCTGCGCTTTGTATATATAAACGATATATTTCATTCTTATTTAAGAAGAGGGAGTCCATTCAGACTACTCCTACGAGAACCGGTTCATTACGCAGAACCTGTTAGAGGAAGGCAACTCTGCTAGCGGGCGACGAGCTTCAAGCTCTCACCAGTCTGTCACAGGCAAGAACCTATAGCTATATCATATGTTTTAAACCTATGTATCTAGACGGGTAAACGTGGTAGCTGTAAATTTATAACGTCTACTATTAATATTAATAATTAATATAGACTGCCGTTAAAATCCATACAGTTAATTTTATTTTAGCTGACTGGGTCGTTAGCTAGACATGTTTTAATAATATAAACATTTTCTCATACAGATACAGCTGTAGCGGACTGGACGGTTGGTAACCCTGTGGCGACTGAGCCGCTCGAGCATCGCGATTCCGATGTTGAGATCGTGGAGGATCCCCAGGATTCAGATGTCGAGTTCGTAGAACCGGACTATAATCCTCCCAACGCTCCTAAAAGATGGGGTGATTCGCTAAGCACACGGCTCTGGAATAGAAAAGGTAGCGGGTCCATGAACCCAGGGTGATATGTGTTTGTACCCTCTGTACCCTGTGACGCCACCAATAACTAGGGGATATATTTTATTTACGCACGTTACGATAGCTTTGCGAATTTAGCTTTGTGCGTGTGGCACGCGTAGATATCATCTCTGTGGCGAGTAATAGTTATATTTTATTTACAGATGTTAAACTAACGAGCAGGAGGCTGCAGCTTGAAAAAGAAAACACACCCATACGAAAACGTCCGAGCACCTCCACACCGTTTAATTCACCAATCTCTGAACTACACTACACGTCTCATACTTGTAAGCATATATGTCTACGCAGTTCTATAGTGTAGTTATACACGCAGATAAAAATTTCTGCGGTAACTAGTTTTATTTACCTGTGTCAAGTTAGCTTTGTGAGTGTGTTGTGCGCATTCATGTATGCTATATTTTATTTACAGCTGCTAGAGTATCGCCCGTGAGGTTGCAGTTTGAGGGAGAAAACAGCCCCATACGGCAGCGTCCGAGCAGCGAGATGTCTGTTAATTCAGCATTCTCTGTAGATCAGCACCCGGGGCATACTTGTAAGTATATATGTCTAGGCCGCTCTATACTGTACTTATACAAACAATCATGCATCGGTTTCACAGATAATCGGTGCTAGTAGCTTTACAAATATCGCGTTGAATCAGAGCCATGTGGCTCATGTAGCTCTTCCTATATCTCCCCCACTTAGCGGTTAACTACACCACGTATCTTTTCTTTAGTTATGGAGGATCGTCATTCGCGAGTTTTGCAGCAGCGCAATTATGGATTTGAGAACAGAACGGAGGTGAGAACTGAGCCTCTTTCACACGGGTGTGTCGCAGATCGTGAAGAAAACGACGCGCCAACCGAGCACCCCGGGAATGCTGAGAGTAGTCGGCTTAAGAATATACGTCTGTGTCAAGCTACAGAATCTGCAAATAGCAACGCGGAAGCAGCAGCTGCCAATTCAGCCGATGCATTAGCGTCAAAGAAACGCGCGGTATCGCGCCGTCGTGTAAGTAAGAAGCAGAAGGATGATGGTCGATCGCCTTACACACCAACACCCGTATGGACTGGTGAACACACCAAAATGTTTCTTGACATGTCTGCACAGTACGTGCATAATAAACTCTCGCAGAACAGGCTAAAATCTTTCTGCGACACGTATGAAAGACTGATAAGTGCGTGTCCAACACCCGACATTATCGCAGAACTGTGCGATTTTAAACAAAATTATGCAAATGTATGATTTTAAACAAAAATTATGCAACTGTACAGTCAACTTCTGTGAAATAAACCTGTCTGCCTGAGAACGTGTGGTTATGAATTGAAAAATAATTAAAATGATCACGCATTACACCCTAGGGGCCGATACACGAGCCCCCAGCGCATTTACACAACTATAATGACCCTGGAAATGTCAGCATTCACGCGCAAACAATCGGTCAAGGCACGGAGCCTCTTGACACGCACATCCAGAAATTCTCGCGGGCCGCCTCTGTAGGCAATAGTGTTTGTGATAGCTCTGAGAGTTTGAGGATGATAGTTGTACGCACGACTTTTTACTGTTCTTTACCAACGGTAAATTTTCAGGGTATACATTTATAGCCCACAATGCATGGCGCCACGATTCTTACTTTATTGTTAAGGCAGAGGTTTTTGAAAACTACCGGTAAATGTGATAGCCCGAGGTGTTGTGGTCTTGTGTGTGACGCTACCCGTTTTGTCTATAAGGTTCATAGACTCGATAAATTTTATCCCCATGAAGCTCCGTAAATTACCTCAGGCCTCGGGATTTTCAGTTTTCCACGCTTTTTAATACCTGAGAAAACAAAGCTATGTAGGTCCCATACCCGATGTGAAATATTATGAGCTAGAGTACATGGCACTGGGTGCTTCTGGTACGACATGAGAGTCCGAAACACAGGTGTTAAAAAGTTTGTACAGGTCCGAAACACAGGTATGTTAAAAAGTTTGTACAGGTATGCTAAAAAGTTTGCACGCAATTTTTTGTTGAATGCTGATCAAAATCGTTGCATAGGTGTGGTCCTGTGCCAAAATAGGCCGGTCACACGTCTCAACATGCCTCAATTTTTTGTTGAATGGTGATCAAAATCGTTGCATAGGTGTGGTCCTGTGCCAAAATAGGCCGGGACACGTCTCAACATGCCTCAATTTTTTGTTGAATGGTGATCAAAAACGAATATTATGGTCTAGAGTACATGGCACAGGGTGCTTCTGGTATGACATGATGGTCCGAAACACAGATATGTTAAAAGTTTGTAACCAATTTTTGTTGAGTAGTGGTCAAAACCGTTGCATAGGCCTGGGCATGTACCAGTCGTACTATAATGAAAATGATGCAAATAAGGGCCTTTTTAGCTAAAAAGCTCTAGCTGCAGCGGTGCGGGTACACCATAAGTGTGCTGTGGTTGCATGAGTGGCGTGAAATGTTTAAAAATGATTCAACGGATCACCAGCATCTATGAAATATGGTATTCTCCAAACAAAAGCGATGATCTGTGTGCCCCCTACATTAAACTACACTATAGGGATGCGCTGTAGGGGTCCGTGTATCCGCTACAGAAACACATGTATGTTAAAAAGTTAGCACCCAATTTTTTGTTGCATGATGATCAAAATCGATTATTATGGGTTCGAGTACATGGCACAGAGTGCTTCTGGCATGGTCTGAGGGTCCGAAACACATGTATGTTAAAAAGTTTGTACCCGATTTTTTTTGTTGAATGCTGATCAAAATCGTTGCATAGGTGCGGGCCAGTGCCAAAATAGGCCTTTCTGGCATGGCATGAGAGTCAGAAACACAGCTATGGTTAAAACTATGTACCTGATTTTTGTTGAACGATGCTCAATATCGATGCATAGGAGTGGGCATGTGCCAAAATAGGCCGGGACACGTCCCAACAGGTCTGTCTTTTATATCTGAGGGGCTTAGCGTCTTTAAAAATAGTCATGTGCAACAAGAACGCTGCGCATCCCAGGCTATACAGTTGGTCATGTGTGTAGCTCATAGCGGGAACGTTAACATTCAACATGCCTTGAGAGGGTTTGTGAAGCAACTCGCTCAATATTTTCTAGATGACTATGCGTGTGTTAACGGCCAGCACATAGTTTTTGAATTTCACTATTGTTTTTTTTCCACGGCTGTCCCGTGACCAGGACTTGTCCAGGCATGCCCGGACATGCCCGGACTTGTCCAGGCATGTCTCACATGGACCCTATATGTCAGTTCACAATATGTCTATCAGTATTAAAATATAAAAACTCCTCTGTACATGATCCTTAAGCAAAATAAAAAATATAATGTAAAATAAATCTGTGAAGGAGCAAAAATGTTGAAAAATAAAAAATATAATGCAAAATAAATCTGTGAAGGAGCAAAAATGTTGAAAAATATGGTGTCTCACATGGACCCTATATGTCAGTTCACAATATGTCTATCAGTATTAAAACATAAAAACTCCTCTGTACATTATTGTGAAGGGGTTAAAAGAGGCTTCATGGTTGATATGATAAGCTGATCAGAATAGCTAGCATCATGAGAGCTGCTATGGTTGATAGTGGTAGCGAACGCATAACTAATATTTGAAAAATATGGTGTCTCACATGGACCCTATATGGCAGTTCACAATATGTCTAGCAGTATTAAACCATAAAAACTCCTCTGTACACGATCCTTAAGCAAAATAAAAAAATATAATGCAAAATAAATCTGTGAAGGAGCAAAAATGTTGAAAAATATGGTGTCTCACATGGACCCTATGTCAGTTCACAATATGTCTAGCAGTATTAAACCATAAAAACTCCTCTGTACATGATCCTTAAGCAAAATAAAAAAATATAATGCAAAATAAATCTTTGAAGGAGCAAAAATGTTGAAAAATATGGTGTCTCACATGGACCCTATATGTCAGTTCACAATATGTCTATCAGTATTAAACCATAAAAACTCCTCTGTACATGATCCTTAAGCAAAATAAAAAAAATATATAATGCAAAATAAATCTGTGAAGGAGCAAAAATGTTGAAAAATATGGTGTCTCACAGTCAGGTCACCACTGCAAAAGGTCTCTCCCCACTATGTACTCCCTGTCAGTAAACGTTTTGGTGTCACAATTAGTTCAATATCGTTTTGGTTTCACAATTAGTTCAATGCTTGAAATGTCTTTGAGCTGTATTTATTACAATAAAATCTTGTAACCTTGTTTTTACAATACCGTGTCATTACTTTTTTAAAATACGAATAAACCATTCTGTAATATTGTAATATCTGCATGTACATAATATGTCCATC
Source organism: Oophaga sylvatica (assembly GCA_033576555.1). Lineage (NCBI taxonomy): Eukaryota > Metazoa > Chordata > Amphibia > Anura > Dendrobatidae > Oophaga > Oophaga sylvatica. The sequence goes on along the minus strand of JARQOD010000006.1, from coordinate 212,360,056 downwards.
TCATAATGTGACCTCGCCTTGACTTTCCCCACACAATAGAGTGGTCATAGGATACATTTACTGGTCGACTTAAAAGAGCTCAGTATCAGACACACAGATAAAACAACTTTACACACATTTACAGGTAAATAGAGACAAATGAATTCATGAATGCATGCGACCTTCTCTCATTGTACTTACAGGTCATGACACAATACAGGGCTATTTAGTATATGTGGTTTCTAGCATGTCACAATAGCATCGACCTTCACTCATTCTCTCAATTGTCCTGTTTACATGCATTTACTGGGTCCTGTTAGAAATGAGGACTATACACAAGGGGTGCCAAGCAGCATTCAGGTATGATCTCACATCTATGGCGATGCTTTTTTAATATAGCTCCTCATATGGATGTGCTAATTGACTTCATATGCACGCACAGTATGTATTGTGAGCCCTGCACTCGCATGCTAACATCATTATATTAGCAACTGTGATGGAGAAGTTACTTTATTGATATACCTGATTCATTGAGATACTTATATTCCTATATATAGTGCATATATGTCTGCCTATTGGGGGATATTGTGAGTTACATAGATTGCATATATACGGACAAATATATGGAGTTTATTATTGTATAGCCCCGGATTAGTCTATTATCGCTATAACATATAAGATATGTCGATGTGCACTATTATATATTGATTTGAATGTAATTCACACCTGTCTGCATTTGGCTATTTTTTCTGCATGCTGTATATCCCACTCTTTTGGATTTTTATCCATGATAATGTATTTTAGACCTTAATAAAAATTGTTGACTTTTCCCACACAAAAGACGGATCACAGAACTTGTCCTGTGTGAAACACACACATAGATAAATTACCTCTATGGTGCAGTAAAGATGTATATCTTTGTACCATGTTAGCCAGTAGATAGAAAAATATTTAGACTTCTAACAACAGTATAAAATCAAGATTCACTCTTTATTTCACTAAAAATCCTTATATACTAGTTATATACAGAAGTCTGTATTTAACTAGAACTCCTTATACAATTACTGGGTCCTTAAAAGTTTCTCTCCTCTGCTAGAAAATAGCTTTACATTTACTGATGGATTCTAATACAGACATTTACTGGGTGCTTCTAATACAAACCCTTTACATTTCATGTCAGGGCATTCTCTGCTAGAAAATAGCTTTACATCTACGGATGGAGTTAAAACTAACCTTTAATACACTAAAAACCCCACAGACTAATCAAAGGCACTGAATAAAAATCCAGCAGACCAGATTTCACAGCCTGAGCAAAGTTCAGCCACAGATTTCCCAGCCTGAGCAAAGTCCAGCCAGGGGGCATGACGACCGGGATCAAGCTGACAGGGAGACGGATTAAATGATAGGGGGCGTGTCGACCTGTCAAATTGAGTTTGACGAATACTGGGGTCCCTATACTACTACTTGGGTTTGCTGGACATCTGGAGAGTGCAACATCCTGTTGAGAGAGATTACTCTCACTTTTCACATGTTCATAACTCCCATGCTAGAATTGACTACTGGTTGTTGAACCCCTCACTCATGCCAAAAGTCACACATACCAAAATTTTGGACATACATATCTCAGATCACGCACCAATAACGTTCAACCTAAAATTAACTAAGCCAATCTATTTTCACAGGAAATGGAGGTTCCCATCATACTTATACCAATCAGAGGACTTCAAAAAATTCCTACAATTCTCATGGGACACGTACAAATCTGATAACCAAATACATTGTGAAACACCAATTCTCTTCTGGAATACCTCTAAAGCGGTATTGAGAGGGCAAATAATTGCATATATATGTCATAAAAAAAGCAGTTGAGGGAGCGGACCCTGGCAGCCCAGAAGACTTTAACCTTAGCATATAAAAATTTTAAATTTAATAATTCACCCCTCACGATAAAACAATATCTCGAGGCAAAAGAATCGGCGGATACACTCGCTCATGAATGGGCCACATATAGTATTGATCTCCAAAAGCACAAATTTTTTAAGTGGGGCAACAAACTCGGTAAATTACTTGCATCTCTCACCAGACCTTACAGAAAAGCCACAAGGATTCACAAAATTCGATCCAAAGAGGGCAGAGTGTTAATAGAAAATGAGCAGATTGTAGAGGAATTTAGATCGTTTTTTTAGTTCCCTTTACAAAGCAGAGAAGAGAGAGGGGGACGATATTCTTAACTTTATGCAATCGGAGGTGGCACCTTTATTAACAGAGGAACATAGGGAAATCCTTAATGCTCCTATATCCCCTTCAGAAGTCATCCAAACTATCAGCTCCTTGAAGCTCTCTAAATCTCCTGGCCCTGATGGGTACAGTAATGAATTTTATAAGATTTTGGGAGGCAGTATAGGGACACATCTTTGTGATGTTTTCAATCAGATGGTGCGTTCAGGGCGGCTCCCGGACCGTTTCAATGAAGCGGACATAATTGTCATGTATAGTGTACAGTTCCTATAGCGTCTTGTGCTTGGGTGCGAGGAAAACACATGAGACACAGGTTGATATGAAATGACTTGTATTACTTCATACAAGCATGCAGAAAAGGTCACACAGTTTGCAGGAACAGAGGCAGGAGACACAGCAGGCCAGAGTAACTTCAAGCTCTACAATAACTCTCCAAAGCAGGTTCAGGATCTCTTCTCTGTACCGTAATTCCTCTGCAAACATGGATTCACCAGACAGCAGGTTTCCAGAGTCCAAAAGTGTTCCAAAGTTCCTCAGTAGGAAATAGCTGGAGTCCAAAATCCTAGGTTTCCAGGAGTCAGGTCACAGGCTGACTGAAGCTTGATTCAGGAGCACTGATTGTTCAGCTGAGGCTGCTTAAGAAGCAAGAGGAGAGAATCAGGGCGGGAACATGAAAGCTGGAACCTCCATATTAACTGAGGGCAAGATAGCTGCAGCAAGACAGAAAGCAAAATGGCCGACGGAAAACTGAGTTTCAAGGAACATGTCAAAAGAGACAAAGAACCTTACATTACTCCCCCCTTAGGGACAACCTCCGGATGACCTCAGACCAGGCTTGTCAGGGTACCTCTGATGAAACTGGCGGAGCAGGCGAGGAGCATTTACATTATTGACTGGCTCCCATGAGTTGTCCTCCACTGGGTAGCCCTGCCATTTAATCAAATATTGCAACTGATTTCTGTACAACCTGGAATCTAGAATCCTTTCCACCATAAATTCTTCCTGACCATCGACCAGCACTGGGTCAGGGCAAGGAGAAGAGCGTCCAGGAAACGTATTGGGTGTTGCAGCCTTTAGTAGGGATACATGAAAGACAGGGTGGATTCTCATAGTTCTGGGCAGTTGAAGACGACAAGCAACAGCACTTATAATCTTACTGATCTTATAAGGTCCAACGTACTTATGTCCCAATTTAGACGATGGAATCTTTATTTTAAGATTTCTGGTTGACAGCCAGACCAAATCTCCTACCTTGAAAGCTGGTGCAGGTTTACGAAATTTATCTGCTGCTTTCTTGTACCTTTCCTGAGCCAATTCTAGATTTTCCTTTAGAAGATCCATATTCTTTTGTAAAGAAGTGATTCTTTCAGCCACTGCCGGCAAGGGCGTATCTATGGGAAATCGAGGAAGAATGTTAGGATGATAACCTAGATTGGAGTAAAAAGGAGACTGCTTAGTGGAGGCGCTCTGAGAGTTGTTATAAGAGAACTCAGCCAGTGGAAGTAGATCCACCCAATCATCTTGTAGGTGGCAGATAAAGCAGCGGAGATACTGCTCCAGGGTCTGATTGGTTCGTTCTGTCTGTCCATTAGTCTGGGGATGAAAAGCAGAAGAAAGGTTTACTTTAATGTCCAATGCGGCACAGAAATTTTGCCAAAACCTTGAAGTGAATTGCACCCCTCGATCCGAAATGACCTCATCCGGTACTCCATGTAAGCGAAACACATTCTTAATCATTAAGTCTGATGTCTGTTTTGCAGTGGGTAAACCGACACAAGAGATAAAATGAGCTGCCTTTGTTAGACGATCAACCACCACTAGAATGGTGTTCTTCCCTTGAGAGGTTGGTAACTCCACAATGAAGTCCATAGAAATGGATCCCCACGGGCGGGACGGGGTGGGAAGAGGTTGTAACAGACCAGTTGGTGAGGAGCGAGGTGTTTTGCATCTTGCACAGACTTCACATGAAGTGACATAGTTTAAAACATATTTCCTGTAAGTGGGCCACCAAAAGAAACGAGAAAGAAATTCTTGTGTCTTTAGAATTCCCCTATGCCCGGCTATCTTGGAATCGTGGATGAGTTGCAATACTCTCAATCTGACTGTTTCAGGTATATACAGACGTTGTCCCTGAATCCACACACCATTCTTAAAAACAAGACTTACGTCCCTTGGGGGTTGAACCAACAAAGAATCCGCATGGTATGCTTCCTTGATGTCCTTAAGTAGGTCTTGATTATGAATCACTCCCAGGAATCTAGAGTCAGGTAGAATAGTCTTAGGAGGAGTAAGTGGACGTGTCTCTGCTGAATGAATCCTAGAGAGTGCATCAGCCTTTCCATTGCGCGATCCTGGTCTATAAGAAATTACAAAATTAAATTGGTTTAGGAAAAGATTCCAGCGAGCCTGGCGAGGAGTCAGGCACTTAGCCGACCTGATAAATTCAAGGTTACGATGGTCTGTCAGGACGACTATTTGCTGTGCAGCTCCCTGAAGAAGGTGTCTCCATTCCTTGAAGGCGGCAATAATGGCCAACAATTCTCTATTGCCCACATCGTAGTTCCTCTCAGCCGAAGACAACTGCTGGGAAAAGAAGGCACAGGGATGCAAGACATTCTTCTCACCTGTTCTCTGAGAGAGTATATCTCCAACGGCACAGTCTGAAGCATGCACCTCTATTATGAAGGCAAGCTCGGGGTTGGGATGTACTAAGATAGGTGCGGTGGTAAATTTATCCTTTAAACAGGAAAATGCTTCCTGCGCTTGCGGGGTCCAGGAGAACCTAGACTGTTTCCGGGTAAGTTGGGTGATAGGTGACACTACCTCAGAGAAATTCCTAATGAAACGTCTATAGAAGTTGGCAAACCCGATGAAGCGCTGCACCTCCTTCACATTTCTAGGAATTGGCCAATCCTTGATGGCTTGGGTCTTGCTTCCATCCATACTAATCCCTTGCGTAGATAGTACATACCCCAGAAATTGAATTTCGGTCCTATGGAATTCACACTTTTCAAGTTTGATGTAGAGATGGTTTTGTCTTAGGCGTTCTAAGACCATTCTCACATGTCTATGATGTTCCTCTGTGGAGTTAGAAAAAATTAGAATATCATCCAGATAAATCACCACAAATGTATCTAGGAGATCCCTGAAGATGTCATTCACCAAGTGTTGGAAAGTGGCTGGGGCGGTACTCAGACCAAAAGGCATAACTAGATATTCAAAGTGTCCATAGCGTGACCTGAATGCAGTCTTCCATTCATCCCCAGGTCTAATACGGACCAAGTTATAGGCCCCACGGAGATCCAGTTTAGAGAAAATTTTGGCGTGCCGCACTCTCTCCAACAACTCAGGGATTAAAGGCAATGGATAACGGTTTCTAATAGTAACCTTATTGAGTTCCCTATAGTCTATGCAGGGTCTCAGAGATCCATCTTTCTTCTTCACAAAGAAGATGGGTGCACCTGCGGGAGATGAAGAGGGGCGTATGAAGCCTTTGGCTAGATTTTCATCTATGTAGTCCTTCAAAGCTTTTAGCTCGGGCCCCGCTAGGGGGTAGATCTTACCAAAAGGTATCTCGGCTCCAGGCAATAATTCGATTGGACAATCATATGGACGGTGAGGAGGAAGCTGATCAGCGTTCTTCTTGTCACATAAATCCACATAGTCCTGGTATACAGCTGGTAGTTCAGGGACTGACATGGTTCCTTTAGGAACAGAGCAAGCTGAAACTCCTTGACTCATCTGTTCTCCGGAAAGTGTAATTCCTTGGTCTCCCAGTTAATCGTAGGATTCTGCTCCTGTAGCCATGGTAGCCCTAGAATAATGGGAAAGTGGGGAGAAGAGATAAGCATAAAAGACATTTTCTCCTGATGATCTTTACCCATAAGGACCCTCAAAGGCTCTGTTTCCTGATCCACTGGTCCAGAGGTCAGCAGGGAGCCATCCACAGTCTCCATCTGTACTGGAGTAGCCTTCTTCACTGAACGTATCCCCTGTTTCAGAGCAAAGGAGATATCCATAAAATTTCCACTTGCTCCTGAGTCGATCATAGCAGAGCTAGACAGCCAGACTGAGTCAACCCAGAGTTTGATGGAAAGGAAGCAATGAGAATTGTTTCTTTTACAACTCAGCTGGGACACCGCTGAGGAAACTTGAAAAATTGCAGCGTTTATACCGTCATTGTCCCCAGAACTAACAGAGTTTAAGTCCGAAAAATCAAGATCTCTTGCAGCAGATCTCTCTGGAATCTGAGGCTCGGACATGACAGAGCTCCTCTCGCAAGACTCACAGTGAATGACTGCTGCAGTAGTCTTACGAGAACGGCTGGGGCAGTTTATAATGAAGTGCCCTGACTTACCACAGTAAAAACATAGATTTTCCTTTATACGATGTTCTTTGCGTGCATCACTAACCCGTCTTTGTAAAGAGTCCACCTGCATGGGTTCAGGTTCTGGTTCCCTTGTGATCCTACTCAAAGGTTCCTTAGCTGAGGAGGGAGGTAGGAAAAGGTTAGTGCGATTATTTTCGAACCATCTCTCTTGTCTGCGTTCAGTCAGACGAGCATCAATACGGATACAATAGTTAATAAAGTCACCTAACGCAGTGGGAGGGTCGGCACGAGCAAGTTCATCCTTAATCAGTGGAGACAACCCTTTCCGAAAAATAGATTTTTTTGCGGAAGTGTCCCAAGTGGTATCAAGAGCCCATCTCCTGAAATCCAAGGCATATTCGGCTACTGAACGCTTACCTTGGCGCAAAGTTAACATGGCTGCTTCAGCTGTTGCACCTCGATTGGGGTCATCAAACACCTGCCCCATGGCTGAAATAAAAGCATCAAGGTGATTCAAACAATCATCCTCAGTCTCAATCAGAGGGTTTGCCCACATCAAAGCCTTATTGGTAAGCAACATGATTATAGTAAGCACTTTGGATCGTTCAGTGGGAAATTGTGAAGCATGTGCAGAGAAAAATAGATTGCATTGGTTAATAAATCCCCTGAATTTCTCACGTTCACCGCCAAAACGAAAAGGAGGTAACTTGGGGATCCCAGAACTCGGGGTTATGGCAGGAGCCTGGACTCGTTCCTCTAGAGCCCATATGTCAAAGTCAAGGCCCGCGGGCCAGATCCGGCCCGCAAATTGATTATCTATGGCCCCCTGGATGATATTTAATTACTATTAGATCCGGCCCGCAGGCCACAGCCGCCTGCTGGTGTTTTGCACGCACCAACACTACATTTCCCACAATGCACCGGTAGCAGGGCCGGCGTCAGAACCCGGCACACCCGGGCAAGTGCTGAAGTCACTTTCCGGCAGGCAGAAGAGAGCAGAAGATCTGATGTAAGTGCTCCTGCCTCGTGTGTCTGTGGAGCTGCAGATTCAGCGTAGAAGGGGGATGATTTATTGTTTGCTTGTGTGTGGGTGGAATTCCTTCTTTGTGGAGGGGATCTATTCTGTGTGGGGGGGATTATTCAGTGTGGAGGGGGTATTTATTATTTGTGTGGAGGGGGGATTATTCAGTGTGGAGGGGGTATTTATTATTTGTGTGGAGGGGGATTATTCTGTGTTTTGGGGGATTGATTATTCAGTGTGAGGGGGATTTATTATTAGTGTGGATGGGGGATTATTCAGTGTGAGGGGGATTTATTATTTGTGTGGAGGGGGGATTATTCAGTGTGGAGGGGGTATTTATTATTTGTGTGGAGGGGGGATTACTCTGTGTGTTGGGGGATTATTCAATGTGAAGGAGATTTATTATTTGTGTGGAGGGGGGATTATTCTGTGTGTTGGGGGATTATTCAATGTGAAGGAGATTTATTATTTGTGTGGAGGGGGTATTATTCAGTGTGGAGGGGGTATTTGTGTAGAGGGGGGATTATTCTGTGGGTTGGGGGATTATTCAATGTGAAGGAGATTTATTATTTGTGTGGAGGGGGTATTATTCAGTGTGGAGGGGGTATTTGTGTAGAGGGGGGATTATTCTGTGTGTTGGGGGATTATTCAGTGTGAGGGGATTTATTATTAGTGTAAAGGGGAGATTATTCAGTGTGAAGGGGGATTAGGGTTAGGGGGTGGGTGTGGAGGGGGGCGCAAAACTGAGTTCTTGCCCTGGGTGCCAGAAAACCTAGATACACCTCTGCCGGCGCCTGTTAGCGGAGGAGAGCGGTGTTAGCGCCGCCACTGGGCCCCCCCGCTTGCTCAGGGCCCCGGCAGCCGGCACAATACTTACCTCTCCCCGTGCCTCCGCAGCTCCGGTGTCTTCTGCAGCTCTGCACTGTGATGTCTCAGGTCAGAGGGCGCGATGACGTTTTTCCACAGTGCCCTTTCCTGAGCCGTAACAGTGCAGAGCGCAGCACAGTGCAGAGGAGAGCTCCATATTTTGTATGGAGCATTATATGGGGACCAGTATCCTGTATGGAGCAATTTATGTGGTCCAGTATTCTGTATGGAGCATTATTTGGGGTCCAATATTCTTTATGGAGCATTATATTTGGCCCATAATATTGTATGGAGGACTATACTGTCCGGTCTGTACTGTGTGTTGTGAGGATTCGGCAGTTTCTGAGCTAATAGATATCACTCGTGTAATTATAAGAAGTGAAATCAAAATATTGCCATATTAATTTAATCATTAAATAATGTACACTGTGTTAGGTCTTGGTTCAATAGGCTATGTGCAATCATTTCGATATGTTTTAATAAACATTGAACCAGTCCGGCCCTCGGCTTGTAGCAAATTTGTTTTTTTGGCCCTCGGTGTGTTTGACTTTGACATCCCTGCTCTAGAGCCTCAATCCTGGCTCGTAATTCCTGGGTAGTTTGTCCAAACACTTGCAAATTATGATTAGTGAGGTCCTGTAGGCTTGCAAAACGGGTCTTTATAGTCTGTATATCTGCAAGGATTGTATCAGTCACTCCGCAAAGCTCCTTTATGCGGGCCTCCATCTTCCAGATCTTTTAAGGCAGAAGTGCTGGAAGGAGAAGAGAAAAGAAAAAAAACAAAAAAAACAATAGTGTTTACCTGTGGTAACACTCCAGAGTAACATTTAAGGGAATGCGCTCACCTGGAATGGTTGTGAGAAGTCACAACCACTGTCATCACAGAAGGTATTAAACGGACATCTGATATCCACAGTCACAGCAGACACGGCTTTCCCAGACCCAGCAGACACTAAACATTGGCTCCTGAATCTTGTCATGTATAGTGTACAGTTCCTATAGCGTCTTGTGCTTGGGTGCGAGGAAAACACGAGACACAGGTTGATATGAAATGACTTGTATTACTTCATACAAGCATGCAGAAAAGGTCACACAGTTTGCAGGAACAGAGGCAGGAGACACAGCAGGCCAGAGTAACTTCAAGCTCTACAATAACTCTCCAAAGCAGGTTCAGAATCTCTTCTCTGTACCGTAATTCCTCTGCAAACATGGATTCACCAGACAGCAGGTTTCCAGAGTCCAAAAGTGTTCCAAAGTTCCTCAGTAGGAAATAGCTGGAGTCCAAAATCCTAGGTTTCCAGGAGTCAGGTCACAGGCTGACTGAAGCTTGATTCAGGAGCACTGATTGTTCAGCTGAGGCTGCTTAAGAAGCAAGAGGAGAGAATCAGGGCGGGAACATGAAAGCTGGAACCTCCATATTAACTGAGGGCAAGATAGCTGCAGCAAGACAGAAAGCAAAATGGCCGACGGAAAACTGAGTTTCAAGGAACATGTCAAAAGAGACAAAGAACCTTACAATAATAGTGCTCCCTAAACCGGGTAAAGATCCTTCATTAGTGGAAGGTTACAGACCAATCTCGCTTTTAAATTCAGACTTTAAAATTTTCACTAAAATCTTAGCTAATAGATTGCAGAAAATAATCCTCAACCTGATATTGCCTCAACAAATTGGGTTTGTCCATGGGAAATCCATAACATACAACATACGGACGGCCTTGGGTGCTATCTCTTATGGAAAATCTCATGGTTGCTTAGAGTCTATTGTGGTTAGCCTAGATGCCGACAAGGCGTTTGACAGGGTTGCATGGGACTATCTACTAGACATCCTGGAGTTTAGAAACTTTGGTCCATGGTTCTGTGAGGCGATAAAGCTGTTATATAAGAATCCGGTGTCTAGGCTGGCCATAAATGGTATACTCTCTTCCACATTTGTAATCCAGAGAGGAACGCGTCAGGGCTGCCCCTTGTCTCCCTTACTTTTTAACATTGCTTTGGATCCATTACTTAGAACCCTCCAAAATTCTTTAATATTCAGAGGCATAGAGGTAGGCTCCACCTCTCTTAAAATTGCGGCATTTGCCGATGATATACTTCTTTTCATTTCCAACCCCAATGAGGCAATACCGGTTATCATGAAGGTCCTAAATCAATTTGGCAATTGCTCAGGCTTTAAAATAAATTATAATAAGTCAGAGGCCCTAGCTCTGTTTGAGCAAGGAAAATTAAATAACGCGACACTTCCTTTCCAATGGAGCACATCATCTATTAAATATTTGGGCGTCCACCTCCCGGCAGATCTGGCGTCCTTATATCACATTAATATTAGACCCCTAATCACGTCCATATCTAACCTTTTAAATTCCTGGAAACATTTTACTCTGTCCTTTTCGGGAAAATGCCACTTAATTAAGATGATAATATTTCCAAAAATATTATACATTTTCCAGTCACTTCCTATTTTGCTGTCACGTACTGATGTTAATACTCTAAACACTGCTTTTAGGAATTTTATTTGGGGAGAAAAAAAGCGTACACGCATAGGTCTGATTAAACTACAAGCCCCAAAGGAGGAGGGTGGTATCAATTTCCCAGATATTGCAAAGTACAATCTAGCAGCAAATCTCAGATACGCCATTGACTGGTTGAGAGGTAGTTCACATTTCACAAACGTACTATTAGACCAACAATTAAGTCCCCATGTCTCTCTGCCAGCATTATTACATATGACTAACGAGAACATTATCGCAGAAATAAGAGACCACCCCACCTTATGGCAAACGATACAGACGTGGAGGAAATGCAGGAGACTGTGTCATTTGAAAAGTGATGTCTCTCCCTTTGTGCCCTTCCTAGGCAACCCGGGCTTTATAGGAGGTAAACCACCCTTATCTTATATTGAGCTAGCTGGACAGGGTTGCATCTTGGCAGCTGACCTATTAGATGATAGATTTTCTATGCTCACATTTGACACAGCGGCACGACGCTTCCCAGCATTTGTGAACAGGCCCTTCCTTTTTCTCCAAGCAAGAAGCTTAATCTTAAAAGGCATGGTAGCTGGGGGTGGGGAAAGAGGGAGGAATGCTTTGGATGGCTTCCTTAGGATCGCCAGGGTGCAGTTGGCCTCAACAAGCAGCATTTATTTACTATTGCGTAAGCAGTGGCCATGGGAGGGCAAAAAGACAGGTCCAGCACGATGGGTCAAGGACATACAGAACATCACAGTTGGGGAAATCTTAGATGCCACTTTGCTGCAACGGAAGGTGATCCCCTCCAGCAGTTATGCAGACATGTCTCTATTACTTCTCCATAGAGCTTATATTACCCCACATGTCAAGTCTAGGATGTCTCCAGAGGGCACTTTCACCTGTTCCAAATGCGGGACAGGAAATACAGACATATTTCATCACATGTGGGGATGCCCCCAAGTGCAAAAATTATGGCAATCTATTCATGCTGAACTACAGAATCTCGGCGGGATAGTGTTCCCCCTGACTCCGCAATGGGCAATATTTAACATACTTGATTGCTCTCAACATAAACTTCCCAAACATGTTAAGGCCATGTTAATAATATGGGCCTCAGCTGCCAGGAAAAGTCTATTGCAACACTGGCTGGATCCATTGCCACCACCCAAATCTCTCATTTATTCTAAAATAATGTACATTTTTCGAATGGACTGGCTGGATGCCTTAACGAATAAAGAAAAATTGACCGGGAAATTTTTAACCACATGGTCATTCTTCATTCCATCTCTGACTCAAGACACTAGGGATAAATTAAAGTCAAATTTTGAAAATGCTCAATGGTATCTTCTTCAGAAAATTAGTGGACATGATCCTATTCCTTAAAAAATTTTGATGGTTGTCAATTGAATGCAGGGAAGTTATAGGGGTTTACATGTTGGGGGGTTGGGAGGGTGGAGGCTTGCAGGGGGGACATTTACGAATATTATACTTATGAGACAAGTTTGACATCTTTAAATTTGTTTGACTTACTTGATGGTAATGTTCCTTGATTTATCACATTGAGTTTTAAGTATGTCATTTCAGTTTGATACTTCTTGACTTGTATGATTAAAAATTTGCTGTATTGCTTTTAAAATCAATAAAACATATTGGAAAAAAAAAAATCAGAGAAAACATCATGAAGTTCTGAAAGACCGATGGTGCGTTCGTGAGACCAAAGGGCATGACCAAATTTTCAAACAGACCCTCGTAGGTGAGAAATAACATTTTCCACTTATCCCCTTCCTGAATACAGGTAAGGTTATATTCTCCCCTGAGATCAAGTTTGGAAAACCTCTTAGCCCCAGACAATTGGTTATAAAGATCAGGAATGAGTGGGAAAGGGTAGGTATTTCTCACCGTAATTTTATATAGTTCTCGGAAATTGAGGCACGGGCGTAAACCACCATCTTTTTCTTAACAAAAAAGAATCCCGCGGACACAGGTGAGACAGAGGGACGGATGTGACCTTTGCGTAGACTATCAGAGATATAGTTTTTCATAGCAGTATGTTATGGGCCAGAAAGATTGTACAAACAGGATTTGGGAAATTTAGAACCCGGAATAAGATTAATGGTACAATCATAAGAACGATGGGGTGGCAAGACCTCAGTCTCTTTTTCGGAGAACACGTCCCCAAAGTCCTTTAGGTACTCCGGAATATCCTCCGGACTAATGGCAGACACAAAAACAGCAGAAAGACAACCATTGGAACAATTAGGACCCCATTTAACAATATCACGAAATCCCCAGTCTATAACAGGATTATGCCTCTGCAACCAGGGGAACCCCAACACCAATCCTGCAGGAAGATTATTCATAACATAACATGAAATTCGTTCCTGGTGCAAGGAACCCACCTTGAGGAGGAACTCCTCAGAGACAAACTTAAGGACATTTGAGCCAACGGTGTCTTATCAATGGCAAAGATATGGATGGGAGTCTCTAGCCTAAAGGTACTGCCACACTACACAATCCCGCTAGCGATCTCGTTAGCATCGCATACTAATGAGATCGCTAGCGGGATTATTTCTATATTGCTAGTAGCTACCTAATTTAGCGATATCGTTAAGGACGCTATCGCGGTTAGCGATCTCCTTAACGACTTTAGCGGTACAAAAGTACCGCTAAATCGCTAAAAAAGGTGCCACACTCAGCGATTAGATACTTACCAGCGGGACGCCAGCGATGAAAATAGGGTCCGGAACGATCAGGACGACGGACGAGATCACAGCAGGGGCCACGTCGCTGGTAGATGCCGCACACAACAACATCGCTAACGGGATCGCTAAATAGTGACGTTTTTTAGCGATCCCGTTAGCGATGTTGTTTAGTGTGGCATACCCTTAACTGTCCCTAACTTTAACTTGGACACCATACTAGAGTCAATGAAGTTCATGGAAGATCCACAGTCCACAAACGCTGAAGTGGATGCAGAACCACCTCCATAATACAGTTCCACCTCTAACAAAACTTTTTGAAATGATGAAAATGGTGCCTGAGAGCCTGGATGTCCTCCTAGACCATCACCCAGACTCAGCAGCTTGTTACTTGATGGACAAGAGGGGCAGTCCTTCTTCCAATGTCCCGGATCTCCACAATAAAAACAAAATTTCCCATGTCGTCGTCGTCTCCTCTCTTTCTCCTTGAAGTTGGTGGCACCAACTTCCATAGTCTCCTTGAATTACATCACCTCAGACTTGGCAGGCAATACAGGAATCTCACGCTGGATAATTCCTCTCTCCCGTAACCTCCGGTCCATACGAATGGCCTGGGTCATGGCCTCCTCCAAGGAACTGGGTGATGTATGAAGGGCCAGCGCGTCCTTGAGATGATCAGATAGTCCTCTCTCAAACAGGCAACTCAGAGCAGAGTCATCCCAAGACACCTCAACAGACCACCGCCTAAACTCAGAACAATACTGTTCAGCAGTGAGTTCATTCTGGGAGAGACCCATGATCATGTCCTCTGCTACCCTGACCTGGTCTAGTTTGTCATAAATCGGTCCCAAAGCCTCAAAGAATCTGACCACAGACACACGTTCAGGGGCAGAAGCAGGTAGAAAGCCCATGACTGAGGTCCCTCCCACAGTAAGGAAATGATTATCCCCACCCGCTGACTCTCATCACCAGAAGATAGGGGTCTAAGAGAAAATAATAGCTTGCAACTCTCCCTAAAAGTACGAAATCTCTTCCTCTCACTGGAGAAGGTATCTGGGAGCTTGACTGTAGGTTCAGGAGAGTGCAATGAAACATCAACAGTGTTAGAGAGCTTACAGTCAGTTTGCAACGATATTACTGTGTTAGAAAGCTCCCTTTGCAGGTGGTTATGAGACGAGGCCAAGGCCCTCTATTCCACAAACAGGTCTTGTATCATCACTGTCAAGTTGTTCATTTGATCCGCCAAAGTATGGAGCGGATCCATAGCAAACAGAGCAGAGAAAAAAATGCAGAAATCCCTTTAAATGTATTGGGGAGCTATAATGTCAAGCTACTGCATTGCAGTGTAGCGCAACCTCCCCAAGACAGAGCTTGGGCGGGAAGTGAGACTGTGTACATAGAGTAGCTCCACAGAGCAGAAGCACAGGCGCCACCAAGTGGCGGGAGAGTGGTCAGACAAGCCGAGTCAAAAAACGTTCAGAGGCAGAAGTACAAAAGGAATAAGCCGTACACGTGGTCAGGGAAAAGCCAAGAGGTTCAGCAACGGTCAGTAGCGGATGAGACAAAGACAGAAAGCAGAAGCGAGTTCGAATATAGGCCAAGTCAGAAACCAGAGAATCAAACCGACAAACAGGGAAATGCAGGGAAAAGGGCAGACAGAGGAAGACAACAGACACGGGGCAAGTCAGGGATCACAGCAGGACAAATCAAGGGTTACCAGAGTCAGGTTCACACACTGAAGGCAGAACTATAGCTCACACTGCCAGCAGGATGCATAGCAGCTAAATAGCAAACCTGAACCCAGAAAGAGGCAGGGCAAAGTTAACCCTTGACATGATCCACCCGGAAAAAGGGCAGACAGGATTAAACCCTGGAATGGATCATGACAAAGGTGTTATGAAATTAGGGAGTGGAAGAAAAAAGGGGGGGTGAATGAAAATTATTAAATTATATGTTAAATACCTGTACATTGTGACATACATAAAAGGCCAGTAAGACAATAATATACAATATATCCCAAAAGTGAGTACAGTCATGGCCAAAAGTTTAGAGAATGACACAAATATTAATTTTTACAAAGTCTACTGCTTCACTTTTTCTAATGGCAATTTGCATATACTCCAAATGTTATAAAGAGTGATCAGCTTAACAGCAATTACTTGCAAAGTCAATATTTGGCTAGAAAATTAACTTTATCCCCCAAAACACATTTCAACATCATTGCAGCCCTGCCTTAAAAGGACCAGCTAACCTCTTTTCAGTGATTGCTCCATTAACACAGGTGTGGGTGTTGATGAGGACATGGCTGGAGATCAATCTGTCATGATTAAGTAAGAATGACACCACTGGACACTTTAAAAGGAGGCTGGTGCTTGGCATCATTGTTTCTCTTCTGTTAACCATGGTTATCTCTAAAGAAACACGTGCAGTCATCATTGCAATGCCACAAAATGGCCTAACAGGGAAGAGTATCGCAGCTAGAAAGATTGCACCTCAGTCAACAATCTATCGCATCATCAAGAACTTCAAGGAGAGAGGTTCCATTGTTGCCAAAAAGGCTCCAGGGCGCCCAAGAAAGACCAGCAAGCGCCAGGACCATCTCTTAAAAGTGTTTCAGCTGCGGGATCGGGCTACCAGCAGTGCAGAGCTTGCTCAGGAATGGCAGCAGGCAGGTGTGAGTGCATCTGCACGCACTGTGAGGCGGAGACTCTTGGAGCAAGGCCTGGTCTCAAGGAGGGCAGCAAAGAAGCCACTTCTTCCAGAAAAAACATAATGGACAGACTGATATTCTGCAAAAGGTACAGGCAGTGGACTGCTGAGGACTGGGGTAAAGTTATTTTCTCTGATGAATCCCCTTTTCGATTGTTTGGGACATCAGGAAAACGTCTCATTGGGAGAAGACAAGGTGAGCGCTACCACCAGTCTTGTCTCATGCCAACTGTTAAGCATCCTGAAACCATTCATGTGTGGGGTTGCTTCTCAGGCAAGGGAATTGGCTCTCTCAGAGTCTTGCCTAAAAACACAGCCATGAATAAAGAATGGTACCAGAATGTCCTCCAAGAGCAACTTCTCCCAACCCTCCAAGAGCAGTTTGGCGATCAACAATGCCTTTTCCAGCATGATGGAGCACCTTGCCATAAAGCAAAGGTGATAACTAAATGGCTCAGGGAACAAAACATATAGATTTTGCGTCCATGGCCTGGAAACTCCCCAGATCTTAATCCCATTGAGAACTTGTGGTCAATCATCAAGAGACGGGTGGACAAACAAAAACCTAAAAATTCTGACAAAATGAAAGCATTGATTGTGCAAGAATGGACTGCTATCAGTCAGGATTTGGTCCAGAAGTTGATTGAGAGCATGCCAGGGAGAATTGCAGAGGTCCTGAAGAAGAAGGGTCAACAGTGCAAATATTGACTTGCTTCATTAACTCATTCTAACTGTCAATATAAGCTTTTGTTACTCATATGTTTGCAATTATATTTCTGTCTGTGATAAAAACATCTGTAAGACACACACATAAAAACCAGAGGGCAGCAGATCATGTGAAAATATAATATTTGTGTCATTCTCAAAACTTTTGGCCATGACTGTACACCCCTCACATTTTTGAATTTTTTTTTTTATATCTATTCATGGGACAACACTGAATATATAACTGTGGGTAAAATCCTGCAGGGTTTTTTAAGGGATACTATTTTGGAGTATCTGAAGCTGAATAACCTCATGACACAGTATCAGCATGGGTTTACGAGGGACCGTTCTTGTCAGACTAATCTGATAAGCTTTTATGAAGGGGTAAGTTCAGGACTGGACCAAGGGAATGCAGTGGACGTGGTGTTCATGGACTTCTCAAAAGCTTTTGATACAGTGCCACACAAAAGGTTGATACATAAAATGAGAACAATGGGATAGGGAAAATATGTTAAGTGGGTTAAGAAACTGGCTCATGGATAGGAAACAAAGGGTGGTTATTAATGGAGCCACATCGGACTGGGTCACGGTTAGCAGTGGGGTACCACAGGGGTCAGTTATGGGGCCGCTTCTCTTTAACATATTATTAATGACCTTGTTAGGGGGCATACAGAGTAGTATTTCAATATTTGCAGATGACACTAAACTCTGCAGGGTAATAAATACAGAGGAGGATAATTTTATATTACAGGGGATTTATGTAAACTAGAAGCTTGGGCTGATAAATGGCAAATGAGCTTTAATGGGGATAAATGTAAGGTCATGCACTTGGGTAGAACAAATAAGATGTATAATTATGTGCTTAATTGTAAAACACTGGGCAAAACTGTCACTGAAAAGACTTGGGTGTATGGGTGGACGACAAACTCAAATTTAGTGGCCAATGTCAGGCAGCTGCTGCCAAGGCAAATAAAATAATGGGATGCATTAGACGAGGCATAGATGCTCATGAGGAGAACATAATTTTACCTCTATACAAGTCACTGTGTGCGACCACACTTAGAATACTGTGTGCAGTTCTGGTCTCCGGGTTTAAGAAAGACATAGCTGAACTGGAGCGGGTGCAGAGAAGAGCGACCAAGGTTATTAGAGAACTGGGGGGTCTGCAATACCAAGACAGGTTATTACACTTGGGGTTATTTAGTTTGGAAAAACGAAGGCTTAGGGGTGATCTTATTACAATGTACAAATATATGAAGGGGACAGTACAAAGACCTTTCTAATGATTCTTTTTACTCTTGGGACCTGTGACGGGGACGAGGGGGCATCCTCTACGTCTGGAGGAAAGAAGGTTTAGCCATAATCACAGATGCAGATTCTTTACTGTAAGAGCATGTGAGACTATGGAACTCTCTCGTCTAAATGTTGTAATGAGTGATTCCTTACTAAATTTAGAGGGGACTGGATGCCTTTCTTGAAAAGTATAATATTACAGGCTATATTCACTAGTTTCCTAGATACAGCGTTGATCCAGGGAGCTAGTCTGATTGCCGTATGTGGAGTCGGGAAGGAATTTTTTTCCCCAATGTGAAGCTTACTGTTTGCCACTTGGGGTTTTTTTGCCTTCCTCTGGATCAACATGTTAGGGCAGGTTAGGATAGGATATGGTTGAACTAGATGGACTTAAAGTCTTCCTTCAACCTTAATAACTATGTTACTATGTTACTATGTTACTATGTTACTATGTTATGGTACATTGAGGAGGCAGGAGCAAAAAATGCATAGGCAGCCTAACCAGAGAAGTTGGAAATAATAGGTTGCAGACCCTAAACTAACCGCACAACTAGAAGCAGCCGTGGAGCGTACCTACAGTGGTCCTAGACACCTCGGCACAGCTGGAGAGATAGCTATCCTTGAAGATGGAAAGAGGAAAGCCGCCTGCCCCGGAGTAGACCCCAAAAGAGTAGGAAGCCCCCAAACACACAATGGCGGCCAGACAAGATGAAAACACGAACACAGACAGAGAATAGATTGAGCAAACGCTGGGGCCCAAAACTGTCTAGATAGGACAGCACAGGAGAGAATACCCTTTGCAACCCAGAAAAAACATAGGAAAAACTCCAACACTTCTGAATCCAAAAACACTGAGACCACACGGTCTCGACCACCTATATCAGATCTCTGGTGTGGACACGTAGCTACCCAGCAGTAAAATATCACAAGAACTGAGCAAATGAACAAATAGAAAAAACGAACGGAGACCAGCCAAAGCCCCCCAAAGGGGACCCGGCTGAAGACAAAAAGCAATACAGCAAAAAGCAAGGCATTCAAACCACCGTAAAAAAAAAACTGAAAGAGACTTCTCTGAACGCAAGCAGGAGACAGCAGGAAAGCAAGCTGAATTCCAAACTAGACCAGAAAGCACAATTGATCACCGGCGAGGATCATGGGAGATCAGCTCACCTATATCAGGCCAGTGAGTACCACCTGACACCCACTCATTATCTTCAGGTGTAGGACTCTTGGTATTCAACATAGGTTCAATACCCTCAGCAACCACCAGAGGGAGCTTCAGCTCCGAAGTCGTCTCCAAAACATTCACAACAGTACCCCTTCCTTGAGGAGGGGTCACCAAACCCTCACTTGTGCCACCAGGACAATCAGGATGAGCTCGGTGATAGGCACGGACCAGTCTTTCAGCATGAATGTCAGAAGCAAACACCCACGAATTGTTCTCCTGACCATAGCCTTTCCTTCACCGAGTACTGGAGTCTCCGCCTGGCCAAATGAGAATCCAATATCTTCTCAACCACATACTCCAAATTGCCCTCAACCAAAACAGGATCAGGAGGCGCAGCCATAGGAACCACTGGCTCGACAAATCTCTTGAATAAAGATTTATGAAATACGTTGTGAATCTTGAATGTTTCTGGAAGAAGCAAACGGAAGGAAACGGGATTAATAATTTCCATGATCTTATAAGGTCCAATGAACCTTGGCTTAAATTTTGGAGACGCGACCCTCATAGGGATATTTTTTGAGGACAACCAAACCAAGTCACCCACTTTAAATCGAGGACCATCAGTCCTATGCCGGTTTTGCAAACCGCTGGGCCTTCTAAGAGATAGACAGCTTATCCACTACTTGATCCCAAATCAGCTGCATTGTCTCCACAATAGAGTCAACACCAGGACAGACAGAAGCCTCCACCTGCCCTGAAGAAAATCGAGGATGAAACCCAAAATTGCAGAAAAATGGAGACATCAAGGTGGCAGAACTAGCCCTATTATTCAAAGCAAACTCAGCCAAAGGCAAAAAAGAGAACCAGTCATCTTGATCAGCAGACACAAAACATCTCAAATAAGTCTCCAAGGTCTGGTTTATTCTCTCAGTTTTTCCATTGGTCTGAGGGTGGGACGCAGAGGAAAAAGACAGCTGAACTCCCAGTTTGGAACAAAATATCCTCCAAAATCTGGAAACAAACTGGACTCCTCTGTCAGACACAATGTTCTCTGGAACGCCGTGCAACCGAACCACCTGTTGAAAAAACAAGGGCACCAACTCGGAAGATGATGGCAACTTAGGTAGTGGCACAAGATGTATCATCTTGGAAAACCTATCACAGATTACCCAAATAACGGTCATTCTCTGAGAGACAGGGAGGTCGGAAATAAAATCCATAGAGATATGGGTCGATGGCCTCTTGGGTACAGGCAATGGCATTAACAAACCACTAGAGCGAGAGCAAGGTTTGGACCGAGAACAAGTTCCACAGAACTGCACAAAGTCCCTGACGTCACGAGACAAAGTGGGCCACCAAAAGGACCGACTCACCAAATCTCTGGTACCAAAAATACCAGGATGGCCGACCAACGTGGAGCAATGAATCTCGGACATCACATTCTTCCTCCACTGGTCTGGGACAAACAATCACCCAGCAGGGCAACGTTCAGGTTTATCCTCCTGAAATTTCTCCAAAGCCAGTCTCAAATTGGGCGAGTAGCAGAAAGAACCACACCCTCCTTCAGAATAACAGCAGGCTCAGTTACCTCAGGAGAATCCAGGAAGAAACTCCTCGAGAGGGCATCGCCTTAACATTCTTAGTGCCTGGGAGAAAAGAGACCACAAAATTAAAACGTGTGAAAAACAAGGCCAACCTGGCCTATCTAGGATTAAGTCGCTTGGCTGATTCCAGATAAACCAGGTTCTTATGGTCAGTGAGGACCACCACCTGATGCTTGGCTCCTTCCAGCCAATGTCTCCACTCCTCAAAAGCCCACTTCATGGCCAATAACTCTCGATTACCCACATCATAATTACGTTCCGCTGGGGAAAATTTTCGAGAGAAAAAGGCACAAGGGTTAATCTTAGAGGTCTCCGGATCCCTTTGGGACAAAACGGCTCCTGCACCAATCTCAGAAGCATCAACCTCCACCTGAAACGGTAGAGAAACATCAGGTTGACGCAGAACAGGAGCAGAAGTGAATCTCCGCTTAAGCTCCTGAAACGCAGAAACTGCCTCAGGAGACCAATTCACTACATCAGAACCCTTCTTGGTCAAATCAGTCAGTGGCTTCACAACACCAGAGAAATTAGCTATAAATTTACGATAAAAATTAGCAAAACCCAAAAATCTCTGAAGAGCCTTTAATGTAGTGGGTTGAACCCAATCACAAATGACCTGAACTTTGACCGGGTCCATTTTAATAACAGACGGAGACAAAATGAATCCCAGAAATGAAACCTTCTGTACACCAAAAAGACATTTTGATCCCTTCACATACAATGCATTTTCTCTCAAAACCTGGAATACAGTCCGAACATGTTCCACATGAGAATCGCAGTCATTGGAAAAAATCAAGATATCGTCCAAATAAACGATCAGAAATTTATCCACGAAATCCCGGAAAATATCGTTCATAAAGGATTGGAAGACGAAAGGGGCATTAGTGAGCCCAAAAGGCATCACTAGGTACTCAAAATGCCCCTCTGGGGTATTAAACGCCGTTGTAACGGGTCTGGGAGGCGGAAGCTCTGAGCTACTATACAAAGGGGCGGACCTTGTAAGGGAGCGGGTGGCAACCAGGGTAGACGGGCAGGTAGTCACAGCAGATAACCGGGGTAGTCTCTGGATGAACAGGCAGGAGGTCACGGCAAGTGACCGGGGCAGTCTCTGGATGAGCGGGCAGGAGGTCACGGCAAGTGACCGGGGCAGTCTCTGGATGAGCGGGCAGGAGATCACGGCAAGTGACCGGGGCAGTCTCTGGATGAGCGGGCAGGAGGTCACGGTAAGTGACCGGGGCAGTCTCTGGATGAAGGCATATACGACCTTGTGATGGCTGAGCCTCCCGGTAGGCTAGCAGGCAGGTAACAGATGAGCGCTCCCAGGTGAGCGGGCGAGAGTCACTGGAACAGCAGAAGGTCTCAGCACGTGACGGTAGAGCCTCCAGGTAGGCTAGCAGGCAGGTAACAGATGAGCGCTCCCAGGTGAGCGGGCGAGAGTCACTGGAACAGCAGAAGGTCTCAGCACGTGACGGTAGAGCCTCCAGGTAGGCTAGCAGGCAGGTAACAGATGAGCGCTCCCAGGTGAGCGGACAGGCTGATCTATGGACAGACTGGCAGGTGATGATAGGCAGACTGTCGAACCACTGGCTAGCAAGCAGTTAAGCGGAATAACAGGCAGGAACAGACAGCAAACTGGCAGGAATCTGGCAGGTAACTGGCAATGGACCCTGAGGACTGAAGCAGAGTAGTGAACAGTGCAACAACATTGCTCGGGCACCTCCATTTTGGAGGAAGTGCCTTATATAAGGTGAAGTCCTCCGGCCATTGGCCGGGGACTCCTTAAGACGACGCGCGCGGCCCCTTTAAGAGGGGGGTAGCGCACGCGCGCGCGCCCTAAGCAGAGTGGCCGGAAAGGAGCGCGCGCTGCCAGCAGAGCGGGAGGAGGACGCCGGACCCGGAGCAGAGGAGCGAGGGGAACAGCGCGTGCCGCCAGCAGAGCGGGAGGAGGACGCCGGACCAGGAGCAGAGTGGTGAGGGGAACAGCGTCCCTGCCTGGCAGAGGGCAGGGACCCCGATGCTACAGTACCACCCCTTTAGGTCCCCCCCTTTTTAGGCCAGACAGAAATTTAGCTAGGATGAGAGGGGCATGGATGTTCTCCCGTGGCTCCCACGTTCTCTCCTCAGGACCAAACCCCTTCCAATCAATCAAAAAATAGGTCTTCCCTCTTACCCTTTTGGTGGCCAGAATATTCTCTACCTCAAATTCGTTTTCAGCAGAAACCGGAGCCGGAGGCGTGCCTGTAGACTTGGAAAAAGAGTTAAGTACCACCGGTTTGAGAAGAGATACATGGAAGGAGTTAGGGATCCGTAAGTTGGCCGGGAGTTTCAATTTATAGGCCACCGGATTGATCTGACTGATGACCTCCAGAGGACCGATGAACCGAGGGCCTAACTTATAGGAAGGAATCTTGAGCCGAACATACTTGGACGAGAGCCAGACCTTATCTCCAGGACGTAATTGAGGAGGATCCAGACGTTTTTTGTCAGCATGTCTTTTCATACGCTCGGAAGACAGAAGAAGTGCGGACCGGGTACTCTCCCATATGGAGGAAAATTTGTTAACAAGAGATTCAGCAGCCTGATTATCCACTGTGGTGGAGACGGGAAAAGGGATCCGAGGATGCTGACCGAAGACTACAAAAAACGGGGATTTGGAGGAAGATTCGCTCTCGTGATTGTTGTAAGAAAATTCGGCCCATGGCAGGAGATCGACCCAGTCAGAATGATGGGCATTAACAAAGTGCCGGAGGTAACTGGTCAGGATCTGGTTGATCCGCTCCACTTGACCATTGGACTGTGGATGGTAAGCGGAGGAGAAGTCCAGGGTGACGTCCAATAATTTACAAGTGGCTCTCCAGAAACGCGAGGTGAATTGTACCCCTCGATCCGACACGATGTGACGGGCAGGCCATGAAGTCGGAAAATGTGGCGGATAAAGTCTTTAGCAGCTCGGGTGCAGATGGAAGGCCTGGCAGGGGAATAAAGTGAGCCATCTTGGAAAAGCGGTCAGCGACCACCCAAATGACCATATAACCAGCAGAGACACGGAGATCCGTTATGAAGTCCATGGCTATATGCTGCCAGGGGGCAGTGGGTACAGGAAGCGGAAGAAGGCGACCAGCAGGCAGGTGTCTCGGGACTTTGTTGCGGCCACAGGAGGCACAGGCAGCAACAAAATCTATTACGTCCTTGTGCAGGGTAGGCCACCAGTAATGCCGAGAAATAAGTTGGAGGGTCTTTCTCTGACCGGCGTGGCCAGCCAGTTTGGACGAATGACCCCAGTGTAGGATCCTTTCCCGATCGGTTACCAATACGAACGTCTTACCGGGAGGAAGACGGTTCAGGCTCACGGGAGCCACCTGCATGACTCTGGCGGGATCGATGATATGTTTAGGTTCCTCCTCGAGATCCGACACCAGGAAGGATCGGGACAAGGCGTCCGCCTTGATGTTCTTGTCAGCCGGGCGAAAATGTAGAACAAAATCAAAGCGAGCAAAAAACAATGACCACCGAGCTTGGCGCGGGTTAAGCCTCTGGGCATGCTGGAGGTAAGCCAAGTTTTTGTGGTCGGTGTAAATAATCACCGGATGAAGAGCCCCCTCGAGTAGGTAACGCCACTCCTCCAATGCCAGCTTGATGGCCAATAACTCTCGGTCTCCTATGGAATAATTGCGCTCAGAAGAGGAGAAGAGTTTGGAGAAGAAGCCGCAAGTTACCATCCTCCCGGAAGATGATTTCTGAGTAAGTACCGCTCCGGCTCCAGAGGAGGAAGCGTCAACCTCCAGGAAGAACTGCTTGTTGCCATCCGGGCGATGCAGCACCGAGGCGGAAGAGAAAGCCTGTTTTAAGGAAAGAAAGGCCTCCTCAGCTTCGGGCGTCCACTCTTTGGGGTTAGTTCCCTTACGGGTGAGCGTGGAAATTGGGGCAGTCCGGGAAGAGAAGTGCGGTATGAAGAGAAGGTAATAGTTGGCAAAGCCCAGAAACCGCTGAATGGCCTTCAAACCCTCCGGTCGGGGCCATTTCTCGATGGCAGACAGTTTCTCTGGATCCATTCGTAGACCGGTCTGAGAAATAATGTAGCCCAAAAACGGAAGCGAGGTCTGCTCAAAGAGGCACTTCTCGTATTTAGCGAAGAGGTGATTCTGCCTGAGCCTGAGCAGAACCTGACGAACGTCCCTCCGGTGAGTCTGGAGATCCGGAGAGAAGACCAAGATGTCGTCCAGGTACACCACTACGCAGGAATAGAGAAGGTCCCGGAAGATGTCATTGACTAATTCCTGAAAGACGGCGGGAGCATTACAGAGACCAAAGGGCATCACCAGATACTCATAGTGGCCATCCCGGGTGTTAAATGCAGTCTTCCATTCATCTCCTTGACGGATACGGACTAGGTTGTACGCCCCACGGAGGTCCAGTTTGGTGAAGATTCTAGCCCCCCGCAGACGATCAAATAATTCAGGGATAAGCGGAAGGGGATACTTATTCTTCACTGTGATCTGGTTAAGTCCTCTATAGTCTATACAGGGACGGAAAGAGCCGTCCTTCTTTTTTACGAAAAAGAAGCCTGCTCCCGCCGGGGAAGTAGATTTCCGGATGAATCCCCTGGCCAAATTCTCCTCGATATATTCGGACATTGACCGTGTCTCAGCAGCGGACAATGGGTAAATACGCCCACGGGGAGGCGTAGTACCAGGTAACAGGTCGATAGGACAGTCGTATGGTCTGTGAGGAGGTAATGTCTCTGCCTCTTTTTTATTAAAGACATCAGCAAATGACCAATAGGGAACCGGAAGTCCAGGTAGACTAGTTGGGGCAGGAGAAGGACAAACGGGATGAACAGGAGCCAAACACGTCTTATGACAATCCTGTCCCCAGCGAAGGACCTCTCCGGTCTGCCAGTCGAGCACGGGTGCATGTCTCTGGAGCCAAGGTAGACCTAGTAAGAGGGCGTGAGAGAGTTCAGGCAGAACATGAAAAGAGATGCTCTCAGAATGCAACATTCCCACTTGCAGAGTTATGGATTCTGTGATGAGTTGGATGGGGCATGGTAAGAGACCCCCATCCACAGCAGCGACTGATATTGGTACAGCCAAAGGTTTGGTGGGAATGCGGTACTTTTCTACCAGGGACTGTGAAATAAGATTCCCGGCTGCTCCAGAGTCAAGTTGGGCTAGTTCGAAATAACGATTCTCCCCGCAGAGAATTGAGACTGACAGCAGCAGAGATGGAGAGGCTTTCTCCTTGTCTAGGTCGACCTCTCTGAGCGAACCTAGACACAGGCGTTTCCCGACCTCTCCGGACAGGTACGAATCCGGTGCTCCTTACTGCCACAGTAGAAGCAACTCCCCTCGGCACGGCGTAAGTCCTGACGGGTCTTGACCATCTTGGTCTGGTCGACCTGCATAGGCTCAGGAGAGTGTAACTGGGGAGAAACGGAGGGAGCAAGACGTGGAAACCTCCTCTCGCGGGTGACCTCTTTGGCCCGCTCCTGGAACCGTAGGTCAATCCGGGTGGCAAGAGTTATAAGGTCATCGAGAGTAGTAGGAATGTCCCGACCGGCGAGTTCATCTTTAATACGGCCGGACAGACCCTCCCAGAAGACAGATACCAGAGCGTCGTTATCCCAGGCCAGCTCCGAGGCAAGGGTACGGAACCGTATGGCATATTGGCCCACGGTGAGACTTCCCTGACGGAGACGTAGCAGAGATGATGCAGATGAGATCTTTCGTCCGGGTTCGTCGAAGACTTTCCGGAAAGCCGCGAGAAAGGCAGACAGGTCGGACACCAGGGAGTCTCCTCTCTCCCAAAGAGGATTTAGCCAGGCCAGGGCCTCCCCGGAGAGATGGGACATGATGAAGGCAATTTTGGCCCGGTCGGAGTTAAACTGGTGGGAGAGAAGTTCAAAGTGGAGGGTGCACTGATTAATGAAGCCCCGAGCCTGAGCGGGGTCGCCTCCAAAGCGAGGAGGTGCAGAAAGCCGGGGTCCATGACAGGAAACCATGGAATTGGGAAGCAGGGGAGCTGCCGGATTGCGAGTCGTGGCACCAGCGGTGGTTGCTGGTGGAGCTGTCAGAGTGTCCAGGCGAGAATTAACATTTCGCAGGTGACCCAGGATGGACTCCTGTTGGGACCTTTGACGAGACAGTTCATGACACAGGTCTGAGATGGAGGGAGCTTGGGTGCCACCGGGTTCCATGGCCCGAGCAAACTGTAACGGGTCTGGGAGGCGGAACCTCTGAGCTACTATACAAAGGGGCGGACCTTGTAAGGGAGCGGGTGGCAACCAGGGTAGACGGGCAGGTAGTCACAGCAGATAACCGGGGTAGTCTCTGGATGAACAGGCAGGAGGTCACGGCAAGTGACCGGGGCAGTCTCTGGATGAGCGGGCAGGAGGTCATGGCAAGTGACCGGGGCAGTCTCTGGATGAGTGGGCAGGAGATCACGGCAAGTGACCGGGGCAGTCTCTGGATGAGCGGGCAGGAGGTCACGGTAAGTGACCGGGGCAGTCTCTGGATGAAGGCATATACGACCTGTGATGGCTGAGCCTCCCGGTAGTCTAGCAGGGAGGTAACAGATGAGCACTCCCAGGTGAGCGGGCGAGAGTCACTGGAACAGCAGAAGGTCTCAGCACGTGACGGTAGAGCCTCCAGGTAGGCTAGCAGGCAGGTAACAGATGAGCGCTCCCAGGTGAGCGGGCGAGAGTCACTGGAACAGCAGAAGGTCTCAGCACGTGACGGTAGAGCCTCCAGGTAGGCTAGCAGGCAGGTAACAGATGAGCGCTCCCAGGTGAGCGGACAGGCTGATCTATGGACAGACTGGCAGGTGATGATAGGCAGACTGTCGAACCACTGGCTAGCAAGCAGTTAAGCGGAATAACAGGCAGGAACAGACAGCAAACTGGCAGGAATCTGGCAGGTAACTGGCAATGGACCCTGAGGACTGAAGCAGAGTAGTGAACAGTGCAATAACATTGCTCGGGCACCTCCATTTTGGAGGAAGTGCCTTATATAAGGTGAAGTCCTCCGGCCATTGGCCGGGGACTCCTTAAGACGACGCGCGCGGCCCCTTTAAGAGGGGGGTAGCGCACGCGCGCGCCCTAAGCAGAGTGGCCGGAAAGGAGCGCGCGCTGCCAGCAGAGCGGGAGGAGGACGCCGGACCCGGAGCAGAGGAGCGAGGGGAACAGCGCGCGCCGCCAGCAGAGCGGGAGGAGGACGCCGGACCAGGAGCAGAGTTGTGAGGGGAACAGCGTCCCTGCCTGGCAGAGGGCAGGGACGCCGACGCTACAGCCGTCTTCCATTCATCTCCGTGCTTTATGCGAATAAGATTATACGCCCCCCTAAGGTCAAGCTTGGTAAACCAACAAGCACCCTTCACTCTGGAAAATAGGTCAGAAATCAAGGGTAACCGATATTGATATTTAACAGTGATCTTATTCAGGAGACGATAATCAATACACGGCCTCAATGAGCCATCCTTCTTGGCCACAAAGAAAAAGCCGGCGCCCAAGGGTGAAGAGGATGGTCTGATATGACCCTTCTCTAAAGACTCTTTGATATAAGATCGCATAGCCTCATGCTCAGGTTGTTAGAACCCTCTCGTTAGATTTTGTTTCAGTTTGCTGGTCACATGACCTTTTTTCCCTATTTAGTCTGGCTCCGCCCTTCTGGCTTTGCTGGACTTCATTGTATTATCTACTCTTAAGCTAGCCAGGTGCTTAGGTGCCTTACTCTGTCAGTTTTGCTTGATCTTAGGATCTCTTAGTATTTGTTTTCTGTTTTATCTTCCCTGCTACACTTTCTGTTAGGAGGTGTCCATCTTTTCACCCAGTCCCTAGATCTTGTAGGGATTCCTCCCTCGCAACTATAGGTCTTCGTTCAGACTAGCTGAGGACTTTAGCGGGTCTGGTCGCAGGATCAGGTCCCCCGTTACATCGTAGGGATCCAGCTCAGTCCTATTGTAGGGACAGAATTCCCACCTTTCCTTAGTGCTTGTAGCAGATCATAACAGTAAGTCCAGCCCAAAGAAATAAAAAAAATCTCTAAGGAAAGATTTTCAGTTTCTATTATGGTGTCGGTTCAGGATTTGGCTCAACACCTGCAGCGACTCTCTTGGAGGTGGCTGAAATCCAGCAACACGTGAGTAGTTGTCCTGGAGCTGATTTTGTGGAGCCAAAGGTACGTTTGCCTGATTTATTTTTGGTGAACAACAAGATTTTTTTTCTTTTAAAAATGCTTGCTTGTTGTATTTCCGTTTGAGACCCAGATCCTCTGGTGATGAATCACAGCGCATAGGGTTCATAATGTCACTTTTGCGCAAAGAACCTCAGGACTGGGCCTTTTCTCTGCAGCCTAGTGATCCATGCTTTAGATCAGTGGATAGTTTTTTTTCTGCTTTGGGGTTATTGTATGACGATCCGGATCGTGTTTCATCAGCTGAGACAGAATTGAGACGTTTGAGACATGGATCAGGTAATGTGGAAAAATATTGTACTCACTTCCGAAGGTGGACCGCTCAGGTGGGCTGGAACGATTCAGCTTTGAAAAGTTTATTTCTTGCAGGGTTAAGTGAAAGGGTTAAAGATTTGCCGATTGCTTATCCCATACCTGGTAACTTGCAAGAGGCTATGCAATTAGCCATACGGGTGGATAGGAGACTGCGTGCAAGGGTTAATGAGAGTAAATCTGCCTTGTCAGCTCCAAGTTTGGAGAAGGAATGTACTGACATTGCAGAGCCGATGGAAATTGGAGCAATGACACCTCACTCTCGAGAAAAAGAACGCAGATTTGCTCAAGGTTTGTGTTTCTACTGTGGTAAATCTGAGCATTTCATTAAGAACTGTGCGCTTCGAATGCATAAAGAGAGAAAAAAAATGAGGTCAGTTTTGCCCGCATAGCTTGTTTAAACAATAAGGCTAAGTGCACACGATCAGGAATAATTGCGTTTTTTTCGCGGTTTTTCCGCGGTTTTCCGCGGTAAAAACGCGATAAAAACGCAAGCATTAAGCATCCTATACATGTTAATTGATTCCGCATGTTTTGGCCACATGTTGCGTTTTTTTCCGCGAAAAAAAACGCTTTGCGGAAAAAATAGCAACATGTTCATTAATTTAGCGTAACCGCGGTGATTCCGCCGCCATAGGAATGCATTGAACCGCTTACTTTCCGCATGTGGCTATGCCCACTATGCGCAATGTAAGCGGTTCATGTGCGGATGGTACCCAGGGTCTGGAGCAGAGGAGACTCTCCTCCAGGCCCTGGGTACCATATCCCTGGTAAAACAATAATTAAAATAAAAAATAATGATATTCTCACCTTCCGGCGGCCCCCGCAGCCTTCCCGCGGCCCCCGCAGCCTTCCCGCCTTCAGCGACGCTCCCGGCAACTTCCGGTCCCAAGAGTCCTTTGCGAGAATCACCCAGATGGCATAGCGGTCTCGCGAGATGCTACGTCATCGGTGTGATTTGTTGCAAAGCACTCCTGGGACCGGAAGTTGCCGGGAGCGTCGCTGAAGGCGGGAAGGCTGCGGGGGCCGCCGGAAGGTGAGAATATCATTATTTATTATTTTTTTTATTATTTTTACATTAGATCTTTTTACTATTGATGCGACATAGGCGGCATCAATAGTAAAAAGTTGGTCACACTTGTCAAACACTATGTTTGACTCGTGTGACCAACCTGTCAATCAGTTTTCCAAGCGATGCTACAGATCGCTAGGAAAACGCTAGCATTCTGCAAGCTAATTACGCTTGCAAAACGCTATTATTCTGGCGGGAATCAGCATAAAAAAAGTGCGTATTTCCTGCGGGAGAAGTGCGGGATTGCCGCGGAAATTTCCGCGGCAATTCCGCAACGTGTGAACTTAGCCTAAAGGTGTCTTTCTTCTGCTACCACTGCTGTTGAGGAGGAATTAATGGAGTTTCGGGTATTTGTGGATTGTGGTTCAACTCTCAATGTGATTGATGGGAAATTTTTGGAAAAACTAAAATTAAAACCCAAACTTCTATCTTCTCCTATTAATGTGGTGTCTGTGGATGGTTCTCACTTGAAAAATGTTACTCACCATATCTGTGAATTTCCTCTTACTATTAATGGTGTTCATCAAGAGAATTTGGATTTGGTAGTTTTGAATAATTTACCTTCTCCGGTGATTTTGGGGTTACCCTGGTTAAAATTGCACAATCCGGTACTGGATTGGTCTACCAATGAAATTAAGTCCTGGAGTCCTAAGTGTTATGACAAGTGTTGTAACGGGCGTATTGCTGCTGTAGTTAAGGGGGAGTTACCTGTACCTATTCAGGATTTTTGGAAAGTTTTTTCTGATAAGGAATCGCAGGTATTGCCTCCTCATAGAGATTATGATTGTGCAATTGAATTTGTCCCTGGAGCGACTCTTCCTAAAAGTCGTTTATTTAATTTGACTATTCCTGAGAGAAAGGCTTTGGAGGAATACATACAGACAAGCTTGGCCGCCGGTCACATTAGGCCTTCCAAATCTCCTGTGGCGGTTGGATTTTTTTTTCTTAAAAAAAAAGGACGGCGGTTTACGGCCTTGTCTAGACTTTCGTGAAATTAATAAGATTACTGTACGCAATCCTTACCCACTGCCATTGATTCCTGATTTGTTTAATCAGTTAGTGGGGGCCAAGTGGTTCTCGAAAATTGATCTTCGAGGGGCATACAATTTGTTGCGCATGAAGGAGGGAGATGAATGGAAGACTGCGTTTAACACTCCACTGGGTCATTTTGAGAATCTGGTCATGCCCTTTGGACTTTCCAGTGCTCCGGCATTTTTTCAGAATCTTATTAATGACATCCTTAGACCTTTGATCGGCAGAAGTGTGGTTGTGTATTTGGATGACATTTTGATTTATTCACCGGATTTGGAGTCTCATTGGAGGAGTGTGCGTGAAGTATTACAGTTACTGAGTGATAATTCACTTTTTGCCAAACTAGAAAAATGTGAGTTCGCTGTACAGAGACTTCGTTTTTTGGGCTACATTGTCTCCAGTGAAGGTTTTGAGATGGACCCGGTGAAAGTGCAAGCTGTGCAGGATTGGCCTAGACCTATTGGTGTGAAATCAATACAGAGGTTTTTGGGGTTCGCCAATTATTATAGAAAATTCATAAAAAAAATTTCTGTGATTGCCAAACCTCTGACCGATCTCACCAGGAAAGGTGCTGATGCGGTTCAGTGGACTACTGAGGCCATTGAAGCTTTTGTGTTGCTAAAGGAGAGGTTCAGCTCTGCTCCCATCCTTACGCAGCCTGATGTGACTAAACCATTTTTGGTTGAGGTTGATGCTTCTTCTGTGGGGGTCGGCGCGGTGTTGTCTCAGGCAAAGACGGATGGAGTACATCCCTGTGCTTTTTTTTCAAAGAAATTTTCTGAGTCTGAACTAAATTATGATATCGGTAATCGGGAATTGTTGGCAATTAAACTCGCATTTGAACACTGGCGTCATTTTTTGGAGGGAGCGGAATTTCCCATTCAAGTCTTCACCGATCATAAAAATCTGATCTACCTTGATGCTGCCAAACGCTTGAATGCCCGTCAGGCTAGGTGGGCACTGTTTTTCTCACGGTTTAATTTTACCGTTACTTACATCCCAGGTACTAAAAATGTTAAAGCTGATGCTTTGTCTCGCAGCTTTTCTCCTATGGTGGGTACTGAGGAGGAGGAGGAGGAAAACATCTTGCAAGAGGGGGTTGTTATTGCTGTTTTGGACTCCGTGTTGGAAGATGAGATTCTTAAAGCACAGGAGAATGCCCCATCTAACACGCCGCATGGGAGGTTGTTTGTGCCTGGTACCCTGAGGAGAGATTTGTTTGATGAATGTCATGACTCTCGGTTGGCAGGTCATCCTGGAATCTCTGAGACCAAGAGACTTGTGGGTCGCAGTTTTTGGTGGCCAGGATGGCAGAAGGAAGTCATTAAGTGGGTGCGCCAATGCACTGTGTGTGCTAGATCTAAGTCTTCTCATTCTCCTGCTGCGGGGTTGCTTTGCCCTTTGGAGGTCCCTAGTGCACCTTGGACACATTTGGCTATGGACTTTATTACTGACCTTCTGTCACGCTGTCTAATGATATGTATACAATGTCAGTAAACTATTAATACAGGAACAACACTCTATACAACAACTAGTATAGCAACATCAGCATGTAAGTATAGAATAGATTTACCTGACACGATATCTGCTGAACTCAGGGTTAATCTTGAGGACTTGATGAGCTGAAACAGGAAAGAGGTGGACCGGGATCTAACCTGACCCTAAACTGGGGTCCTAACTAATCCCTCACCTTGGAGGTACTGATAATGGTTCAGAGGTCCAAGTCACCAACCTAACCCTGTCTCCTATCAGACCCTGAACCCTGTAATCAGTCCTAAGAAGGATCCTGACTACCACCAAAGGGATATGGGCTGATCTTAGCTAAATACACAGATTAGACATATAAGACAGACAGGATAACACTCGCTTGCATACACACTCAAACACCAAAGGAACATAAATGGTCTGGGAAATAAACTCTAACCAAGTTGAGCTTAGAACAACTAAGGAGCTCACAACTAAAGTCTATACAGATTCATTCCTATCTGTGGTCTGCATGAAGGTTTCACTGGCAACTCCCCAAGCAGACAACCAGGAATTTAAAGGAAACCAATCAACAAATAATCAATTGCAGCCGGGAGAAACTGCACCCAGTCCCAGCACCGAGCACAGACAGAATTAACTCCCTAGCTGCCAAACACAAAGAAACAGCAGCTCAGCTGTGAGAAGTCAAAATGTGCAACCGCGACGATCTTCGTGGCAATGCACACATGACAGTACCCCCCTTCTACGAGGGGCCTCCGGACCCTCAGGGCCAGGCCTGCCGGGTGAGTTCTGTGGAAGGTCCGAACCAAACGATCTGCGTTAACATCAGACGCAGGGACCCACGTCTTCTCCTCTGGACCATACCCCTTCCAATGCACCAAGTACTGAAGGGACCGGCGATTCAGACGTGAGTCAATGATCTTTGATACTTGAAATTCCAAGTTACCATTGACCAACACAGGAGGAGGAGGTAGAGGTGACGGTATGACTGGTGCCACATACCTTTTAAGTAATGACTTGTGGAACACATTATGAATTTTAAACGTAGGAGGGAGGTCCAGACGAAATGCCACAGGATTAATTATGGAACTGATCCTGTACGGCCCGATGAATCTGGGACCCAGTTTCCAGGAGGGCACTTTAAGTTTTATATTCCTGGTAGACAACCATACCAGATCGTTCACATTCAGATCTGGACCAGAAACTCTCCTCCTATCAGCCATACGTTTGTAACGGTTCCCCATCGCACTCAGATTATTCAATACACCTCTCCACACAGAAGCAAGTGACGACGAGAAACGCTCCTCCTCAGGAACCCCAGAAGGGCCCCCCCCCCATTGAAAGTACAAAACTGGGGATGAAAACCATATGCCCCAAAAAACGGGGACTTACCAGTGGACTCGCTCCGCCTGTTGTTAAGAGCGAACTCTGCCAGAGGCAAGAAAGAAGACCAGTCCTCTTGGTTCTCTGAGACAAAACACCGGAGATATGTCTCTAAGCTCTGATTCAGACGCTCTGTCTGACCATTGGTCTGCGGATGAAAAGCCGAGGAAAATGACAATTGCATCCCCCGACGTAAACAAAATGCCCTCCAAAATTTGGACACAAACTGAGACCCCCTATCTGACACCACATCAGAAGGCAACCCATGAAGTCTAACGATCTCCCTAATGAACACCTGCGCCAGAGTTTTAGCATTAGGGAGTGCAGGAAGAGCAACGAAATGTGCCATCTTACTGAACCTGTCAACAACCACCAGTATGACAGTATTCCCTGACGACGGAGGAAGGTCCGTAATGAAGTCCATAGATAAATGAGTCCATGGACGCTCCGGAAGTTTCAAGGGTAAAAGGGTCCCAGACGGACGGGTATGAGGGGTTTTAGAGCGAGCACACACCCCACATGACGCGACAAAAGTTATAACATCTTTATTAGCATTAGGCCACCAAAACCGGCGAGAAAGGAGATCTAAAGTAGCCTTACTCCCTGGATGTCCTGCTAGAGCAGAATTATGATGTGCCTCAATAACCTTTTGTCTCAACAGATTTGGGACAAACAGTCTCCCTGGAGGTCCTGCAGGGGCGTCCCCCTGAGCCTCTAACACCTCCTCCTCAAGCTCAGAAAATACAGCCGACACTACCACCCCTCCTGAAGGATAGGACTCGGGTCATCCTTTTTCCCGGCCCCTGGGAAACTGCGAGACAAGGCATCAGCCTTTACATTCTTAGACCCCGGGCGATAAGTGACGACAAAATTAAACCTGGTAAAAAACAACGACCATCGAGCTTGTCTGGAATTCAGACGCTTAGCGGATTCCAAATACAACAGGTTCTTGTGATCAGTAATAACGGTAACCAGGTGGACTGCCCCCTCCAAAAAGTGACGCCATTCTTCAAAAGCTAACTTAATGGCCAAAAGTTCCCTATTGCCGATATCATAATTCCTTTCGGCGGACGACAATTTCTTAGAAAAGAAAGCGCACGGATGCCATTTACCAGGGGACGGACCCTGGGACAATATAGCACCCACCCCTACGTCAGACGCATCCACCTCCACAATGAACGGCTGAGATGCATCTGGTTGGATGAGAACGGGTGCCGAAGCAAAACATTTCTTCAAAGAGGAAAAGGCTTGGCAAGCTTTGTCCGACCATTTAGAAAAATCCGTCCCTTTTCTTGTCATGTCAGTGAGAGGTTTGACGACAGATGAGAAATTACAAATAAATTTCCGGTAGTAGTTAGCAAACCCCAAAAAACGCTGCAGAGCCTTAAGATCCCCTGGCTGATCCCATTCAAGCACTGCTCTCACCTTTTCAGGGTCCATACGGAAACCGGAGGCTGACACCAAAAAACCCAAAAACTGAAGTTCCTGTACGGCAAATACACACTTCTCCAGTTTGGCGTATAATTTATTGTCTCGCAAGATCTGCAACACCTGTCTCACATGCTCCTGACGAGACACAAGATCTGGCGAGTAAATTAAAATGTCGTCCAAATATACAACCACAAACAGCCCCACAAGGTGACGAAAAATGTCATTAACAAAATGTTGGAATACTGCTGGTGCAGTAGTCAGACCAAAAGGCATGACTAGGTTCTCATAATGTCCCTCTGGCGTGTTAAACGCCGTTTTCCACTCATCCCCCTCTTTTATCCTAATCAGATTATACGCCCCCCTGAGATCCAATTTAGAAAACCATTTGGCGCCAACAATTTGGTTGAAGAGATCAGGAATAAGAGGGAGTGGATACGGATCTCGAACAGTAATCCGATTAAGTTCGCGGAAATCCAAGCAAGGGCGTAGGCCTCCATCTTTCTTCTTCACAAAGAAGAACCCCGCGGCTACTGGGGAAGATGAAGGTCTAATATGCCCTTTGGCCAGACTTTCAGAAATATAATCTTTCATAGCCTGCCTCTCAGGACCAGAAAGATTATACAACCTAGCTTTAGGCAACTTAGCATCAGGAAGGAGATTAATAGAGCAGTCATACACGCGATGAGGAGGCAACTCCTGACACCCCTCCTCAGAGAAAACATCCCCAAAATCCTCCAAAAAAGGAGGCAATGTACTAGGCACGACCGCACTGATGACTGTGTTCATGCAGTTGCTTTTGCAAAACTCACCCCATTGGCTTATTTCTCTGGACTGCCAATTAATCACAGGGTTATGTTTAACCAACCAAGGAAGTCCCAACACAATGGGAGTAGGTAGACCCTCCAACACATAACAAGATAATTGTTCCCTATGTATTGCCCCTACCCGAAGGTCAATGTTATGAACCTCATGAACAAAGCTACCTTGGCCGAGAGGCCTGGCGTCAATGGAGAATATAGGGATCGGTTTGACCAATACACTCAGATGCATACCTTGAGCCTGAGCAAACTGAGCGTCAACCAGATTAGCCCCGGAACCACTATCAAGAAGAACAGACAATCTCTCCACTCTCGTACCAACTACCACCTCCACTGGTACAAGGAACTGAGAAGAACTGGCGGATGAAATACATACTCCCAGGTTGTCGTCCACCACACAACCTGGGATTAACAGTTTTCCGGCGACTTTTGGCTCAACACGGCACGGGATGGACATTCTCCAACAAAATGTCCCTCTTTCCCGCAGAAAAAACATCTTCTAGTCCTGCGGCGTACCGCCAATCCCTCCTACGAAATGATGTCCCTCCCAACTGCATAGGCTCATCCGAACAGACAAGGGGAACGTCAACATAAGGGACTTTAGTGGTAGGTGGAGAAACAACAGGGAGTGGGGTTACCTCACCCCTCTCCCGAAGCCGTCTATCAGTACGGATAGCTAAGGCCATAGCAGCCTCCAGAGAAGGAGGAGACTCATACTGAGCCAAAACGTCTTTTAATTTATCAGAAAGCCCATGACAAAACTGGCTCCTAAGAGCTGGGTCATTCCACTGAGTATCTGTGGCCCATCTACGAAACTCAGAAGCAAATTCCTCTGCCGGACGATCTCCCTGCTGTATCTTACGTAATTTTGTCTCAGCAAGAGAGACCCGATCTGGGTCATCATATACCAATCCCAGGGCAGTAAAAAATTGATCTACAGACAGTAGAGCCGGGGATCCCGGAGGAAGGGAAAATGCCCAGGATTGAGGGTCCCCTTGCAGAAGTGAGATAACAATTCCCACTCTCTGCTCCTCACTCCCTGATGATCGAGGCCGAAGCCGAAAATACAATTTACATGCCTCCCGGAAGGTGAAAAATTTGTCTCGCCCACCAGTGAACCTGTCCGGGAGAGCAACCTTAGGTTCAACTCTGGTTTGCTCCAGGGGAGACAAAACTTTGGACTTAATGTCCGTCAGCTCCATGGATAATCCCTGCAACTGCAGAGCCAGCTGGGCTACTGGATCCATGGTAACTGGAGATAATTTTTATGGCCAGTGAAAATGTCACGCTGTCTAATGATATGTATACAATGTCAGTAAACTATTAATACAGGAACAACACTCTATACAACAACTAGTATAGCAACATCAGCATGTAAGTATAGATATGATTTACCTGACACGATATCTGCTGAACTCAGGGTTAATCTTGAGGACTTGATGAGCTGAAACAGGAAAGAGGTGGACCGGGATCTAACCTGACCCTAAACTGGGGTCCTAACTAATCCCTCACCTTGGAGGTACTGATAATGGTTCAGAGGTCCAAGTCACCAACCTAACCCTGTCTCCTATCAGACCCTGAACCCTGTAATCAGTCCTAAGAAGGATCCTGACTACCACCAAAGGGATATGGGCTGATCTTAGCTAAATACACAGATTAGACATATAAGACAGACAGGATAACACTCGCTTGCATACACACTCAAACACCAAAGGAACATAAATGGTCTGGGAAATAAACTCTAACCAAGTTGAGCTTAGAACAACTAAGGAGCTCACAACTAAAGTCTATACAGATTCATTCCTATCTGTGGTCTGCATGAAGGTTTCACTGGCAACTCCCCAAGCAGACAACCAGGAATTTAAAGGAAACCAATCAACAAATAATCAATTGCAGCCGGGAGAAACTGCACCCAGTCCCAGCACCGAGCACAGACAGAATTAACTCCCTAGCTGCCAAACACAAAGAAACAGCAGCTCAGCTGTGAGAAGTCAAAATGTGCAACCGCGACGATCTTCGTGGCAATGCACACATGACACCTTCCCCCTCTGAGGGTTTCACTGTCATCTGGGTGGTCGTGGACCGTTTTAGCAAGATGTGTCACTTGGTTCCTTTCATCAAACTGCCCTGCGCTAAGACTCTCGCTAAGGCCTTTGTCAAGGAAATAGTCAGACTACATGGTGTTCCTACTGACATTGTTTCTGATAGGGGACCTCAGTTTGTGGCTCGTTTTTGGCGCGCCTTTTGTGACAGGTTGGGAGTTCATTTGTCGTTTTCATCCGGATATCATCCTGAGTCTAATGGCCAGACAGAAAGGAAAAACCAGGATGTTGAGCAGTTCTTGCGTTGTTTTGTGACTGATAATCAAGAGGGGTGGTCTGAGTTTCTGCCACTTGCTGAGTTTGCTCTTAACAATCATACATCCGCTTCTGCTGGTTGTTCGCCTTTTTTTTGTTGTACTGGGAGACATCCGTCTTTTGGGTCATTTTCCAAGTTGGGATCGGCTTTACCTGAAGAGGAGAATTTTTCTGGTGTTTTGGAGAGAGTTTGGACTGATGTACGTGGTAATCTTCAGGAGGCTAACAAAAGATCCAAAGTGTATTTTGATAGAAAACGACAAGAGGTTTTGTTTGCTATTGGTGACATGGTTTGGTTGTCCTCTAAGAATCTGCGCTTGAGGATTCCGTCTAAGAAATTCGGTCCCAAGTTTGTAGGGCCCTTTAAGGTGCTTCAGGTTATTAACCAATCTGCTGTTAAGTTGGAGCTTCCTACCTCCTGGAAGATTAATCCGGTGTTTCATGTTTCTCTCTTGAAAAAAGCTGAGGTCTCAGATGGAGACGTCTCGGCCACTGTTCCCCTGGTGGTGGAGGACGGGCAATATGAGATTTCCCGCATCCAAATTCTAGACGGTATAGAGGGAGTTTGCAGTACCTCGTCGCTTGGAAGGGTTATGGACCCGAGGATAACTCATGGGTGAGGGCGGATGATGTTTCTGCGTCTAGACTTGTCAGAGCGTTTCACAAGAGGTTTCCGGATAAGCCTAAGTCCTAGGGGATCGGAGGATCCTTTTAGAAGGGAGGGTACTGTTAGAACCCTCTGTTAGATTTTGTTTCAGTTTGCTGGTCACATGACCTTTTTTCCCTATTTAGTCTGGCTCCGCCCTTCTGGCTTTGCTGGACTTCATTGTATTATCTACTCTTAAGCTAGCCAGGTGCTTAGGTGCCTTACTCTGTCAGTTTTGCTTGATCTTAGGATCTCTTAGTATTTGTTTTCTGTTTTATCTTCCCTGCTACACTTTCTGTTAGGAGGTGTCCATCTTTTCACCCAGTCCCTAGATCTTGTAGGGATTCCTCCCTCGCAACTATAGGTCTTCGTTCAGACTAGCTGAGGACTTTAGCGGGTCTGGTCGCAGGATCAGGTCCCCCGTTACATCGTAGGGATCCAGCTCAGTCCTATTGTAGGGACAGAATTCCCACCTTTCCTTAGTGCTTGTAGCAGATCATAACACAGGTACAGATAAATTAAAGAGCCGACCCTTGGGAAATTTACAACCGGGTACTAAGTCAATAGCGCAATCATAACTCATATGAGGAGGTAAGGATGCAGACTTACTCTCACTAAACACATCAGAAAAATCAGTCAAATAGTCAGGAACATCCTGAGACTGGGGGGAGGCAGAAAAAACATCTTGAGACTGGGGGGGCAGAAAAAACAGGAGTGTCAGTACAAACACATTGACAACCCCAACTGGTCATAGACACAGACTTCCAATCCAAAACAGGATTGTGAGTATGTAACCAAGGAAAACCCAGTGCAACAATGTCATGTAAATTATGTAACACCAAAAATTTTCAATACTCTTGGTGGTCCGGGTCAACCCGCATTATCACCGGGGTAGAAAACTGGGGTTTATTCTCCGCCAAGGGGGTAGAACCAATGCCCAGCAAAGGAATAGACTTCTGCAGGGGTATCATAGGAAAACCACAATGTTTGGCAAAATCAAAATCCATCAGATTTATAGCTGCCCCTGAATCAACAAAAGCCTGAGCCGAAAATGTGGACATGGAGCAAATCAAGGTAACAGTCAACAGAAATTTAGTCTGAACACTGTCCAAAACAACTGAGCGCGCAAAACGTCTTTCCCGCTTGGGGCAGACTGTCATGTGTGCATTACCACGAAGATCGTCGCGGTTGCACATTTTGACTTCTCACAGCTGAGCTGCTGTTTCTTTGTGTTTGGCAGCTAGGGAGTTAATTCTGTCTGTGCTCGGTGCTGGGACTGGGTGCAGTTTCTCCCGGCTGCAATTGATTATTTGTTGATTGGTTTCCTTTAAATTCCTGGTTGTCTGCTTGGGGAGTTGCCAGTGAAACCTTCATGCAGACCACAGATAGGAATGAATCTGTATAGACTTTAGTTGTGAGCTCCTTAGTTCTTCTGGGCTCAACTTGGTAAAGGGTATGCCACACTGAACAATATCGCTAACGGGATCGCTAAAAAACGTCACTATTTAGCGATCCCGTTAGCGATGTTGTTCAGTGCGGCAGCTGCCAGCGACGAGCTTCCTGCTGTGGTCTCGCTCGTCGCTGGAATCGTTCCGGACCCTATTTTCTCGTCGGCGCTCCCGCTGGGTAAGTATATATCGCTAGTGTGGCACCTTTTCTTAGCGATTTAGCGGTACTTTTGTACCGCTAAAGTCGTTAAGAAGATCGCTAACGGCGATAGCGTCGTTAACTATATCGCTAAATGTGGCCGCACTTAGCGATATAGAAACAATCCCGCTAGCGATCGCATTAGTATGCGTCGTTATCGTGATCGCTAACGGAATTGTTTAGTGTGGCAGTACCTTTAGAGTTTATTTCCCAGACCATTTATGTTCCTTTGGTGTTTGAGTGTGTATGCAAGCGAGTGTTATCCTGTCTGTCT
The DNA here is from genome assembly GCA_033576555.1 of Oophaga sylvatica. Taxonomy (NCBI): domain Eukaryota; kingdom Metazoa; phylum Chordata; class Amphibia; order Anura; family Dendrobatidae; genus Oophaga; species Oophaga sylvatica. The sequence goes on along the minus strand of JARQOD010000006.1, from coordinate 212,318,332 downwards.
TATATGTCTAATCTGTGTATTTAGCTAAGATCAGCCCATATCCCTTTGGTGGTAGTCAGGATCCTTCTTAGGACTGATTACAGGGTTCAGGGTCTGATAGGAGACAGGGTTAGGTTGGTGACTTGGACCTCTGAACCATTATCAGTACCTCCAAGGTGAGGGATTAGTTAGGACCCCAGTTTAGGGTCAGGTTAGATCCCGGTCCACCTCTTTCCTGTTTCAGCTCATCAAGTCCTCAAGATTAACCCTGAGTTCAGCAGATATCGTGTCAGGTAAATCTATTCTATACTTACATGCTGATGTTGCTATACTAGTTGTTGTATAGAGTGTTGTTCCTGTATTAATAGTTTACTGACATTGTATACATATCATTAGACAGCGTGACATTTTCACTGGCCTTAAAAATTATCTCCAGTTACCATGGATCCAGTAGCCCAGCTGGCTCTGCAGTTGCAGGGATTATCCATGGAGCTGACGGACATTAAGTCCAAAGTTTTGTCTCCCCTGGAGCAAACCAGAGTTGAACCTAAGGTTGCTCTCCCGGACAGGTTCACTGGTGGGCGAGACAAATTTTTCACCTTCCGGGAGGCATGTAAATTGTATTTTCGGCTTCGGCCTCGATCATCAGGGAGTGAGGAGCAGAGAGTGGGAATTGTTATCTCACTTCTGCAAGGGGACCCTCAATCCTGGGCATTTTCCCTTCCTCCGGGATCCCCGGCTCTACTGTCTGTAGATCAATTTTTTACTGCCCTGGGATTGGTATATGATGACCCAGATCGGGTCTCTCTTGCTGAGACAAAATTACGTAAGATACAGCAGGGAGATCGTCCGGCAGAGGAATTTGCTTCTGAGTTTCGTAGATGGGCCACAGATACTCAGTGGAATGACCCAGCTCTTAGGAGCCAGTTTTGTCATGGGCTTTCTGATAAATTAAAAGACGTTTTGGCTCAGTATGAGTCTCCTCCTTCTCTGGAGGCTGCTATGGCCTTAGCTATCCGTACTGATAGACGGCTTCAGGAGAGGGGTGAGGTAACCCCACTCCCTGTTGTTTCTCCACCTACCACTAAAGTCCCTTATGTTGAGGTTCCCCTTGTCTGTTCGGATGAGCCTATGCAGTTGGGAGGGACATCATTTCGTAGGAGGGGATTGGCGGTACGCCGCAGGACTAGAAGATGTTTTTTCTGCGGGAAAGAGGGACATTTTGTTGGAGAATGTCCATCCCGTGCCTTGTTGAGCCAAAAGTCGCCGGAAAACTGTTAATCCCAGGTTGTGTGGTGGACGACAACCTGGGAGTATGTATTTCATCCGCCAGTTCTTCTCAGTTCCTTGTACCAGTGGAGGTGGTAGTTGGTACGAGAGTGGAGAGATTGTCTGTTCTTCTTGATAGTGGTTCCGGGGCTAATCTGGTTGACGCTCAGTTTGCTCAGGCTCAAGGTATGCATCTGAGTGTATTGGTCAAACCGATCCCTATATTCTCCATTGACGCCAGGCCTCTCGGCCAAGGTAGCTTTGTTCATGAGGTTCATAACATTGACCTTCGGGTAGGGGCAATACATAGGGAACAATTATCTTGTTATGTGTTGGAGGGTCTACCTACTCCCATTGTGTTGGGACTTCCTTGGTTGGTTAAACATAACCCTGTGATTAATTGGCAGTCCAGAGAAATAAGCCAATGGGGTGAGTTTTGCAAAAGCAACTGCATGAACACAGTCATCAGTGCGGTCGTGCCTAGTACATTGCCTCTTTTTTTGGAGGATTTTGGGGATGTTTTCTCTGAGGAGGGGTGTCAGGAGTTGCCTCCTCATCGCGTGTATGACTGCTCTATTAATCTCCTTCCTGATGCTAAGTTGCCTAAAGCTAGGTTGTATAATCTTTCTGGTCCTGAGAGGCAGGCTATGAAAGATTATATTTCTGAAAGTCTGGCCAAAGGGCATATTAGACCTTCATCTTCCCCAGTAGCCGCGGGGTTCTTCTTTGTGAAGAAGAAAGATGGAGGCCTACGCCCTTGCTTGGATTTCCGCGAACTTAATCGGATTACTGTTCGAGATCCGTATCCACTCCCTCTCATTCCTGATCTCTCAATCAAATTGTTGGCGCCAAATGGTTTTCTAAATTGGATCTCAGGGGGGCGTATAATCTGATTAGGATAAAAGGGGGATGAGTGGAAAACGGCGTTTAACACGCCGGAGGGACATTATGAGAACCTAGTCATGCCTTTTGGTCTGACTACTGCACCAGCAGTATTCCAACATTTTGTTAATGACATTTTTCGTCACCTTGTGGAGCTGTTTGTGGTTGTATATTTGGACGACATTTTAATTTACTCGCCAGATCTTGTGTCTCATCAGGAGCATGTGAGACAGGTGTTGCAGATCTTGCGAGACAATAAATTATACGCCAAACTGGAGAAGTGTGTATTTGCCGTACAGGAACTTCAGTTTTTGGGTTTTTTGGTGTCAGCCTCCGGTTTCCGTATGGACCCTGAAAAGGTGAGAGCAGTGCTTGAATGGGATCAGCCAGGGGATCTTAAGGCTCTGCAGCGTTTTTTGGGGTTTGCTAACTACTACCGGAAATTTATTTGTAATTTCTCATCTGTCGTCAAACCTCTCACTGACATGACAAGAAAAGGGACGGATTTTTCTAAATGGTCGGACAAAGCTTGCCAAGCCTTTTCCTCTTTGAAGAAATGTTTTGCTTCGGCACCGTTCTCATCCAACCAGATGCATCTCAGCCGTTCATTGTGGAGGTGGATGCGTCTGACGTAGGGGTGGGTGCTATATTGTCCCAGGGTCCGTCCCCTGGTAAATGGCATCCGTGCGCTTTCTTTTCTAAGAAATTGTCGTCCGCCGAAAGGAATTATGATATCGGCAATAGGGAACTTTTGGCCATTAAGTTAGCTTTTGAAGAATGGCGTCACTTTTTGGAGGGGGCAGTCCACCTGGTTACCGTTATTACTGATCACAGGAACCTGTTGTATTTGGAATCCGCTAAGCGTCTGAATTCCAGACAAGCTCGATGGTCGTTGTTTTTTACCAGGTTTAATTTTGTCGTCACTTATCGCCCGGGGTCTAAGAATGTAAAGGCTGATGCCTTGTCTCGCAGTTTCCCAGGGGCCGGGAAAACGGATGACCCGAGTCCTATCCTTCAGGAGGGGGTGGTAGTGTCGGCTGTATTTTCTGAGCTTGAGGAGGAGGTGTTAGAGGCTCAGGGGGACGCCCCTGCAGGACCTCCAGGGAGACTGTTTGTCCCAAATCTGTTGAGACAAAAGGTTATTGAGGCACATCATAATTCTGCTCTAGCAGGACATCCAGGGAGTAAGGCTACTTTAGATCTCCTTTCTCGCCGGTTTTGGTGGCCTAATGCTAATAAAGATGTTATAACTTTTGTCGCGTCATGTGGGGTGTGTGCTCGCTCTAAAACCCCTCATACCCGTCCGTCTGGGACCCTTTTACCCTTGAAACTTCCGGAGCGTCCATGGACTCATTTATCTATGGACTTCATTACGGACCTTCCTCCGTCGTCAGGGAATACTGTCATACTGGTGGTTGTTGACAGGTTCAGTAAGATGGCACATTTCGTTGCTCTTCCTGCACTCCCTAATGCTAAAACTCTGGCGCAGGTGTTCATTAGGGAGATCGTTAGACTTCATGGGTTGCCTTCTGATGTGGTGTCAGATAGGGGGTCTCAGATTGTGTCCAAATTTTGGAGGGCATTTTGTTTACGTCGGGGGATGCAATTGTCATTTTCCTCGGCTTTTCATCCGCAGACCAATGGTCAGACAGAGCGTCTGAATCAGAGCTTAGAGACATATCTCCGGTGTTTTGTCTCAGAGAACCAAGAGGACTGGTCTTCTTTCTTGCCTCTGGCAGAGTTCGCTCTTAACAACAGGCGGAGCGAGTCCACTGGTAAGTCCCCGTTTTTTGGGGCATATGGTTTTCATCCCCAGTTTTGTACTTTCAATGGGGGGGCCCTTCTGGGGTTCCTGAGGAGGAGCGTTTCTCGTCGTCACTTGCTTCTGTGTGGAGAGGTGTATTGAATAATCTGAGTGCGATGGGGAACCGTTACAAACGTATGGCTGATAGGAGGAGAGTTTCTGGTCCAGATCTGAATGTGAACGATCTGGTATGGTTGTCTACCAGGAATATAAAACTTAAAGTGCCCTCCTGGAAACTGGGTCCCAGATTCATCGGGCCGTACAGGATCAGTTCCATAATTAATCCTGTGGCATTTCGTCTGGACCTCCCTCCTACGTTTAAAATTCATAATGTGTTCCACAAGTCATTACTTAAAAGGTATGTGGCACCAGTCATACCGTCACCTCTACCTCCTCCTCCTGTGTTGGTCAATGGTAACTTGGAATTTCAAGTATCAAAGATCATTGACTCACGTCTAAATCGCCGGTCCCTTCAGTACTTGGTGCATTGGAAGGGGTATGGTCCAGAGGAGAGGACGTGGGTCCCTGCGTCTGATGTTAACGCAGATCGTTTGGTTCGGACCTTCCACAGAACTCACCCGGGCAGGCCTGGCCCTGAGGGTCCGGAGGCCCCTCGTAGAAGGGGGAGGTACTGTCATGTGTGCATTACCACGAAGATCGTCGCGGTTGCACATTTTGACTTCTCACAGCTGAGCTGCTGTTTCTTTGTGTTTGGCAGCTAGGGAGTTAATTCTGTCTGTGCTCGGTGCTGGCACTGGGTGCAGTTTCTCCCGGCTGCAATTGATTATTTGTTGATTGGTTTCCTTTAAATTCCTGGTTGTCTGCTTGGGGAGTTGCCAGTGAAACCTTCATGCAGACCACAGATAGGAATGAATCTGTATAGACTTTAGTTGTGAGCTCCTTAGTTGTTCTGGGCTCAACTTGGTTAGAGTTTATTTCCCAGACCATTTATGTTCCTTTGGTGTTTGAGTGTGTATGCAAGCGAGTGTTATCCTGTCTGTCTTATATGTCTAATCTGTGTATTTAGCTAAGATCAGCCCATATCCCTTTGGTGGTAGTCAGGATCCTTCTTAGGACTGATTACAGGGTTCAGGGTCTGATAGGAGACAGGGTTAGGTTGGTGACTTGGACCTCTGAACCATTATCAGTACCTCCAAGGTGGAGGGATTAGTTAGGACCCCAGTTTAGGGTCAGGTTAGATCCCGGTCCACCTCTTTCCTGTTTCAGCTCATCAAGTCCTCAAGATTAACCCTGAGTTCAGCAGATATCGTGCCAGGTAAATCTATTCTATACTTACATGCTGATGTTGCTATACTAGTTGTTGTATAGAGTGTTGCTCCTGTATTAATAGTTTACTGACATTGTATACTTATCATCAGACAGCGTGACACAGACGGAAATAGCATGAGAAGCGTCACCACAACTTATTACGCTTACGAAATTCATGACGCTGTGCCCCGGAAGTCACTCCATCACACTGCACGGGCTCAGGGGCTGGCCCGCAAGGCATCACAATCTCACGCATATTTCTACGCTCGCGCAGACATCTGTCAACTTGAATAGCTAATGACATAGAGTCATTGAGACCAGAGGGGACAGGGAATCTCACCATAACATCCTTTACAGTCTCTGCCAGACCCTTCCGAAAAAGCTGCCAGAGCATCATCATTCCATTTAGTAAGGACTGCCCACTTTCTGAATTTCTGACAATACAGCTCAGCGGCTTCATGACGCTGATTCAATGCCAACAAAGTTTTTTACAGCTTGATCAGTAACATTAGGTTCATCGTACAATAACCCCAGCGCCTGAAAAAAACACATCAACATCATTCAAAACAGGATCCCCAGGTGTCAGGGAAAAGGCCCAATCCTGAGGGTCACCGCGCAACAGGGAGATGACAATTTGAACCTGCTGCGTTGTATTCACTGAGGATTTAGGCTTCAAAGCAAAAAACAACTTACAGTTATTTTTAAAATTCAAAAACTTAGACCGATTCAACATAGGTTCAATACCCTCAGCAACCACCAGAGGGAGCTTCAGCTCCGAAGTCGTCTCCAAAATGTTCACAACATATAACATTTTACTACAATGTAAAGTAGTCAGTATAAAGCTTGTATATGTCACATCTCTGTTGTCGGAATACCTAGAGCCAGGGTCTCCTTCCCTGTCCTTAACGCTAGGGTTGCCCTAACTATCCCTGCTGGCCGGATTACTTCTGATGGTGAAGACACCGGGGCCATGTGCCTTGCTGAACTCCTGAATCAGCCCTATATCTGTCCCACTGCCCCACCAAGGGAAGTGGGGAGTAATAGTGTAGGTATATACACAAACCAGACTAACAAGGTCGAACATACAGGGATAAAAGAAATACCAATCATACAAATATGCACTCACAGACAACAGAGAGGAACACCTTGGAGAAAAGGAAAGAAAAATAGGAGAGGAAGAGGATTTGCACACAGTCGAAAAACCAAACAACAGTCCCAGATCAACACCCCAAATCCTCTACCAACAATCGAAACCTCCACTCAATAACAGGCAGTATAAGACTAAAGGCCGGGTTCACACTTGCGAGAAACTCACACGAGTCTCGCACCTCAATATCCGTCACTGCCGCCGGCACTCGGGACCTGAGTGTGTGCCTGCATGTATTTCTATGCAGCCACACACTCCGGTCCGAGTGCCGGTGGCAGTGCCGGGTGTTGATGCAAAAGACTCGTGCGAGTTTCTCGAATCACACTCGCAAGTGTGACCCCGGCCTAACACTGGGAATCCAAATTGCCAGAGTTGAGTAAATAAAAGAGAGAGGAGTGGCCAATGCTGAACAGCTGATATCATCCAAGCAGAAAAGCTTCATAAACTCTAAGCTGAACAGTTTAACCCCTGCACTGCTGACAGAAACCTGCACTGTTTAATATGAAGTAGAAGTTCTTCTAATCAGTGCAGTAGTACGTGAAATCAGACGCAGGGGTCTTCTGGCCCTTCTGTGTCTTGGTAAACGCGTGACAGCCCCCCTTCTAAGAGGGACCTCCGGAGCCTCAGGGCTGGGTCTATCAGGGTGTGCTGTGTGAAAGGACTGGATCAACCTGACCGCATGCACATCAGATGCTGGTACCCACAACATTCTCTCTTCAGGACCGTAACCCTTCCAGTGTACGAGATACTAAAGAAACAGACGAACCAAGTGAGAATCCACAATCTTGGCTATGTGAAACTCCAAATTCCCATCAACAATGAGTGGAGGTGGTGGTCATGGTTCGTAGGAACCAACATATTTTTTGAGCAGAGACCAGTGAAACACATTATGAATCCTTCCTAAAAGTAGGCGTCAAAGCAAGACAGAATGCTACAGGATTGACGACAGCCACAATCTTATAAGGAACGATGAACCTGGAACCCAGTTTCCAAGTAGAGACCTTTAACTTAATGTTCTTAGAGGACAACCACACCAAATCAACAACACACAGGCACTGACCCACCAAATGTGTTTGATCAGCCACACTCTTATATTTGAACCCCATCTTCTTCAAATTAGAACCCCTTGCCACACAGATGTAATAGATGATGAAAATCATTCTTCTTCCAGGATTCCAGAGGAATGATTTCTATTAAAACAGCGGAACTGAGGATGAAACACATAGGCCCCGAAGAACGGGGCCTTACCAGTAGACTCACGACAACGGTTATCCACCGCAAATTCAGCTAGAAGTAAGTAACCAATTCCTCCTGATTCTCAGGCACAAAACACCTAAGCTATATCTCAACATGCTGGTTAACGCATTCAGTTTACCCTTGAGACTATGGATGAAAGGATGAGGAAAATGACAGATGGATCCCCAACCGAGCACAAACCGCTTCCGAAATTTGGAAATAAATTTCACCACCGCTGTCAGAAACAATATTGGTAGGAATCCCATGTAATCTCATGATTTCTTTGATGAAAATTTGCACCAAGGTCTTTGCATTGGGTAAAGTGGCTAGCGCAATGAAATGAGACATCTTGCTGAACCTGTCCACTACCACCAAAATAACAGGATTATCTTCAGATACGGGTAAATCAATAATGAAATCTACAGACAAATGAGTCCAAGGTCGCAAATGGTTGGAGAGACCAAGAAGGACGAGTGTGGAAACACAGTATTGTATCTTAATTAACCACACAACTATTTTTAGCAAGCCAGAAAGAATAAACTGTTATCTACAGTATATGTTGACTTTTGAATTTAAGTGTTTCTGGCTGGTCAAGAAAACAGACTTTTGCTTGTGTAAGCCTGTAATGTTGACTTGTAAGCTGACATTTCATATAACATATTGTGCTCTTATTCTTGAAGACTAGTCATGTTTACTGATATGCTAATTATGCATTGTGTAGGCCAGCCAGTTTGCTGACTTTAAAAACAGAGGAGGAAAAATTATGGAAATAGATTAAATAATCAAGTAATGCTACTTGATCTCATCTCTATTCTTAAGGGTATACCACACTGAACAATATCGCTAACGGGATCGCTAAAAAACGTCACTATTTAGCGATCCCGTTAGCGATGTTGTTCAGTGCGGCAGCTTCCAGCGACGAGCTTCCTGCTGTGATCTCGCTCGTCGCTGGAATCGTTCCGGACCCTATTTTCTCGTCGGCGCTCCCGCTGGGTAAGTATATATCGCTAGTGTGGCACCTTTTCTTAGCGATTTAGCGGTACTTTTGTACCGCTAAAGTCGTTAAGAAGATCGCTAACGGCGATAGCGTCGTTAACTATATCGCTAAATGTGGCCGCACTTAGCGATATAGAAACAATCCCGCTAGCGATCGCATTAGTATGCGTCGTTATCGTGATCGCTAGCGGGATTGTTTAGTGTGGCAGTACCTTTACCCTTTATGTAATTACTGAATGAAGGACACTTGTTAAGTATAAAAATAGGTTACATGCCTCAGTACAGAGGTAGCGAGACTGAGAGACAGACAGAGATTCAGCCAAGACATAAAAACATCCAAAGGACAGTAGCCAATGCATGGCTCCATCACGAGGGTCACAGATTTATTATTCTACAGGATGCCAACTTAGGGGACTTCGGCCCTGGTTGGAAGAATACAGATCTGCTCCATTGACCAATGCTGAACCATGGATATGTTTGGAAAAAGCCAGGATTGGGACCCGCCGGTCGCCTGGCCTTGTACCTCAATGGACTGTCATCTTCCTAAGCTTGTTATTACCTCCTCTCTGTGTGCGTCCCACAGGTGGGGTAATCGACCCTGGAAGATGAAGCCAGGTTGTAACCCTCCGGTCAACTGGCCCTTATCTGAATGTACTGTTATCTTCCTAAGCTTGTCATTACCTCCTCTCCGTGTGCGTACCACTGGTGGTGTAGTTGACCCTGGAAGCTCTGAAGTAACAGCTGCCATCATCCCAGTGAGTCAGTGGAAGGGTGAGACTCTGTAATGTGCTACGTGTTATCTGTCTGTTTTGTGGTTCAATAATGCATTGCCACACTGTTTTACCCTCACCCTGTGTTGTCTGAGTAGCGTTACGCCCACGTTAAAGGGATAGCGGGCGTTTGGTGAGACGATCCCTGGTCCATGCGGTTTTGGCTATCAGACCGGGGCACTTGCCGACCCCCTGTCTCCACGAGTCTGAGGAGTCTTAGAATGCGCACTGACCTTACAGGCAGCTACATATTCCCAAACATCCTGATGCACGCCAGACCACCAAAAACGCTGGTTAAGGAGATCTGTGCGGAATTTACTATCAGAGTGTTCAGCCAAGACTGCATCATGATGTTCACTTATAACTTTAAGATGGAGATTCACAGGTACCAACAGTTTACCTAAAGAACAGGCAGCAGAATCGCCTCCCTGAGCCTCTACAACCTCTTTCTCAAGGTCATAATTTATAGCAGCAATAACTACTCCTTTCTGTAGTATAGGAACCGGTTCACAATTATCTCCACCCCTAGGTAAACAAAGGGATAAGGCATCCATCTTTACATAGTTATTCCCTGGTCTATACGTCGCAAAAAAAAGTTGAATCTGGTAAAGAACAAAGACCACCTTGCCTGTCTAGGCGTCAGACGCTTTGCAGATTCTAAATATAAAAGATTTTTATGATCAGTGATTACCATGACCGGATGAACTGCCCCTTCCAGAAAATGATGCCACTCTTCAAAAGCCCACTTAATTACCAAGAGTTTCCTGTTACCAATGTCATAGTTTTTCTCAGTGGACGATAGTTTCTTCGAAAAATATGCACGCGGACATCATTTACTCAGAGATTTCCCCAGCGATAATACAGCCTCCACTCCCACTTCATACGCATCAACTTTTACAATAAATGTGGGGTCAAGCTGTATAAGGATTGGCACAGTTGGAAGCCATGTTTTCATGGTATCAAAAGCCTCCCAGGATGGACTGGACCATTTGGAAAAGTCTGTTACTTTCTTGTTCACATCTGTCAGGGGTTTGGCCACTACCAAAAATTTTGATGATCTTTCGGTTCTAGTTGTTGAAATCCAAAAATCCAACACACACCCTGACATACTCCTCACACCCCGGCTAAACAACATGTTGCTGCCACTCATCAAACACACGGGGTGATGAGTCCCCGGAATATGCTACTGTCTGGCAATCATAAAGGTTACACACTCTCTGAAAGGCTATGGTTCTTTAGGGCATACAAGGGTCAAACTTATTAAAGATTTAGGCTTAAATAAAAAAAAACAGTGCTTATAATAAAGGGTTCAAAAGCTAAAAATTGAACGACACAAAAATATGACAAACAGTTATAAAATGAAAATGGAGAAAAAATAGAAATACCTAAACATTTCCATGAATAGTTAAATTCTTTTTCCTTGAGGTCAGGAGAAATGAATTATGGATCACAATCAACAGCCGCCGACCCACACATTAGAACACCTACCTATCGTGCACCCATCTTTATATGCCTGGTCCTGGACTCGTGTTTCCAGGACAGCCTACATTATAATAATACAATTGCTGATCTGTGACTGGACCCTGTGCTAATTCTAGGGGTAAGTGCTTTGCATTTTAAAATAGTTTGTGCCTCCAACCACCCACGATTAACACCTCTCAGAATTCTTCCAGGAGACCCCTTTGGCTCTGAGTTCCTGCTATAAGAGTAAGCAGGGGTTATGTTTTTTGCATAGAGACTGTCATGTGGATGCAAACTTAACTACTGTACTTAGTCTACTGATGTTATAGTTTCCCTTACAGACACAATATTAAAACCACAGACAGGTAGAAATGATTTAGTGGGATATACTGGCTAGAATGTGAATAGTCAGTTTTGAAGTTGATGTGTTAGAAACAGAAAAGTTGGGCAAGCATAAAGATCTAAGGTGGTTTGATAAGGGACAAATTGTGAAGTGTTGATAATTGAGTCAGAGCATCTAAATTACATGCTTATTGGGTGTTTGTACAGTAGTATGCAGGGGTTAATACGTATCACTAGTAGCCTATTGTGATGGGTAGGTAACTTGGTCAGAACAGCTCCTAACTAGCAAGCCTTGTTTGGTGTTCCTAGTATGCAGTTGTACCTACCAAAAATGGACCAAGAAAAGACAACCATTGCGCTGGTGACAGGCTAATGGTAACCTGGTAAGATCATCTTGTCCAATATCACAAAAGAGCCACTGCTAGGTATGACAAGAAGGTATTAGACTGCATAATGCATAGTAGTTTACTCATAATGAGTATGTGCAAATTAACTGCACTGCAAATTGGAGAGTGCCATTGTTGACCAATATTGCCATCAATGGTCATTTGAACATTGGAAGTGGAATAAGGAGCAATGGAAGTAGGTGGCTTGATCTGTCCACTCAGATTTTCTTGTTCATCAAGTGGACAGCTACCAATGATACATGTACTCAGGGCAATGTTCTTCTGGAAAGTCATTGATCCTTGCATTTGTGTAGATGTTTTGACACATACCATCAACCTAAACATTGTTGAAGACAAAGAACATTATTTTATTGCATCATTATTCACTAATGGCACCGGCTTCTTTCCAGTGGTGAAACTAGAGTCCTATGGGCCCCTGTGAAAAATTTGGAACTGGGCCACCCCAGCATGTTGATCAGATGTATGGGCCCTTAAAGTGCTTGAATGTGTTCACCTGCCTCCCTTCATTATGTAATAATGTCCTTCATTCTGGGCCTCTTCCAGGTATATTTGTCAGTGCATAATGGGCCCATTTCAGGTACATATGTCCCCTATCTTGGGCCCTTCCAGGTATATATGTCTCCCAATTTGGTATATATGTTCCCCTTCTTGGTATTTATGTCCCCCATCTTGGGTCTCATCCTGATATGTCCCCCATCCTGGTATAAAGTAAATGCCTCCGATCCTGGGTGCCTTCTGGTATATACTGTATATCTCCCTTCCTGCGGCTTTTTCCTGGTATTATGGTATATATGTCCCCATTCTAGGCCCTCTTCTGGTATATGCAGTACAGACCAAAAGTTTGGACACACCTTCTCATTTAAAGATTTTTCTGTATTTTCATGACTATGAAAATTGTACATTCACACTGAAGGCATCAAAACTATGAATTAACACATGTGGAATTATATACTTAACAAAAAAAGTGTGTAATAACTGAAATTACGTCTTATATTCTAGGTTCTTCAAAGTAGCCACCTTTTGCTTTGATGACTGCTTTGCACACTCTTGGCATTCTCTTGGGCCAGAAATCCCACTTATTAAACCTGACAGGGCACACCTGTGAAGTGAAAACCATTTTCGGTGACTACCTCTTGAAGCTCATCAAGAGAATGCCAAGAGTGTGCAAAGCAGTCATCAAAGCAAAAGGTGGCTACTTTGAAGAACCTAGAATATAAGACGTAATTTCAGTTATTACACACTTTTTTTGTTAAGTATATAATTCCACATGTGTTAATTCATAGTTTTGATGCCTTCAGTGTGAATGTACAATTTTCATAGTCATGAAAATACAGAAAAATCTTTAAATGAGAAGGTGTGTCCAAACTTTTGGTCTGTACTGTATGTCACCCATCCTGAGCTCCTTTCTGGTTTATATGTCTCCCATCCTGGGCACTTTTCTGGTATATATGGCCCCATCCTGGTCCCCATCCTGACATATATGTCCCCCAACCTGGGCACCTTCCTGGTATACAGTCCCCCATCTTGTATATATGTCCCCCCATTCTGCCTCTGCATAAAAAAAAAACAACATTCTTCTCACCTTCCTCTGCTCCCACAAATGTTTTTTGTCCTCTTCTGTAGCCAGCACAGAGACCAGCAGTTGACATCGGTGTGCCTGCTAAAGCGACGTATAACGTCACTGCCATTCGATGCCAATGCCTGGCATTCTGATGTGATCTGCTGGCCTCTGATTGGCTGGCGGCATGTATTGCAGAACAGTGAGCCGGAGGGTCCCTGCACTGCAATATGCTTTAGCTAGATGTGCGTCCACGGACTCGCATCCAGATGAAGTAGGTGCTGGCATTGGCAGACGCCCCTCCAGCATGGGCACCTGCTTCTTTCAACCATATAATGTCCTCTGACATTCTGTTTAAAGTGTACAGAAATGGTTTGAGGCAGGGGTGAGCAATTAAGGCTTGGGGCTCCTGTACAAGTAGTTTTTCTGAGCCCCTCTCCTTTTATGGCCATAACGCTACAGATTATATACAGTATATTGTTTGCATATACAGTGATGGCCAAAAGTTTTGAGAATGACACAAATGTTAATTTTTACAAAGTCTACTGCTTCACTTTTTCTAATGGCAATTTGCATATACTCCAGAATGTTATAAAGAGTGATCAGCTTAACAGCAATTACTTGCAAAGTCAATATTTGGCTAGAAAATGAACTTTATCCCCCAAAACACATTTCAACATCATTGCAGCCCTGCCTTAAAAGGACCAGCTAACCTCTTTTCAGTGATTGCTCCATTAACACAGGTGTGGGTGTTGATGAGGACATGGCTGGAGATCAATCTGTCATGATTAAGTAAGAATGACACCACTGGACACTTTAAAAGGAGGCTGGTGCTTGGCATCATTGTTTCTCTTCTGTTAACCATGGTTATCTCTAAAGAAACACGTGCAGTCATCATTGCAATGCACAAAAATGGCCTAACAGGGAAGAGTATTGCAGCTAGAAAGATTGCACCTCAGTCAACAATCTATCGCATCATCAAGAACTTCAAGGAGATAGGTTCCATTGTTGCCAAAAAGGCTCCAGGGCGCCCAAGAAAGACCAGCAAGTGCCAGGACCATCTCTTAAAAGTGTTTCAGCTGTGGGATCGGGCTACCAGCAGTGCAGAGCTTGCTCAGGAATGGCAGCAGGCAGGTGTGAGTGCATCTGCACGCACTGTGAGGTGGAGACTCTTGGAGCAAGGCCTGGTCTCAAGGAGGGCAGCAAAGAAGCCACTTCTCTCCAGAAAAAACATCATGGACAGACTGATATTCTGCAAAAGGTACAGGCAGTGGACTGCTGAGGACTGGGGTAAAGTTATTTTCTCTGATGAATCCCCTTTTCGATTGTTTGGGACATCAGGAAAACACCTCATTCGGAGAAGACAAGGTGAGCGCTACCACCAATCTTGTCTCATGCCAACTGTTAAGCATCCTGAAACCATTCATGTGTGGGGTTGCTTCTCAGGCAAGGGAATCGGCTCTCTCAGAGTCTTGCCTAAAAACACAGCCATGAATAAAGAATGGTACCAGAATGTCCTCCAAGAGCAACTTCTCCCAACCCTCCAAGAGCAGTTTTGCGATCAACAATGCCTTTTCTAGCATGATAGAGCACCTTGCCATAAAGCAAAGGTGATAACTAAATGGCTCAGGGAACAAAACATATAGATTTTGCGTCCATGGCCTGGAAACTCCCCAGATCTTAATCCCATTGAGAACTTGTGGTCAATCATCAAGAGACGGGTGGACAAACAAAAACCTAAAAATTCTGACAAAATGAAAGCATTGATTGTGCAAGAATGGACTGCTATCAGTCAGGATTTGGTCCAGAAGTTGATTGAGAGCATGCCAGGGAGAATTGCAGAGGTCCTGAAGAAGAAGGGTCAACAGTGCAAATATTGACTTGCTGCATTAACTCATTCTAACTGTCAATATAAGCTTTTGTTACTCATATGTTTGCAATTATATTTCTGTCTGTGATAAAAACATCTGTAAGACACACACATAAAAACCAGAGGGCAGCAGATCATGTGAAAATATAATATTTGTGTCATTCTCAAAACTTTTGGCCATGACTGTATATAAATATATATACACATAGTTTTCTGTTTTAGCTCTGTCTCTTATTACATACAGTAGCATGCTCCCTAGTTATAGTATGTATCCATGCGCCATCCCATTATTAAAAAGTATCATCTCTTGTTATGTACAGCACCTTCCTTTACATATCTTATTCTCTTGTTAAATTTGTTATTCATAGTGCACTCTCTTTATTTCATAGCATTCTCTCTTGTTAGATATAAAATGGCTGCTGATAGAATATGGGAAAACATATCTTCTAAAGGAGGAAACTGGTAGGCTGGTCTTTTGATCATACGCTGCTCTATTTTATTTTATAACAGGAGAGGACTCTATGTAATAAAGAACAGACGCTATGAATAAGAAAAATAGCAAGAGAATACGCTGACTAAAGTAGAATGCTATATATAACCAGACGTAATACTATATAATAATGATACAGAACTATACATAACAAAAGAGGACGGTGTCAAACATAACTAGAGAGGATGCTACGTGATAAGGGATGGCACCATACATATCAAGAGAGAAAGCTTTATAATAAGGGACTGTGCTATATATAATAAGAGATGAAACTATGTAATAAGGGTAGACACTATACAAAACAAGAAAGTTGTGACGTTGAGTCACTTCTCATGGACCAGCCATGAGTCGAGATAGTCAAGGAGTCCGAGGTCAATAGCAGGAAGGGTACCTCATAAACAGGGGAAGGAACAAAGGTGTAGCCTGGTAATGGTCCGACGTCAGAATAGAATTAAGGCCAACATACAACAATACAGACAATACAGTCATGGCCAAAAGTTTTGAGAATGACACAAATATTAATTTTTACAAAGTCTACTGCTTCACTTTTTCTAATGGCAATTTTCATATACTCCAGAATGTTATAAAGAGTGATCAGCTTAACAGCAATTACTTGCAAAGTCAATATTTGGCTAGAAAATGAACTTTATCCCCCAAAACACATTTCAACATCATTGCAGCCCTGCCTTAAAAGGACCAGCTAACCTCTTTTCAGTGATTGCTCCATTAACACAGGTGTGGGTGTTGATGAGGACATGGCTGGAGATCAATCTGTCATGATTAAGTAAGAATGACACCACTGGACACTTTAAAAGGAGGCTGGTGCTTGGCATCATTGTTTCTCTTCTGTTAACCATGGTTATCTCTAAAGAAACACGTGCAGTCATCATTGCAATGCACAAAAATGGCCTAACAGGGAAGAGTATCGCAGCTAGAAAGATTGCACCTCAGTCAACAATCTATCGCATCATCAAGAACTTCAAGGAGAGAGGTTCCATTGTTGCCAAAAAGGCTCCAGGGCCAGCAAGCGCCAGGACCGTCTCTTAAAAGTGTTTCAGCTGCGGGATCGGGCTACCAGCAGTGCAGAGCTTGCTCAGGAATGGCAGCAGGCAGGTGTGAGTGCATCTGCACGCACTGTGAGGGGGAGACTCTTGGAGCAAGGCCTGGTCTCAAGGAGGGCAGCAAAGAAGCCACTTCTCTCCAGAGAAAACATCATGGACAGACTGATATTCTGCAAAAGGTACAGGCAGTGGACTGCTGAGGACTGGGGTAAAGTTATTTTCTCAGATGAATCCCCTTTTCGATTGTTTGGGACATCAGGAAAACGCCTCATTCGGAGAAGACAAGGTGAGCGCTACCACCAGTCTTGTCTCATGCCAACTGTTAAGCATCCTGAAACCATTCATGTGTGGGGTTGCTTCTCAGCCAAGGTGTTATGAATGTGCTAGAGATGATTTCTGACCGGAGGCTCCCTCTGGTGGTTACAGACAGTACTGAACCTTTCAGCGAGGAATGGCAATCTGGGATCACGGACTGGTCTGATATAAGTGAGGTTCCCTCCCATGATGGTTGCCGGTGATCAATTGTTCTTGTCTCAATTGTGGTTCCTGGTTCATTTGGAAGTTTGCTGAGTCTTGCCTGCATCTTCTGCTATCAGATAAGATATTTTCTGCTTTTATTTTTGTGCTTGCTATTTGCATTGTTTTCTGCACATTTGTGGAGGACAGCCGGGTCCCCTCCTGGGGCCTGAGCTCCTCATAGTTTGTCTGTAGCCTCTGTTGTTTTTTCATTTGCTTTTTCCTGCTTTTTCAGCGGCTGCAGCTTGGTTTTGTTCACACTGAGATCTGATTTAGTGGGTGGCGAGATTGTGTGATCTCAGTATTTTTGTAATCAGAATTGTTGGATTTTTGTAGGGTTTTCTGGGTTGCAGAAAGTAATCTCTCCTGTCCTTTCCTATTTAGTCAGCTTGTGGCCCCAGCGTTTGCTCAATCTGTTTTCTGCCTGCGTTTGTGTTTCCATCTTGCCTAACCGCCATTATATTATATGTTTGGGGCTACCTATTCCTTTGGGGCTCTACTCCGGGGCAGTTAGCTTTCATGTTTCTATCTTTAGGTATAGCTAGCTCTCAGGCTGTGACGAGGCATCTAGGATCAACGTAGGAACGCTCCACGGCTACCTCTAGTTGTGTGGTTAGTTCAAGTTTCTGCAACCCATTAGTTACCAACATCTCAGGTGTTCGGCTGCCCTGCTGTTGTTCCTGTCCTCCTCAGCTACCGTACATAACACCAAGGGAATCGGCTCTCTCACAGTCTTGCCTAAAAACACAGCCATGAATAAAGAATGGTACCAGAATGTCCTCCAAGAGCAACTCTCCCAACCCTCCAAGAGCAGTCTGGCGATCAACAATGCCTTTTCCAGCATGATGGAGCACCTTGCCATAAAGCAAAGGTGATAACTAAATGGCTCAGGGAACAAAACATAGAGATTTTGGGTCCATGGCCTGGAAACTCCCCAGATCTTAATCCCATTGAGAACTTGTGGTCAATCATCAAGAGACGGGTGGACAAACAAAAACCTAAAAATTCTGACAAAATGAAAGCATTGATTGTGCAAGAATGGACTGTTATTAGTCAGGATTTGGTCCAGAAGTTGATTGAGAGCATGCCAGGGAGAATTGCAGAGGTCCTGAAGAAGAAGGGTCAACACTGCAAATATTGACTTGCTGCATTAACTCATTCTAACTGTCAATATAAGCTTTTGTTACTCATATGTTTGCAATTATATTTCTGTCTGTGATAAAAACATCTGTCAAACACACATAAAAACCAGAGGCAGCAGATCATGTGAAAATATAATATTTGTGTCATTCTCAAAACTTTTGGCCATGACTGTACATAAAGTGCTAGTGCTCATAATAACCAGTGCTCATAAATAATTGTTTGGTCTCACCAATGTAGTTTTCAGTGCTGGATGCACAAGACATGAGCAGGAGGGAAACAATGGTGGCAGGGGAGAGATTAATTACCAATTACTTTCCTATATCTCCATGTCATGTGGGAGCATTGCAGGGGCAGGACATGGAGTTATAGGGAAGGAATTGGTAATTAATCTACCCATTGCCACCACTGTTTCCCTCCTGCTCCTGTCTTGTGCATTCAAGACGGAAAACTACATTGGAGAGACCAAACCATTTTTTATATGAGCACTGGCTATTAGGATCACTAGCACTTTCTGTCTTGTCTGCATTGTTGTATGTTGGCCTTAATTTTATGAATAATTAAGAGTTATATTTTATTTAATTCCTTACCTGAATTTTATTTTCTCAAGCAGCACAAAATCGGAATCAGAATTGGACATGCTTTCAGTCTGATGGATCTCTTTCTTAGATCTGTGAATTTCATGGATATGTGAATGGATCTATGAAAATGGGTGCGTGTGATGTGTGAAATCTGACAGTACACGGACATATCAGAGAGATGTGTGAATGTAACCTTGTTAATAAAGGTCACACATACATCCCCGACAGTGTTCCTGAATACAAATATGAACCACACCATTACTATATAATTAGCCATGCACCATTAAACATATAAATTGATAAGCCAGCACTGTGCCCACATTAAGTATAACTAACACTGTCCAATAAATTGAAATTATTCAGTCAGTACTCAGTTTGACCCCCCACAATTTATTGTAAGTCCCTGATCTGTGTCCTCTCTTCCCCACGTTCATTCTAAGTCTCTGTGTGTATAGCATCCTCTCCCATTCCCCAATTCATTGTCCCTGTGTAGTATCCTCTACTAGCTCCAATTCATTATAGGTCACTGTATAGGGTCTGCTCCCATCCCCCAATTTTTTATAAGTCACTATATAGCCCCCTTTTCCCAACCATTGTGCTCTCCCCACTGTGTTAAAAAAGAAAAAAGAATCAATCACTTCTCCTGATGATCCCCAGCCGTATCGCATCCATCATCTTCTGGCCAAGTACTTTCTAAATGAAGACATAGTCATGCCACACACAATGAAGTGATAGAGAAAGCATCGGGGCAGAAAGCTGAGGACATTTTTACCCTCCACCTCTGGGTCCTAGTACAGCTGCACTAGCGGTATGTACGCACCTGGTTTGAAGCGCACGAAATAGAGTTTAAAGTGTTAACTTAGCCCACAGTTCCCACAGATATCAATCATACATGTATTAGTTATGTTAGTATCTTTTGACATTTGTTTGAACACCTAGTCTGATCTATGGGGTCTCACCTTGCAATAGGGCTTAATAGAGCTACTACTAATATCTTAGTATATCTTATTACCAGATACCACAGGGCACTTTTAGAAGTCTGGTGTGTCCATGGCTCAAAAGGTCAGAGCCATTTTGGAATCATGAGATCGATCTATTCATTATTGTGCAGGACATTTAAGGCAAACTGGTGGATAGTGAAATGGTTCAATGTAAGGTGTTTGGAGGCGGAAACAATCATTTTGCCCCTTGGGTACCAAACTTGACACCAAAATGAGAGGCCCATTTTTACATTCTTCAACAGGCTCCTACCCTTCTAAGTATATCACTGCTTCAATACACTGGGCATAAATTAGTCACACATTTATAAATTTATAAATGGGAATCTGAATCCAGGTTTTGCTATGTAATCTGAGAGCAGCATGATGCAGAGGCTCAGACTTTGATACAAGTGCTGTGTCACTTGCTGGGCTGTATGCTGTCATTTTGATCCAATCACTGTTTTCCCTACTGCAGATCCAGCAGTTCTCTGAATGCTGAGCTCTGTGTAAGCCTGCCCACATCACAGCTTTCTGTGTACACTGTACTTTGACAGAAAGCTGCTAACCATTGGTGGGGGTGGGGTTATATAGGGGAGGAAGACTACATGGCACGGAACAACTAGTGCTGTAGTGATAAACTCTTACTGATTAAACACTTATTTTATTGAAACAGCATCACATAGCCTAGTAAGTGACACATCACTGGATTCGGGCTCTCAGCCTCTACATCATGCTGATCTCATATTACATAGCAAGAACCTGCTATGTAATCTGATTCCTTTAAGTGGTAGTCATATATCACTGCTTTTGTATGTTACCTTGGGTGGACACAAAGACTAATTTTATATAGAAAAACTTTTCTCTAACAAAATTACAGTATGCAATAATCTTCTGGGAGAAAAAAAGACATAAGTGCAGGAAATGATACATTACATTTGGAGGCCACCAACCTTTGGTAATTACAGCTCTCTCATTGACATTGAACTGCTGTAATATGCAATTGTAGAAACTTTGTGTGGGAGGCTTTTTTTAATTATGGCAGACAGACAAAAACAAAATATAATAAGAGAGAGTGATAGAATAATAAAATGTAACCTTTCTAAATGATTACTAATAGAAAAATATAATAGAAAAATATTGCCAATCTTGCATTACTAAAAAAGGTCTGGTATTTGATTCCATAGTGCTATTGTAAAAGATTAATGTACTCAGAGGCATAGCTAGGGGTTCATCTTAGGAGGGCGAAACATCTGAGTGGAACCCGAACCGGTAACCCTGATTACAATTGTGGCGGCGGACCATAATAATAGGTATACACATGGTCAAAATTGTTGGTATCCCTCGTTTAATGACAGAAAAGCCCACAATGGTCACAGAAATAACTTGAATATGACAAAAGTAATAATAAACCAAAAATCCATGAAATTGAACAAATGAAAGTCAGACATTGCTTTTCAACCATGCTTCCACAGAATTTAAAAAAAAAAATAAAACTCATGAAATAGGCCTGGACAGAAATGATGGTACCCCTGAAAATAATGGGACATGTTAAATCAAGGTATGTCCACTAATTAGCATCACAGGAGTCTACAATCCTGGAATCAGTGAGTGGGCCTGTATAGAGGACTACAGATACTCACTGTGCTGTTTGGTGTCATAGTATCACACTCAACATAGACCAGAGGAAGCGAAGGAAAGAGTTGTCTCAGGAGATTAGAAAGAAAATTATAGACAAACGTGTTAAAGGTAAAAGTTATAAGGCCATCTCAAAGCGGCTTGATATTCCTGTGACTACAGTTGCACAAATTATTCAGAAATTTAAGCTCCATGGGACTGTAGCCAACCTCCCTGGACGTGGCCGTAGGAGGAAAATTGATGACAAATCAAAAAGACGGATAATACGAATGGTAACAAAAAAGCCCAGAAAAACTTCTAAACAGATTAAAGGTGAACTTCAAGCTCAAGGAACATCATTGTCAGATCGAATCATCAGTCATTGTATGACCCAAAGTGGACTTCATGGGAGACGACCAAGGAGGACACCATTGTTGAATAAAAATCATAAAAAAGCCAGACTGGAATTTGCCAAACTACATGTTGACAAGCCACAAAGATTCTGGGAGAATGTCTTATGGACAGATGAGAAAAAAATGGAACTTTTTGGCAAGGCACATCAGCTCTATGGAAAAATTAAGCATATCAAGAAAGGAACAGAGTCCCTACTGTGAAACATGGAGGAGGCTCTGTTATGTTCTGGGACTGCTTTGCTGCATCTGGCACAGGGTGTCTAGAAACTGTGCAGGGTACAATGAAATCTCAAGACTGTCATGGGATTCTAGAGAGAAATGTGCCCAGTGTCAGAAACATTGGTCTCAGTAGCAGGTCATGGGTCTTGCAACAGGATAATGACCCAAAACACACAGCTAAAAACACCCAAGAATGGCTAAGAGGAAAACATTGGACTATTCTGAAGTGGCCTTCTTTTAGCCCTGACCTAAATCCTATTGAGCATCTTTAGAAAGAGCTGAAACATGCCGTCTGGAAAAGGCAACCTTCAAACATGAGACAACTGGAGCAGTGTGCTCTTGAGGAGTGTGCCAAAATACCTGTCGAGAGGGGCAGAAGTCTCATTGACAGTTACAGGAATCGTTTGATTGCAGTGATTGCCTCAAAAGGTTGTGCAGCAAAATATTAAGTTAAGGGTATCATCATTTCTGTCCAGGCCTACTCCATGAGTTTTTTTTTTTTTTTAATTCTGTGAAAGCATGGTTGAAAAGCAATGTCTGACAATGTCTGACTTTTATTTGTTCATTTTCATAGATTTTTGATTTATTATTACTTTTGTCAGATTCAAGTTATTTCTGTCATCATTGTGGGTTTTTCTGTCATTAAACGAGGGATACCAACAATTTTGACCACGTGTGTATATGGGAACCTCAGGAGATGACCAACACCGATACTACCGCAATACGGTAACATATAGTGGTAGATGCCAGTCCTGCAGCCCATATAGGAGATTACAGCACAGTTACAGATAGTGACTTACCGCTGACGTTCTCTCTGATGGAGTCGCTCACTTCTCCTGTCTTTACCATCTGGCCCAGACCAACATGACAACTTCTCTTGCTATGACTCGTCAGCAGATATTACAACAAAATCACATCTGACTTCTCACATTTCCAGCCCCGTCCCCATCTATTCCCAACCTGCACAAACTTCTTTCCTGCAGTCCCCCAAATGCTGAGCTGCTGCTGCTGTATGGGTGTCTTTTACTGAACCTACTGTGTGGTACAACAACAGGTTTCCTCTTACAGCCCCCATAGTAATGCCCACCACTGTACTCCTTACATAGTAATAATGCCTCCTTTGTGCCCTCTAGATGGTAAAACTCACCCCTAGAATCTATTAATACCCTGTGCAAATTCCATAGAAAACAGTGTCCATAAAGTGATAATGCCCCTGTACACCTTGGACGGTCACACAACTCTGAGTGCTCCTATAATGCTTCATAATTGCTAACTTAACATTTAATAATGTCTTGAGAGTCCCCACGTGTACAGATATAATGGCCCGTGAGTCTCCAGCATTGGTTTAGTGATCAGGTGGTCATGTAACTGCAGGTATGCAACTTGTGGTCATGTGTCAACTAGACTCTTACAGCTTCTCTTAATTCTCTGGTATTGTGACCACGCCGTCTGTGGCAGGGCAGAAAGATGCTGGCTGTACTTTATATGAGAAAAACCTAGTGACAGGTTTCCTTTTAGAACTTTACACAAATAATTAGCATCTTATTATGAAATTATTAAAGGAGTTGTCCTGTCTAAAACTACAAGTCTATAAGTTGCTCATGTGACTGCCGACTTGTGAATCCTCACATCGCGCAAACTCAGGGCCGGCTCCAGGTTTTCGTGGGTCCCGGGTGAAAGAGTCTCACTGGGCCCCTTTAACACATACCATGGTTTGTGATGCACAGTTAAGAATTATAGGTATAGTAAAATGCCAAAGATTTCACTTACTTGAAAACATGTATTTAGAAGTCGCCTTGCTACACTGATCAGGAGAGCTTTAAACTAGAACAATGTGGGAAGGGAAGCAAAAGGCCAGAAAAAGCCATACACCTGACAAATAGTATTGAAAATTCTGCTATTAGAAGTGAAGGGGAAGAACAAAGACAGGTGTCACATTGTATGTTAGAAAAGCATATACCGTATATACCTGTGTATAAGCCGAAATTTTCAGCCCATTTTTTAGGGCTGAAAGTTCCCCTCTCGGCTTATATGCGGGTCATATACGGGGGTAGGCGGGGGAGCGGGGGTGTCGGATCATACTCACTCCTCCGCCAGCGCGGTCTCTGCAGCCCCCCTGCTTCTCCCACGATCTCCGGCTCCTTCCTGCAGCGGTCACATGGTATCGCTCATTAAAGTCATGAATATGCACATATTCATGACTTTAATGAGCGGTACCACGTGACCGCTGTAGGACGGAAGCGCTGCGGAGACCGCTGGGAGAAGAAGAGACGCTGCAGAGAGTGACGCGCCGGCGGAGGGGTGAGTATAGCGATATTTACCTGTCCCGTTCCACCGATGCGCGCTGCTCCCTCGTCCGACTCCTCTGGCTGTGAATGTTCAGGCAGAGGGAGCGATGACGTCGTTAGTGTGTGCCGCGCCCTCTGACTGAGCATTCACTGCCGAGGACCCGGAAGAGGGAGCAGTGCGCAGTGGTGGACCAGTCCGGTGACAGGTAAATATCTCAGGTGGTGGTGTCTTGAGCGAGCGGTGACACCGGCACCGCTCCCCCATAGGGCGCCAGTGTCACCGCCTGCTCAGGACACCAGCACCTGGCCCCCAGCGACGAGAGGTGAGTATGTCATTTTTTTTGCAGCAGCAGCGTGGCAGCATAAGGGACGTATACTATGGGGCATAATCTGTGGAGCATATGGGGGCATAATCTGGAGCATTTAAGGGCATAATCTGTGGAGCATATGGGGGCATAATCTGTGGATCATACGGGGGCATAATCTGTGCAGCATATGGGGGCCTAATCTGGAGCATATGGGGGCATAATCTGTGGATCATACGGGGGCATAATCTGTGCAGCATATGGGGGCATAATCTGGAGCATATGGGGGCATAATCTGGAGCATATGGGGGAATAATCTGTGCAGTTTATGGGGGCCTAATTATGGAGCATATGGGGGCATAATCATTTTGACCCTAGGCTTATACGCGAGTCAATAAGTTTTCCCAGTTTTTTGTGGCAAAATTAGGGGGGTCGGCTTATACATGGGTCGGCTTATACATGAGTATATACAGTATCTGCACAGAGATTGAAGCTTCAGAAACTGGGAGTTCTGTGGAAACTGTGTGGGTAAGAATACAAGGAGAGAACAATGGAAAGGACACCATTGTAGGCGTTTACTACAGGCCGCCTGTGCAAGCTGAAGATATGGATAAACTCTTTATGCATCAAATGGCCAAGTTCTCCAAAAAGTATGACATAGTTGTCATGGGAGATTTCAACTATCCAGAAATTTGTAGGGAATCTCTCTCTGGCAAAACTAACAGGTCAAATTCTTATCCTCTCTTGCTGACAACTTTATCTTCCAAAAGGTAGGGGCAAAAAAAAGGGGATCTGCTACCTTGGATCTAATCCTTATCAACAGGGAGGAAATAGTTGAGGAGGTCAGAGTGGCTGGGACCCTAGGAGGTAGCGACCATGCTATTTTAGAATTTTGGATAGCTAGAGGAGGAAGACCTGTGAAGACTCAGACTTCAAAGTTAAATTTCAGAAAGACAGATTTTAACCCCTCTCTGCCATCAGACATACTATTCCGTCCATGTGACCCTGGAACTAATTCCCATGGACGGAATAGTACGTCATGGGCGATCAGCTGCGCTCCCGGGGGGAGCGTAGCTGATCGCGGCCGGGTGTCAGCTGTATATCACAGCTGTCACCCAGCACTATGTGTCAGGAGCGGTCACGGACCGCTCCCGGCACATTAACCCCTGGCACACCACGATCAAACATGATCGCGGTGTACCCGGGGCACAGGGGAGGATCGCGCAGGGTGGTGGCTCCCTGCGCGCTCCCCTGTGACCCTCAGAGCAGCGCGATGTGTCGCGCTGTTCCGAGGGTCCGTCCTCACTCCAGGTCCCCGGATCCAAGATGGCGCCGGGGTCCTGCAGGGAGGCGGCTTCCTCAGTGCCTGCTAGACCATTCCATCAAAGTCTGCAATCCAAAACGTCACTACTTCCCTTCCGAGCCCAGACGTGCACCCATACAGTAGTTTTCTCCCACATATTGGGTATCAGCATACTCAGGACAAATTGGACAACAAATTTTGTGGTCCAATTTCTCCTGTTACCCTTGTGAAAATAAAATATTGGGGGCGAAAAAAATCATTTTTGTAAAAAAAAAAGATTTTTTATTTTTACGGCTGTACGTTATAAACTTCAGGGAAGCACTTCGGGGTTCAAAGTGCTCACCACACATCTAGATAAGTTCCTTGTGGGGTCTATTTTCCAAAATGGGGTCACTTGTGGGGGTTTCCACTGTTTAGGCACATCAGGGGCTCTCCAAATGCGACATGACGCCCCCAGACCATTCCATCAAAGTCTGCAATCCAAAACGTCACTACTTCCCTTCCGAGCCCCGACGTGCGCCCATACAGTAGTTTACTCCCACATATTAGGTATCAGCGTACTCAGGACAAATTGGACAACAACTTTTGGGGTCCAATTTCTCCTGTTACCCTTGTGAAAATAAAATATTGGGGGCGAAAAAAATCATTTTTGTAAAAAAGAAAAAGATTTTTTTATTTTACGGCTGTACGTTATAAACTTCTGTGAAGCACTTTGGGGTTCAAAGTGCTCACCACACATCTAGATAAGTTCCTTGAGGGGTCTAGTTTCCAAAATGGTGTCATTTGTGGGGGGTTTCCACTGTTTAGGCAGATCAGGAGCTCTCCAAACATGACATGGCATCCAGCCAATTCTGCGTTGAAAAAGTCAAATGGCGCTCCTTCCCTTCCAAACTCTGCCATGCACCCAAACAGTGGTTTACCCCCACATATGGGGTATCAGCGTACTCAGGACAAATTGCACAATAACTTTTGGAGTCTTGTTACCCTTGGGAAAATAAAAATTGGGGTGAAAAGATCAATTTTGTGGAAAAAATATGATTTTTTAATTTTACGGCTCTACGTTATAAACTTGTGTGAAGCACTTGGGGGTTCAAATTGCTCACTAAAGATCTAGATAAGTTCCTTAGGGGGTCTAGTTTCCCATATGGGGTCACTTGTGGGGGGTCTCCACTGTTTAGGCACATCAGGGACTCTCCAAATGCAACATGGCGTCCAATCTCAATTCCAGCCAATTTTGGTTGGAAAAAGTCAAATGGTGCTCCTTCCATTCCGAGCTCTGCCATGCGCCCAAACAGTGGTTCCCCCCCACATATGGGGTATCAGCGTACTCAGGACAAATTGGACAACAACTTTTGAGGTCCAATTTCTCCTGTTACCTATGGGAAAATAAAAAATTAGTGACTAAGAGATAATTTTTGTGGGAAAAAAATAGGATTTTTTATTTTCATGCCCGGGCATTATAAACTTGTGTGAAGCACTTGGGGTTCAAAGTGCTCACCAAAGATCTAGATAAGTTCCTTAGGGGGTCTAGCTTCCAAAATGGGGTCACTTGTGGGGGGTTTCCACTGTTTAGGCTCATCTGGGGCACTACAAACGGAACATGACCCCCATCAATGTTTGCATTCCAAAACGTTACTGCTTCCTTTCCAAGCCCTGCCGTGCGCCCAAACAGTTCCCCCCCCCCCACATGTGGGTTATCAGCGTACTCAGGACAAATTGGACAACACCTTTTGGGGTCCAATTTCCTTGGGAAAAATCAAAAATTTGGGACTAAAAAATCATTTTTGTGGAAAATTGTTTTTTTTTTCCACACCCAGGCATTATAAACTTTTGTGAAACACTTCCTTAGGGGGTCTAGTTTCCAAAATGGTGTCACTTGTGGGGGTTTCCACTGTTTAGGCGCATCAGGGGCTCTCCAAACACGACATGGCGTCCAATCTCAACTCCAGCCAATTTTAATTTGAAAAAGTCAAACTGCGCTCCTTCCCTTACGAGCTCTGCCGTTTGCCCAAACAGTGGTTTTCCCCCACATATAGGGTATTGGCGTACTCAGGAGAAATTGCACAACAACTTTATCTGCCCATTTTCTCCTTTTACCCTTGTCAAAATGAAAAAAAGTTTGTAAAAGATCATTTTTGTGGCTAAAAAGTTAAATATTAATTTTTTCCTTCCACGTTGCTTCAGCTCCTGTGAAGCACCTGATGGGTTATTAAACTTCTTGAATGTGGTTTTGAGTACCTTGAGGGGTGCAGTTTTTAGAATGGTGTCACTTTTTGGTATTTTCTGCTTTATAGACCCGTCAAAGTGACTTCAAATGTGAGGTGGTCCCTAAAAAAATGGCTTTGTAAATTTTGTTGTAAAAATGAGAAATCACTGGTCAACTTTTAACCCTTATAATTTCCTAACAAAAAAAAATTTTGGTTCCAAAATTGTGCTGATGTAAAGTAGACATGTGGGAAATGTTATTTCTTAACTATTTTGTGTGACATATTTCTCTGTTTTAAGGGGAAAAAAATTCAAAGTTTGAAAATTGCAAAATTTTAAAAATTTTCGCCATATTTGTGTTTTTTTCAAAAATAAACACAAGTTATATCGAAGAAATTATACTTCTAACGTGAAGTACAATATGTCACGAGAAAACAATCTCAGAATCGCGAAGATCCATTGAAGCGTTCCAGAGTAATAACCTCATAAAGAGACAGTGGTCAGAACTGTAAAAATTGGCCCGGTCATTAACGTGCAAACCACCCTTGGGGGTGAAGGGGTTAAGGGACTCAGAAAGAGAATCGGGGGAATCCAATGGCTGGATATCCTTAAGGACAAAAATGTCCAGGAAGGATGGGAAATCTTGAAAAATTAGATTCTCAAAGCAGCACAATCGTTAACAATTCCGAAAAGAGGGAAGAATAGGAAGCATTTAAGGAAACCTGGATGGATGAACACAGAACTTAAACACATGCTAAAAAGGAAGAAAGAAATATTTATCAAATGGAAAGAGGGAGGCATATCTAAAGAAGAATATAATGCTGTTTGCAGAACCTGCAGGGCATGAATCAGATTATCTAAAGCTGACAATGGATTAAGGCTTGCAAGAGACGTGAAAAGCAATAAAAAAGGATTTTGGGATATGTCAAAAGTAAAAGAAAAGTCAAAGATGCTATAGAATTTTTCAGGATGAAAATGATGAAATGGTAAGAAAGGATGTTGAGAAGGCCGAACTTTTAAATTCCTATTTTGCATCTGTTTTCTCTCAGAAAGGAAATGTAACATCTACTGATCTTCACTTTCCTATTAAGGGACTAGAAGAATCCAGGATATATATAAACAAAAAGATAGTGAGGAAACACTTAGCTAACATAAATTAATTCAAGTCTCCAGGTCCATATGAATTACACCCCAAAGTACTGAAGAAGATAGCAGAAGAAATTTTTGAACCACTCTCCATAATCTTTGAAAATTCTTGGAGAACAGGAGAAGTCCCAGAAGACTGGAGAAGAGCAAATGTTGTTCCCATCTTCAAAAAGGGGAAGAAGGTGGACCCAGGGGACTATAGGTCGGTGAGTCTGACTTCTATACCTGGAAAGATCTTTGAACAAATCATTAAACAACATGTATGTAAGTACCTGGATAAGAATGAAGTGATTAAACAAAGTCAGCATGGGTTTGTAACTAATAAGTCATGTCAGACTAACTTAATTTCCTTCTATGACAGAATCACTGACTGGGTAGATCAGGGAAATGCTGTAGATATAGTATATCTTGACTTCAGAAAAGCATTTGACAAAGTATCTCACACAATCCTTATTGAAAAAATGACTAAGTATGGAATGGACAAGGCATCTGTTAGGTGGATTCATAACTGGCTAAGTGATCGGACCCAAAGAGTGGTCATAAATGGCTGCACATCCAGTTGGAAGAATGTCTCAAGTGGGGTACCACAGGGCTCTGTCCTGGACCTGTATTGTTCAACATCTTTATCAATGATTTAGATTAAGGAACTAAGGGTAAGCTGATTAAATTTGCTGAAGACACAAAGCTAGGAGGGATAGCTAATACTAGAGAAGAGAGACAGAAGATTCAAAAATATATAAATAAACTGGAGCAGTGGGCAGCAACTAACAGAATGGTTTTTTACAGGGAAAAATGCAAAGTACTACATCTGGGCAATAAAAATGAAAACAGCATATACAGAATGGGAGGAATAGGGCTAAGCAACAGCACATGTGAAAAAGTCTTGGGTATACTAATAGATCATAAACTGAACATGCGTCAACAGTGTGATGCGGCAGCAAAAAAGGCAAATACAATTCTAGGATGTATTAACAGAAGCATACAGTCTAGATCACGTGAAGTCATTATTGCCCTCTACTCCTCTTTGGTCAGACCTCATCTGGAATACTGTGTCCAGTTTTGGGCACCACATTTTAAAAAAGACATCAACAAACAGGAGCAAGTTCAGAGAAGAGGGACCAGAATGGTGACCGGTCTGCAAACCATGTGCTATGAAGAACGATTACAGGATTTGGGAATGTTTAGCTTACAAAAAAGAAGACTGAGAGGAGTCTTAATAGCTGTCTACAAATATCTCAAGGGTTGTCACATTGTAGAAGGATCATCTTTATTCTCATTTGCACAAGGAAAGACTAGAAGCAGTGGGATGAAACTGAATGGGAGGAGACACAGATTAGATGTTAGAAAAAACTTTTTGACAGTTAGGGTGATCAATGAGTGGAACAGGCTGCCACGATAGGTGGTGAATTCTCCTTCAATGGAAGTTTACAAACAGAGGCTGGACAGACGTCTGTCTGGGATGATTTAGAGAATCCTGCTTTGAGCAGGGGGTTGGACCAGATAACCCAGGAGGTCCCTTCCAACTCTACCATTCTATGATTCTATGATTCTTACTGTTATGATCTGCTACAAGCACTAAGGAAAGATGGGAATTCTGTCCCTACAATAGAACTAAGCTGGATCCCTACGATGTAACGGGGAACCTGATCCTGCGACCAGACCCGCTAAAGTCCTCAGCTAGTCTGAACGAAGACCTATAGTTGCGAGGGAGGAATCCCTACAAGATCTAGTGACTGGGAGAAAAGGTGGACACCTCCTAACAGAAATTGTAGCAGGGAAAAATAAAACAGAAAACAAATTACTTAGAGATCCTAAGATCAAGCAAAACTAACTGAGTAAGGCACCTAAGCACCCGGCTAGCTTAAGAGTTGATAATACAATGAAGTCCAGCAAAGCCAGAAGGGCGGAGCCAGACTAAATAGGGAAAAAAGGTCATGTGACCAGCAAACTGAAACAAAACCTAACAAGAGGGTTCTAACACTTACATTACATGAGTGATACCTATTGGAAATTCTACAATAGCTCAGAAACGGCAAATCCTCGCAGCACGCAGTGTATCCACTGTGGGGGCTTCAAAAGACTTTTCATTTTAGACCGGACAGTATTGTCCTCCATACAGTATTATGTGCGCCACATAGTCCTCCATACAGTATTATGGGCACCATATAATGCACCATACAGTATTATGGACCTCATATAATGCTCCATACAGAATAATAGGCCCAATATAATGCTCTATTCATTATAATGGACACCATATATTGCTCCATATAGTATATAATGGCTCCATACAATGCTCCATACAGTATAATGGGCCCCATGTAATGCTCTGTACACTATAATGGGCCCCATGCAATGACCCATACAGTATAATGGGCCCCATATATTGCTCCATACAGTATAATAGGCCCAATATATTGCTCCATATAGTATAAAATGGACCTTATATAGTGTTGCATACAGTATAATGGACTCCATATAATGCTCCATACAGAATAACGGGCCAAATTTAATGTCCATACAGTATAATGAGCCCCATTTATTGTTCTATATAATATGTAATGGCTCCATATAATGCCCCATACAGTATAATGGCCCCATATAATGCTCCATACAGTATAATGGGCCCCATATAATGCGCAATACAGTATAATGGGCCCTATATATTGCTCCATATAGTATATAATGGCACCATATAGTGGTCCATACAGTATAATGGCCCCAAATAATGCTCCATACAGTATAATGGACCCCATGTAATGCTCCAGACAGTATAATGGGCCTCATGTAATGCTCCATACAGTATAATGGGTCTCATATAATGCTCCATACAGTATAATGGGCTCCAAATATTGACCATATAGTATAGAATTGCCCCATATAATGCTCCATACAGCATAATAGGCCCCATTATAATGTCCATACAATATTACAGGACCCATATAATTCTCCATACAGTATAATGGCCTCATATAATGCTCCATACAGTATATAATTACCCCATATATTGCTCCATATAGTATATAATGACCCATATAATGCTCCATACAGTATAATGGGCCCCATATAATGCTCCATGCAGTATAATGGGCCCCATATATTTCTCCATACAGTATATAATGGCCCCATATAGTGGTCCATACAGTATAATGGCCTCATATATTGCTCCATACAGTATAATTGCCCCATATATTGCTACATACATAAAAAAAATAATCAAATACTCACCTCTCCTCATTCCCCGCTGCTGTGGTTGTCTCAGCATCTTCCGACTCTCTGCACTGCTTGGCAGAGGGTACGCTGTAGTGATGTCATCGTGTCCTTTGCCCTGAGATCTCATAGAGAGTCAGAAGACGCTGAAGAGAATGGAGCAGCGTGGAATGTGGAGAGGTGAGTATTTGAGGGGGCGCCCGATGCCAACACTGGCACTGGGCTCCCCCGACTGATAGCGTGCGATTGTCCCCAACGGCAAGTGCCCCGCCTGGTCGTGCAGGGCCCCAGCACTTGCCCGGGTGCGCTGGCTGATGACACCGGCCCTGTGAGTATTGCGTGCTGTCAGGTTTTGCTGTTGTAGGAAGTGGGCAGGCCCGTGACTACAGGTACATGATATGCATACTCACAGCCACATTCCAACTTGACAGTTTCCAGCGACACTCAGTACACGAGCTTTGAGCAAGTCAATACATGACCAGGAGTATACTTCTAGTGTTCGCTCCCGGCAATGGTGAATCCTCACAGCATGCAGTACATGCGATGTGAGGATTCACAAGTCTGCAGTCACATAGAACGACTTGTAGTTTTAGCCAGGACAACCCCTGAGTGCCGCTCATGACATAGTTACTGTATTAGGGCTTGTTATACTAACAGGAAGGGGATTATAATAAAACCTAAAATGTAAATATAATAAAGCCCCTACCTCTCCAAAAAGCAACTATGACTTGAGATTGCATATAATCTCATAACACTAAACATTATAGTAATAAGGCCCCCAGCGCCACCACCACTACCCCTTCAGCTCCCCCTCTTCTCTCTTCTTTCACTTTCTACCCATTCATACAGTAGCCATGCTTAAATTTAATAAACATAATAATAAGTCCAGCAGTTCTTACAGATGAAGTTTGCAGGCAGGCTTAATGGATGGCAATTTCCCATTCAAAGCTTGGTGGGTGGCTGTGACAAAGAAAATAAGGTCAGTGGCAGGAAGTGTCTTCATTCAACTTACGATGGGCACTAGGACCCAGAATAAGTCCAGCATGTGTGGACCAATCAGAACGAAAGCATGGGGTGGAGCTAACCACAGCATTGCCAGCCTGTAGGAAGAAGCTTGTCAGCTCAGCTCCAGCCCACACCGCACATTGCACTGAGACTCTGCGATTGGCCACTGTGCAGTGTGCAGAGTCTCACTCAGACAAAGGAGCAGGCATTATGCTGCCCTGTAATCTCAGAGCGCCGCCTTCTGCCTAATGACAGAAGCGGACGTGAGTTCAAGTGGGCCCCTTCATGTGACGGCGCCCCTAGTATCTATGCTACTGTACAGAATACCTAGTGTATGGGATCATGATCTAGGGTAGCCACTTGGAAAACAAAGTCACAGGGTTTTTTATCTTAGAAGTTGAATAGTGTTTATTTCCACTGGTGTCACAGTACCGAAACAGAACCATAAAACATAAAATTATTGTCTTGTCCAGGCGCTAACTAAACCATACAGACCCTGGCTACTCAGACATGGCTGAGCTAGTCTCAGTTTGTCCCATTGCAACCAGTGATACTTGCAGTTTGGTACACGGCCTGTGCTGTCTCTTTTCAGAGAGAATCTGGCTTGTCTCTCTCTGGCTCCAACACAACCCACTCTGCTTTTCTTCCCCAGGCTGACTGACCAGTGGACATATGGCCTGATTCTAGTCTAGTTATCCAGATTCGCCTAATCGGGCCTGTAGTACTAGGATTTAACCCTAGCCTACCTGGCTTTTCTACGTACCACCCTCTGCCCAAAGCTGAGGGGCTGAGCACTGTGTGTCAACCCACCATCGTTACGACCTGACTGCCTGGGTTACTTCCAAACGTGCGATAATCTCCATCTTCAGCTTGCCATATTCCTTGGCACCCTGCAGGGCAAGGTCATAGTATGCTTTCTGCGGTTGCCCATTAACCCCTTTCTGACCTTTGATGTACTATCCCGTCCAAGTGACTGGGCCTTAATGACCATGGACGGGATAGTACATCATATGCGATTGGCCGCGCTAACGGGGGGAGCGCGGCCGATCGCGGCTGGGTATCAGATGATTCTCACATCTGACACCCGGCACTAAGTGCCAGGAGTGGTCACAGACCGCTCCCGGAACTTTAATCCCTGAAACACTGCGATCAAACATGATCGCAGCGTTCCGGATCCGGCACAGGGGCTGACAGCCCCTCTGCCTTTGGATCGGAGACCCCGCAGCACGCCGCGGGGTCCTGATCGCTGCCATTGAGACCCGATGTCGTCGTGACGACATCCGGGTCTCCAAAGCTGTGAAACTTCCTGTCATGCGCAGTGCATGTCAGGAAGTCTCACAGGTCAGTGTGAACAGAAGCTGCAGCACTGACAGCTTCTGTAGCATGCAGATGTTGCTTCATCTGCATGCTATAGAAGCGATCAGCCTGCACAAAATTAATGTCCCATAGTGGGACAAAGTGTAAAAGTAAGAATGAAATAAAAACATTTTTAAAAATAATTGTAAAAATGATAAAAAAAATAAAAAAAATCAATATTTATTCTGTCACTAAATAAATATTTGAATAAAAAAAAATCTTAACAATAAAAGTGCACATATTTGGTATCGCTGCGTCTGTAACGACCCGACCTATAAAATGTCCCACTAGTTAACCCCTTTAGTGAACACCATAAAAAAACAAGGCAAAAAACAATGCTTTATTATCATAACACCGAACAAAAAGTGGAATAACACGCAATCAAAAAGACAGATATAAATAAACATGGTACCGCTGAAAACGTCATTTTGTCCCGCAAAAAATGACCTGCCATACAGCGTCATCAGCGAAAAAATAAAAAAGTTATCTCTCAGAATAAAGTGATGCAAAATACTTATTTTTTCTATAAAATAGTTTTTATTATATAAAAGCGCCAAAACATAAAAAAATTATATAAATGAGGTATTGCTGTAATCATACTGACCCGAAGAATAAAACTGCCTTATCAATTTTACCACATGTGGAACGGTGTAAGTGCCTCCCCCAAAATAAATTCATAAACTGCTGGTTTTGGCTCAATCTGTCTCCCAAAAATCAGAATAGAAAGCAATCAAAAAATGTCATGTGCCCGAAAATGGTACCAATAAAAACGTCAACTTGTCCCACAAAAAACAAGACCTCACATGACTCTGTGGGCCAAAGTATGGAAAAATTATAGCACTCAAAATGTGGTGATTCAAAAACTATTATTTGCAATAAAAAGCGTCTTTTAGTGTGTGACAGCTGCCAAACATAAAAACCCACTATAAAAACCAGCTATAAATAGTAAATCAAACCCCCCTTTATTACCCCCATAGTTAGGGAAAAATAAAAAAAAAGATTTATTTCCATTTTCCCATTAGGGTTAGGGTTATGGTTGGGGCTAGGGTTAGTGTTGGGTCTAAACTTAGGGTTAGGGTTGGGGCTAAAGTTAGGGTTGGGGCTAAAGTTAGGGTTAGTGTTGGGGCTAGAGTTGGGGTTAGGGTTTGGATTATGTTTGAGATTAGGGATGGTATTAGGGTTAGGGGTGTGTTGGGGTTAGGGTTGGAGTTAGAATTGGGGGGTTTCCACTGTTTAGGCACATCATGGGCTCTCCAAATGCGACATGGCATCTGATCTCAATTCCAGTCAATTTTGCGTTGAAAAAGTCAAACTTTTCTTTCCTTCGTTTCCGAGCTCTGCCATGCACCCAAATAGTGGTTTACCCACACATATAGGGTATCAGCATACTCAGGACAATTTGCACAACAACTTTTGGGGTCCAATTTCTCCTATTACCCTTGAGAAAATAACAAATTGGTGGCGAAAAGATAATTTTTGTGGAAAAAATATGATTTTTCATTTTTACGGCTCTACGTTATAAACTTCTGTGAAGCACTTGGGAGTTCAAAGTGCTCACCACACATATAGATAAGTTCCTTAGGGGGTATACTTTCAAAAATGGTGTCACTTGTGGGGGGTTTCCACTGTTTAGGCACATCAGGGTCTCTCCAAATGCGACATGGCATCTGATTTCAATTCCAGCCAATTTTGCATTGAAAAGTCAAACGGCGCTTCTTCCCTTCCGAGCTTTGCCATGCTCCCAAACAGTGATTTTCCCCCCACATATGAGGTATCAGCGTGCTCAGGAAAAATTTCACAGCAACTTTTGGGGTCCAATGTGTCCTTTTATCATTGGTAAAATAAAAAAAATTGTATCTGCAGTAAATTTTTTGTGAAAAAAAGTTAAATGTTCATTTTTTTTAAACATTCCAAAACTTCCTGTGAAGCACCTGAAAGGTTAAACTTCTTGAATGTGGTTTTGAGCACCTTGAGGGGTGAAGATTTTAGAATGGTGTCACTTTTGGATATTTTCTATCATATAGACCCCTCCATTTGACTTCAAATGTGATGTGGTCCCTAAAAAAAAAGGTGTTGTAAAAATGAGAAATCGTTGGTCAACTTTTAACCCTTATAGCTTCCTAACAAAAAAAATTTTTCGTTCCAAAATTGTGTTAATGTAAGTAGACATGTGGGAAATGTTATTTATTAACTATTTTGTGTGACATGACTCTGATTTAAGGGCATAAAAATTAAAAGTTTGAAAATTGCAAAATTTTCAAAATTTTTGCTAAATTTCCATTTTTTTCACAAATAAACACAAGTTATATCGAAGAAATTTTACCACTAACGTGAAGTACAATATGTCATGAAAAAACATTCTCAGAATCGCCAAGATCCGTTGAAGCATTCCAGAGTTATAACCTCATAAAAGGACAGTGGTTAGAATTGTAAAAATTGGCCTGGTCATTAACGTGCAAACCACTCTCGGGGGTAAAGGGGTTAAGGTATTGTAAGGTGTTTGTTAGTGTCATGGGTGTGTCAGGTGTGATAGACAGTCATCCTTGATCCGGCTGTAGAAGGTCACTGCGATTAGCTCTACAAGCACCTTGATTTTTGCATCTCTGTTATGGAGTGATATTCTTCTCCCTCCTGCTGCTAATTAGCACACCTGTCATGACTCAGTGTCTGGTGACCGGGACCAGGGGCTCCTTCCTTGTCCTTAGCACTAGGGGTTGCCCTAGCTCGCCCTGTTCCCCGGGTTACTTATGAGGTGAATATGCCGGGGCCACCAACCTTGCCTTATCTCCTGAATCCGCTCTCCGACTGTTCCCTTCTCCCACCCAGCGCAGTACACCAACCAGACGAACAAGGCAGCACTAACAAGGGCAACTGAAAATACCAGGCATACAAATATTCACTCACATATGATAAAGCAATTCATCCAGGAGTGGAGGATGGTGAAAAACCAAAGTTACAAGAGAAAAGGGAATTATCACACTTACAAACCCAAGCAACAGACACAGTTAAATCCACTAAACTCCTTCTCATATAACCACGAAACAACAATCCTCCCAGCCATGCAGCATAAGTTAGCTCTGACGATGTGTTTCAGTCAGGACCCAGATTATATAGGGGATAGGAGCGACTAACCATACTCAGCTGAGATCCCAGATTCCCAGAGCTATCACAATATAGCCGATTAAGCCCTATTCTGGCCAAAGAAATTAACACCGTTTAAAAAGAAGGTGAAGCGCTGCGATCTTCTGGCTACCTTCTGTCCATTCATCCTCTACCCTGATTCTATCCAAGTTATAGGCCCCTCTTAAATCTAACTTGAAGAAAACCTTGGCTTCGACAACCTGGTTGAATAAGTCTGGAATCAGAGGAAGAGGATATGGATCTTGGATAGTAATAAGATTCAATTCCCGGAAAGCTAAACAGGGACGTAGACCGCCATCTTTCTTTTTCACAAAAAAGAACCCTGCCGCCACAGGCGAAGATGAAGGTCTGATATGTTTCTTCTCAAGACTCTCCGTAATAAAATCTTTCATGCCTTGTCTCTCAGGACAGATTGGGTAGTTTAGCTCTGGGAGTCAGGTTAATAGGACCATAATATGCACAGTGGGAGGGGGGGACAAATCCTGACACCCCTTTCTCAGAAAATATGTCCTCAAAACCAGACAAAAATGCGGGTAAGGTCCCCGTAGATTCTGCAGAAAGGGAAATGTTTAAGCAGTTCCCATGGCAGTAATCTCCCCACTCCACAATTTCTCTGGATTGACAATCCACTATCGGATTATGTTTTCACCCACCAGGGTAAACCCAGAACAATTGGAGTGGGGAGACCCTCCAGGACATAACAAGGAATTACCTCATAATGCAAAGACCCCACATCCCATCTTATGTTATGAATAATCTGCATCAAAGCTCTCTGTGCAAGTGGTGCTTAGTCGATGTCGTAAATAGGAATGGGCTTAGCTAAGGTAGAACAAGCAAGCCCATGAGTTCCAGCAAACTCAGCATCAACCATGCTGACTCCAGCTCCACTAAATTAAACCATACTCACGTCATTGCCCAATCCACTGGAGCCAATGTCTCTTGTAGCAGAATGAAAATTATTAACAACCATATTCCTCACCTGTCCACAGAGAAGATAATAATCCATTAGTTCTGCAACGCGTCTAGCTCTGCTACATCTAGATGGCAGGCTGCATTGTTGCATTATGTGACTATACAGCCTGCCGTCCAGCAGAGACACTGAGGTGTGTGCTCGCTCAGTGCCTTGTACTGAACTCCTCACTGACGTCACCGCGAGCGTGAGAAAGTTTACACTCTCGTGGTGCCATCATAAAGGTCCTGCAAATTCACAGCCAATGAACTCAGTTCAACTTACTGATGTCAGCATGAGCACCGTTATAACTTTTCCCACCGCACTCGCGCTGACGTCAGCTAGGTGAGCTAAGTTCATTGGCTGTGAACTCCCAGGACCTTTTTGATAGTACAGTCAGCGTGAGAACGTTCTCACACTCGCGGTGGTGTCAGTGAGGTGAAATTAGTTCACCGCCAGGCACTGAGCTGAGCAAGCACAGCTCAGTGTCTCTGCTGGATGACAGGCTGTATGGTCGCATCATGCAACAATACAGCCTGCAATCTAGATGTAGCAGAGCTAGACCCATCGTGGGACAAATGGATTATTATGAAAAATGCATGTGCAGTAAGCTACAAAAGCACTACACTAATTATATATGTGACTGACATATTTATATCTACTCTATGTGTATATCTATTCTATACTGTCGGATCACGCTGTGATTTTACGGTACACATCAGATGAATTGACGGCTTTTCAAAGGACATGAGTTTATAAAAATCGTAGAGCACGCATATGGTCCGATTTTTTTATCACTCCCAGGGGTGGATTAAGTGTTGCCAGGGCCCCGGGCTGTTCAGACTCTGTGGGCCCCCCCGGTCATGTGATGGGGGTCACGTGAAGGGGTCATGTGACGTGGTCATCATATACCTGAAACAGATTATGCCAGGCACCTCCACCCCTCAAACTGTCCACAGTCCCACCGCTCTCTCTTGGAAAAACTCCACTTCTCACCTATCACATATTAACAGTTCCCATCACCAGATCACACACATAGCCAGCAGCTTTTGTTTTGGCCAAAAGATTTTTTAAGCCGCCACCATAACACGGTAGACACTTTTGGCCGGGCCCTACTCTACCGTAACCTATTAAATATTTGTTAAAATATCCAATACAATTTAGGTATATTTTTATTTATTTTTAAATTTTTAAAATTACCAATAATATGACATACAAGGAACAAATACCACCGCACCATGACCAGATCAGATATTACCACCACATGGTGACCAATAGTACTACATACAAGGACCAAATACCACCATACCATGTCCAGACCACATATTACCACCACAAAGTGACCAAATAGCACATACAGGGAACAAATACAGCCACACCATGACCAGACCACATATTACCACCACAAAGTGACCAAATAATATCACATACAAGGAACAAATACCACCGTACCATGTCCAGACCACATATTACCACCACAAGGTGACCAAATAATATCACAAACAAGGAACAAATACCACCGCACCATGTCCAGACCACATATTACCATCACAAAGTGACCAAATAATATCACATACAAGGAACAAATACTACAACACCATGAACAGACCACATATTACCACCACAAAGTGACCAAATAGCACATACAAAGGACAAATACCGCAACACCATGTCGAGACCACATATTACCATCGCATAGTGACTGAATAATACAATAATGATCAGTAATAAAAAAAAAACACACAATACTATCACTATAAGTGCCATTATACACAGGAGATCTGTACTTAGTATGCAGTGTCTGTGTACAGGTAATACAGTGATCACTGGTGATATTATACACAGGAGCTCTGTCTATAGTATACAGTGTGTAGTGTCAGTGTATAGGTAACATACTGACTCACCAGTGACGTCTCTAGGTGAAGTCCTTCATCTTTGTTTTTCATCTTTCATCCAGCACAGACCGCCATCACTTCTTCCAGCCAGGACTCGTCTCTGCAGGAAATAACACAGTTATCTAGAGCTCCGCTTGCAGAACACATTACTTAATTTTTCCCAACTTCTACATTACACCACATGAAGAAAAAAAGGCGACATAGTATCACTCTACACAGTAACAGGACCGCCCCCCCATTTAAAACAGTATACTCAAAAAATAAATTAAATACATCACTGCAGTAATAATATTCCTTAATTAGTCCCTATGGTAATAATATCCCCCATCCTGGCCCCGTGTGTCTCATTCCTGGCTTCAGCCATATGTTCTTCCATCCTGCCCTCATTAATATCCATTCTGCCCCATATGATCTCCTCATCCTGCCCCATCTGTCTCCATCGTATCCATCCTGCCCCATGATCCAGCCCCATCTGTCTCCAATCCTACCCCCATGTCTTTCATCCTGCCATGTGTCTCCAATCATGCACCCATGTCTGCAATTATGCCCCCTGTGTCTCCATTTTGCCCCATCTGTCTCCAATCCTGCTCCCAGTGTCTCCAGTCATGCCCCCATGTCTTTCATCCTGCCCCCTGTGTCTCCAATCCTGCCCCATCTGTCTCCAATCCTCCCCATCTGTCTCCAATCCTGCCCCATCTGTCTCCAATCCTCCCCATCTGTCTCCAATCCTGCCCCATCTGTCTCCAATCCTGCCCCCAATGTCTCCAGTCATGCCCACATGTCTTTCATCCTGCCCTGTGTCTCCGTTCATGCCCCCATGTCTGCAGTCATGCTCCCTGTGTCTCCATTCTGCACCATCTGTCTCCAATCCTGCCCCCAGTGTCTCAGTCATGCCCCATGTCTTTCATCCTGCCCCGTGTCTCCAATCATGCCCCCTTGTCTGCAATCATGCCCCCTGTGTCTCCATTCTGCCCCATCTGTCTCCAATCCTGCCCCATCTGTCTCCAATCCTGCCCCCAGTGTTTCCAGTCATGCCCCCATGTCTTTCATACTACCCCCTGTGTCTCCAATCCTGCCCCATCTGTCTCCAATCCTGCCCAGTGTCTCCAGTCATGCCCCATGTCTTTCATCCTGCCCCGTGTCTCCAATCATGCCCCCTGTGTCTCCATTCTGACACATCTCTCTCCAATCCTGCCCCCCAGTGTCTCCAGTCATGCCACCAGTGTCTCTAGTCATGCCCCCATGTCTTTCATCATGCCCCGTATCTCCATTCTGCCCCATGTCTCGCATTCTGCCCCCATGTCCAGCATTCTGCCCCCATGTCCAGCATTCTGCCCCAGTGTCCAGCATTTTGCCCCCGTGTCCAGCATTCTGCCCCCCGTGTACAGCATTCTGCCCCGTGTACAGCATTCTGCCCCAGTGTCTCACAGTCTGCCCCCGTGTCCAGCATTCTGCCCCCGTGTCTCACAGTCTGCCCCTGTGTCCAGCATTCTGCCCCCGTGTCCAGCATTCTGTCACGTGTCCAGCATTCTGTCACGTGTCCAGCATTCTTCCCCATGTCCATTCTGCCCCTTGTCTCACAGTCTGCCCCCATGACCAGCATTCTGCCCCCATGTCTCACAGTCTGCCCCGTGTCTCACAGTCTGCCCTGTGTCCAGCATTCTGCCCCCGTGCCCAGCATTCTGCCCCCATGTCCAGCATTCTGTCCCGTGTCCAGCATTCTTCCCCATGTCCATTCTGCCTCCATGTCTATTCTTCCCCGTGTCCATTCTGCCCATGTCCATTCTGCCTCCATGTCCATTCTGCCCCATGTCCATTCTGCCTCCATATCCATTCTGCCTCCATGTCCATTCTTCCCCATATCCATTCTGCCCCATGTCCATTCTGCCTCCATGTCCATTCTGCCTCCATGTCCATTCTTCCCCATGTCCATTCTGCCCCATGTCCATTCTGCCCATGTCCATTCTGCCTCCATGTCCATTCTGCCCCATTCCATTCTGCCCCATGTCCATTCTTCCCCATTTCCATTCTGCCCCATGTCCATTCTGCCCCATGTCCATTCTGCCCCATGTTCATTCTTCCCCATGTCCATTCTGCCTCCATGTCCATTCTGCCTCCATGTCCATTCTGCCTCCATGTCCATTCTTCCCCATGTCCATTCTGCCCATGTCCATTCTACCTCCATGTCCATTCTGCCCCATGTCCATTCTGCCCCATGTCCATTCTTCCCCATGTCCATTCTTCCTCATGTCCATTCTGCCCCATGTCCATTCTGTCCCATGTCCATTCTGCCCCATGTCCATTCTGCCCCATGTCCATTCTTCCCCCTGTCCATTCTGCCTCCATGTCCATTCTGCCCCATGTCCATTCTGCCCCATGTCCATTCTGCCTGAGCCCCCCAGATCGCCGCTCTCAATAAAAAAAAATAAAAAGGTTCTTCTTACCTGGACGCGCTCCTGCAGCGAAGTTCCCTCCACGCTGCTGAAGCGCGCACATCGCCGGCGACTGACAATGACGTCAGACGCCGGCGACGTGCGTGCTGCGGCTGATGTCAGCTGCCAGCCTCCGATTGGCTGGCGGCTGTTAACTATTGACGTGCGGGCGTGGGCCCGCACGTCAATAGCGTTAAACTGCCACATTGCCGCTAAGGGCCCGGTTTAGCCTGCCGGCTGCCGGTAGGGGCCCAGTGAGCAGAAGAGACGGGGTCTCAGTAATGCCCTGATGGTGGCCTTGTGGTGGGAGCCCCACACCACTGGGCCCTGGGCTACTGCCCATAATGACCCTATGATAATCCGCCACTGATCACACCCTTTGACTTGCTTTGGTGAGTCTCGTATGATATACAAGGACAGTTCCAGCACGCTGCAATTTTTTTTCTTATCCCGATTTGAGCTGAGTGAAATAAAAAACAAACAAACATTGCCGGTGAGCAGGGACTCATAGATTAACATTGGTCAGAGTGCAATCCGATTTTTATATCAGCTTGCACTCGTCTGTTTTCCTCGCAGATGAGTATGAGTCCTAA
The DNA here is from genome assembly GCA_033576555.1 of Oophaga sylvatica. Taxonomy (NCBI): domain Eukaryota; kingdom Metazoa; phylum Chordata; class Amphibia; order Anura; family Dendrobatidae; genus Oophaga; species Oophaga sylvatica. The sequence continues at coordinate 212,274,500 of JARQOD010000006.1, read as the reverse complement.
AGGAATAATTCAGATTCATTCACTTCTTTACTACGGGGTAAGCTGGGTCAGTGATGTTACATCTACATATACAGTACAGACCAAAAGTTTGGACACACCTACTCATTTAAAGATTTTTGTGTATTTTCATGACTATGAAAATTGTAAATTCACACTGAAGGCATCAAAACTATGAATTAACACATGTGGAATTATATACTTAACAAAAAAGTGTGTAACAACTGAAATTATGTCTTATATTCTAGGTTCTTCAAAGTAGCCACCTTTTGCTTTGATGACTGCTTTGCACACTCTTGTCATTCTCTTGATGAGCTTCAAGAGGTAGTCACCGGAAATGGTCTTCCAACAATCTTGAAGGAATTCCCAGAGATGCTTAGCACTTGTTGGCCCTTTTGCCTTCATTCTGCGGTCCAGCTCACCCGAAACCATCTCGATTTGGTTCGGGTCTGGTGACTGTGGAGGCCAGGTCATCTGGCGCATGCCGCTGCAAGATGTTGAGGTAGCCATGCTGGTTCAGTATGCCTTCAATTTTGAATAAATCCCCAACAGTGTCACCAGCAAAGCACCCCACACCATCACACCTCCTCCTGCATGCTTCACGGTGGGAACCAGGCATGTAGAATCCATCCGTTCACATTTTCTGCATCGCACAATGACACGTGGTTGGAACAAATCTCAAATTTGGACTCATCAGACCAAAGCACAGATTTCCACTGGTCTAATGTCCATTCCTTGTGTTCTTTAGCCAAGCAAGTCTCTTCTGCTTGTTGCCTGTCCTTAGCAGTGGTTTCCTAGCAGCTATTTAAGGTGAGTTTCCACGGTCAGGAAACGCTGCGTGTTTGGCGCTGTGCGCTGGCGCAGCGCCAAACACGCAGCGTCCAGATGTTACAGCATAGTGGAGGGATTTAAAGAAATCCGTCTCCACTATGCGTAACAATACGCAGGTGGCAAACCTGCGTAAACGGACATGCGGCGCGTCTTTTCAGACCGCAGCATGTCCTCGCGTATTGCGGCGACGGTGCGTCGCCGCAACATAATTAACACAGGGCTATGTAGCCCTGCGCTCTTTCCGGAGGTGTTCCGGAGGTGTCCTGAACACCTCCGGAAAGATCGCGCGTCAGAAAGGGGCGGGGCTTAGACGGAGCGGAATTTCCTCCGTCAAAAGCGCTATGGTTCCGGACCGTGGAACCATAGCCTAAGTCTCCTCTTAACGGTTGTTGCAGAGATGTGTCTGATGCTAGAACTCTGTGTGGCATTGACCTGGTCTCTAATCTGAGCTGCTGTAAACCTGCGATTTCTGAGGCTGGTGTCTCGGATAAACTTATCCTCTGAAGCAGAGGTGACTCTTGGTCTTCCTTTCCTGGGGCGGTCCTCATGTTAGCCAGTTTCTTTGTAGCGCTTGATGGTTTTTGCAACTGCACTTGGGGACACTTTCAAAGTTTTCCCAATTTTTCGGACTGACTGACCTTCATTTCTTAAAGTAATGATGGCCACTCGTTTTTCTTTACTTAGCTGCTTTTTTCTTGCCATAATACACATTCTAACAGTCTATTCAGTAGGACTATCAGCTGTGTATCCACCAGACTTCTGCACAACACAATTGATGGTCCCAACCCCATGTATAAGGCCAGAAATCCCACTTATTGAACCTGACAGGGCACACCTGTGAAGTGAAAACCATTTTCGGTGACTACCTCTTGAAGCTCATCAAGAGAATGCCAATAGTGTGCAAAGCAGTCATCAAAGCAAAAGGTGGCTACTTTGAAGAACCTAGAATATAAAACATATTTTCAGTTGTTACACACTTTTTTGTTAAGTATATAATTCCACATGTGTTAATTCATAGTTTTGATGCCTTCAGTGTGAATTTACAATTTTCATAGTCATGAAAATATAGAAAAATCTTTAAATGAGAAGGTGTGTCCAAACTTTTGGTCTGTACTGTATCTGTTGCCACTGGTGGAAAAAGTCAGAAAAGGGCCCCTGTGCAAGAACAATACATGGGCCCTTTGCAGCCAAAGATCTCCTAAAAATGCTAAATTGCACCTGCTTTGGAGGTATAAATGGGCCCCCTCACCTCTTGGGCCCCTGTGCGGCTGCACAGGTTGCACCAATGATATGTCCGCCCCTGTCTGTCGCCTCTTGTACGAGTGTCAGGTATTGTGCTCCTGCCCTGTTCTAATAGGCAGGTATCGCGCAACTGTCCTATTCAAATTAATAGTACAGGGGAGTGATACCTGTAGACATGTCATCACCAGCCCAGCTCACCACATATTGTGTAAAAAGAAAAATAAAAGAACCAAAACGAGTTAAAATAAATAAGACAAAATAAAAAAGTAATTACAGACAAGAATTTATTGCTCTCTGCTATATATTCTATATACAAAAATAATTTTAACAGACAAGGGAATGCAAAAACTCACAAATAAAAGACAAAAAAAATCCAATATGTGCATAAAATAAAAAGACTTAAAAGACTGAATAAGCTGAATAAGCAAACAAGAAAAAAATCATCTAGATGTACAATAAAAATCCAAAATTTGCCTGCTCATGAACATAAAAAATAGGCCTGTGATGAACTAGTTAGAAATGTATTGATGAATCAGCACAAGTTCATACTAAACAATAACCAGTAAACCAGGCTGGGTCCCCAGAAGCCATTCATTGCTAATACCTGCAAACAAAGCAGACTGCCAGTTGTAACCAATGAGTGAGATCAGATTGCAGCGGTTGCTATGGCAGCAACTAACAATACTAACGAGAAAAGGAAACCAGGGGATACCAAGTAATGACAACAAACAGCCAGCCTGAGAGTCACAGTGGCCACATACAAGACCTCTGCGTCCCACCACACAGGAGTCGGCAGGGAAAGGTACGTGTGATGGAGGGGGATCTTTGTATTAACATTTAATAATAATTCTATATAAAGATATATGTGCTAATGTTAGTAGGACTGTTACCGCGCGATTACCTGCCCCCAAATCAAGGCCATTAATATTAATAGGTTATGTATTAATAAGATTATTTACACCCCTTAATAATTGTGGTGGGCTGTGTAGATATGCCATTCAGCCACCATGCAATTTTTTTTTCATGTTTAAAGTTTTCTGCCATATTTGCATAGATGAATATTTGCCTGATTCATCTCTACACGCCAGTGTTGGGCATACTGGAGGCACACGCCATGTAAAAGGAACCTGTTATGGGAACAAACATTATTAACCTGCTGATGAGGGGTTAATCTGCAGGTTAATAGTTTTCTGAAGTCATGCAGCCGCTGCACTGAAAGCCCGGCTACCGGGAGGAAATGCACTATATTCCTCCTAGCAGCCTTGGTCTTCCAGTCATCGAGGTGTGGCCGACACGGGACGGCACAGTAAGCGGCGGCTGTAAGCATGTCACGGCACTGACTGACAGCCAGGTCAGCAGCACTGCCTCAGTACAGAGCAGTGACTGAAACTGCGCCTCTGGCTGAAAGCCGGAGGCTGCTGGGATGGTAAGATTATGTTCTCATGATGAGTTTTTTGATGTTGTGTATTTTTGAAAAAATGCAAGTAACCTAAAGTTGTGCTCAAAAGTTTACATACGCTGGCATAATTTTTGCTTTCTTGGCCTTTTTTTCAGAGAATATGAATGATAACACCAAATCTCTTTTTCCACTCATGGTTAGTGGTTGGGTGAAGCCATTTATTATCAAACTACTGTGTTTCTCTTTTTAAATCATAATGACAACCCAAAACATCCAAATGACCCTGATGAAAAGTTCACATACCCCATTTCTTAATACCGTGTATTGCCCCCTCTAACATCAATGATAGCTTGAAGTGTTTTGTGGTAGTTGTGGATGAGGTTCTTTATTTTCTCAGATGGTAAAGCTGCCCACTCTTTTTGGCAAAAAGCCTCCAGTTCCTGTAAATTCCTGGGCTGTCTAGCATGAACTGCGCGCTTGAAATCTCCCCAGAGTGGCTCAATGATATTGAGGTCAGGAGACTGAGATGGCCACTCCAGAACCTTCACTTTGTTCTGCTGTAGCCAATGACAGGTCGATTTGGCCTTGTGTTTTGGATCATTGTCATGTTGGAACGTCCATGTACATCCCATGCGCAGCTTCCGAGCTGGTGATTGCAAATTTGCTTCCAGTATTTGCTGATAATGTGCTGCAATCATCTTTCCTTTTACTAAGTTTCCTGTGCCTTTGTAGCTCACATATCCCCAAAACATCAGCGATCCACCTCCGTGCTTTACAGTAGGAATGGGGTTCCTTTTATGATAGGCTTGTTGACCTCTCTCCAAATGTAACTGTGAGGGAGGGACAGGGCCGTAGTCATGGCCGAGGACACCGGTATATCTGTGCCCTGTCCTCCCATCACATGAAAATAGTGTCCATTACTGTCCATACCTTTGGCTTCATTTTCTGCGCCGTCAGGGTTCTTTCTGTGCTGCTGAAGGCTCCCTATAGATGGTACCGCATGAATAGAGACACAGTCCATTTCAACTTTACTGGTTTCTTTACACAGCACATTCCATAATCTTCACAGCATCAACCACATTGCAGAGTTCTTTCTCTTTCCCTGCACTTCTCTCACTGTCACACAGCACGTACCCGGGTTGGACCGTCTCTTAAGGTTCCTCAGCGTCCTCCCTGTTCAGCTCTGCTATGGTTAGACATTCCCTAGTCTGTTTCAACCCAGACATGAGAGCATCAGCCTCCGAAGTCAGTTGCCACATGGCAAGTGACCTGCCCTTCTGTACTGTCTCCTGTGGTGACACAGTGTCCTACCGGTCCAAACTCACTGCATATGGGAGTTCCCTCAGCCGTTTTGCCCTGGATCTGAGGGCATCAGCCCATGCGATAAGTTGCCACATTGTTTAGCCACCTGCATCCCCATGTTGCCACTGTTTCTGCTTTAGACTTCTGTACCAAGTCTGCTGTGATTCCCTACTGCATTGGCCTGCTGCTGTTCTGGCCTGGTGCTGTGGATGGCTGGGCTTCTCCCTTAAACGTTGTGTGGTCACTGCTAATATTCCGGGCACTTAAGCCTGTGCAGACGGTTTGAGCACCGTAGCCCGTCTGACTACTTTGAGGAAGTCCTCCCTCTCTTAACTGCAGCTGACCCCTCCTAATTTAACTATGTATAGTGTGGAACACTTATCCTACTAAATACACTAGAATGACTCCCATCTAGTGGCCAAACCGGGGTACTATGCTTTCCCTATCTCACAGACATACACATAAGCAAATATGTATACATTACATTATACACATAGCAGCATTATTAATATTCACAGTATGGGAAAGCAACATACACAGACACTTTCCCCAGTCCCGCATGCTCGGTTCCTCGGGGTCATCCTCGACTCTGCCCTCTCTTTCAAGCCGCATATTCAGGTCCTTATCTCCTCCTGCCATCTCAAACTCAAAAATATTTCCCGGATCCGTTCATTCCTTGACCATGAAACCACAAAAACACTAATGCACGCCCTTATTATCTCCCCCCTAGACTACTGCAACCTCCTACTCTGGCCTCCCCTCTAGCACTCTGGCACTACTCCAATCCATCTTACACTCTGCTGCCCGACTAATCCACCTGTCTCCCGGTTATTCCTCAGTCTCTCCCCTCTGCCAAGCCCTTCATTGGCTTCCTATCGTCCAGAGGCTCCAGTTCAAAACCATAACTATGACATACAAAGCCATCCACAACCTGTCTCCTCCATACATCTGTGACATGGTCTCCCGGTACTTACCTACATGCAACCTTTGTTCCTCTCAAGATCTCCTACTCTACTCCCCTCTTATCTCTTCTTTCCACAACCGCATACAAGACTTCTTCTGTGCTTCCCCCATACTCTGGAACTTTCTACTCCAACACATCAAACTCTCGCCTACCATGGAAACCTTCAAAAAGATCTGTAGACCCACCTCTTCTGACAAGCCTACAACCTGCAGTGATCTTCAGTCTACTGAACCGCCATACGACCAGCTCTACCCTCTCCTAATGTATCCTCACCCATCCCCTGTTGACTGTGAGCACTTGCGGGCAGGGTCCTCTCCCCTCCTTTACTTGTGTGTGCCTGTTTTGTTCATGTTTATTGTACTTGTCAATATTTGCCCCTTTTCACATGTAGAGCGCAATGGAATAAATGGCGCTATAAAAATGTATAATAATAACAATAATCTCATTAATTAAAACAGTATCAACACACGAGAAGGGAGTGGAGTATTACACGGTCCCTGGAACCCCCTTACATAACGTTTATGGTTGTGACCAAACAGTTCAATTTTGGACTCATCACTCCAAATTACCTTGTTCCAGAAGTTATGAGGCTTGTCTGCTGTTTTGCAAATTGTAGTTGAGATACTTTGTGGCATTTGCTCAGTAATGGCTTTCTTCTGGCTACTCGACCATGCAGCCCATGTTTCTTCAAGTGCCTCCTTATTGTGCATTTTGAAACAGCCACACCGCTAGTTTTCAGAGAGTCCAGTATTTCAGCTGATGTTATTTGTGGGTTTTTCTTTGCATCCAGAGCAATTTTCGTGGCACTTGTCACAGGTCGCAGGTGAGGATGTTAGTAGCCATTCAAACCCATTTGTGTCAACTTCTGTGCACGTTAGTTATCAGGCCAAAATCACCAGGTTATGTAAACTTTGGATCAGGGTCATTTGGATGTTTTGGGTTGTCATTATTATTTAAAAAGAGAAAACACAGTAGTTTGACAATAAATGGCTTCACCCAACCATTAACCATGAGTGTAGAAAAAGGTTTGGTGTTATCATTCATATTCTCTGAAAAAAGGCCAAGAAAGCAAAAATTCTGCCGGGGTATGTAAAATTTTGAGCACAACTGTATTTTACTTAAAGGGAACTTATCACCCCCCCGAGCGTTTTTAAGTAAAAGAGCCACCTTCAGCAGCACTAAGGTGAAGGTGCACTTTTTTTCTGGTCCCCTGCAACTCTGAAATATAGAGTTTTAAAACTAGGTCCCCATACCTTAAATGCGCCCCTGGGGTATGGCCTCTTCCCCTGACTCATCCTCCCCCCCAGCTGTCCATCAACCCCCTTCAGCGTCACCGCGCCTCCTCCAGAGTAGTTTTTCTTTCAGTCTGGTTCTGTGTGGCGCCTGCGCTGTTGTAACAGCCCTTGGGCATGCGCAGTGCATGCTACCCGGGAACTGTCAGAAGAGTATTGCGCCTGCGTCTTTCTCTTTCCCCAGATCCATCCCCGCAGTGTGTTATCATGTATTCACACTGCGGGGCTGGCAATCTGGCACCTGCACAGTCTACATGTTTAGCTGCGCCTGCCCCCAGCCGACGCCGCACAGGGTATGAAAATTAAAGTGGAGGGACTGGGAGAAGGGGGAAGGCGCAGCTAAACATGTAGACTGCGCAGGCGCCAGATTGCCAGCCCCGCAGTGTGAATACATGATAACACACTGCGGGGAGGGATCTGGGGAAAGAGAAAGACGCAGGCGCAATAGTCTTCTGACAGTTCCCGGGCAGCGCGCACTGCGCATGCCCGAGGACTGTTACAACAGCGCAGGCACCACACAGAACCGAACTGAAAGAAAAACTACTCTGGAGGAGGCGCGGTGACGCTGAGGGGGTTGATCGGCTGGAGGGAGGATGAGTCAGGTGAAAAGGCCATACCTCAGGGACGCATTTAAGGTATGGGGACCTAGTTTTAAAATTCTATATTTCAGCGCTGCAGGGGACCAGAAAAAAAAGAGCCATCTTCACAGACTGCTGCCTTAGTGCTGCTGAAGGTGGCTCTTTTACTTAAAAATGCCCGGGGGGTGACAAGTTCCCTTTAATGGGTGCAGACGTGGCACAGAAAATCGGCGATATCAAAAATAGCTCCCCAAAAGCTCAATGGCCCATTCAGTGAAACAATGGCCCGCTGGACGCACCATGCCCTCTCCCATTATCTGTCTACCTATGTCTGTTATCACTGGTATCCACATCCTTGGGTTGCTGGCAGTGGTACATACATTGATGGAGGATGGAGCTGCCGGTTCCTTCTTCCACCAATCATTGTGTGTGAATGAGCAAGCAGACGTGATGACGTCACTTCAGTGTGTCTTCTGTGAGGAGAGTCAGTGCACTGGAGACAGCAGAGTGCTGGGGCAACGAGAGCGAGGTGAGTATATGGTGTTTTTTTTCATATGTATATTGGATGTTTGTGTGTGGGACACTCATACTATATACACAGAGTGGCTATGTGGCGAATCATATATATAGGAGGCTATGTGGGGGCTCGTACTGTTTATAGGAGGCTGTGTGGGGGCTCTTGCTGTATGTAGGAGGCTATGTGGGGCTCATACTTTATATATGAGGCCCCACATAGATAAGAATCGACGTTGGATGGGTTTATGGCTTACCAGTTTGAATTTTTTTTGCATGGTAATAAATGGATAAAAAAGAGTCGTGGAGTGCTTTTTACAATTAAAGAACTTTTTTCTGAGTGTGTGTTTATTACGTTTGACTACCGGGTTAGTAATGGGGTGGCTGACAGTTGCCTCTCCATTACTAACCTCTGGGCTTGATGTCAGCTGACATTACACAGCTGATATCAATCCCAAAACCATTACCCCCTTGCCAATAAACCAGGGCAGGCGGGATGAGCCGAGGCTAAGCGCCAGAATTGGTGCATCTAATGGATGGCCATTTCTTGGGCGGCTGATGGCTGATGTTATTAGTCTGGGATGTGGCCAATATCCATGGCCCCTTCACAGCCTATTAAGATCAGCCCACAGCTGTCTGTTTAGTCTTTGCGGGTTATTAAAAATGGGCGGAACCCACATAATTTTTTGAGGTCCCCGTTTTTATTAACCAGTAAAGGCTAAGCAGATAGCTGTGAGCTGTTGTTAATAAGCTGGGAACCTTTATGGATATTGGCCCCTTTCCAAAATAATAACACCAGTCCCATCTCTCTGCTTTTGCACAGCTTGTTAATAAAAATAAGGGGGACCCCACAACATTTTTTATTTATTTAATGCACGCTATTCCCAGATGGCGTTGCTGACTACAGCTGTCATCAGCATCGCCTGGTCTTGCTGACAGCAGGGAGACCAGGCAAAGATGATGACAGTTGTAGTTAGTGCTATTCTCAGACACTGAGTGCTGACTACAACTGTCATCAGCACCGTCTGGCCTCGATGATAGCAGGGAGACCAGGCAAGGATGATGACAGTTGTTGTTAGTGCTATTCTCAGATAGTGGGTGCTGACTATAGCTGTCATCAACACTGCCTGGCCTCACTGATTGCAGGGAGACTAGGCGATGATGATCATAGTTGTGGTCAGCAATTGGCAGCTGGGAAAGCGCTAACTTTACTGCTTTCCTTAGCTGCCGAAGAATTTCATTTGCTTACTTGTCACAAAGATGTCATCCGTGTGCATGTGTGTGGCATGCATTTCCTCCAAGGTGCAAAAAGTACATGTCTGTGGGTTTTTCAAATGGACACATGGTCCGTGTGAAAAACCTGACATGTGCGTACCACCGTTGAATACAACTGCTTTTCCAAGTTTGCGTTGGTCTAGAGCAGGGGTGGGTAATTAATTTTCCCGAGGGGCCACATGAGAGACCATAACTGTTGAGAAGGGCCGAACCAATAGGCTAAAATTAATTCTACTCAATATTGATATCAATATATTATAATTATTATATTATTGATATTTATATTAATATTAATTGTATCACTTAATATTGAGCAGAATTAAGTATGCTGACGTTCCCCTATATATCGTTTGAATGCTAGTAAGCCTCTTCTGTATATCATATGAGCCCTCCAACAGCCCCTTATATGCGGCATGAACCCCACACAGCCTCCCCCCATATGCGGCATGAGCCCCACACAGCCTCCCCATGTGCTGCATGAGCCTCACCCCTTCCTCACCCATATGCAGCATGAGCCCCACACCTTCCTCCCCCATATGCAGCATGAGCCCCACACCAGCATCCCCCATATGCGGCATGAGTCCCACACAGCCTCCCTATATGCAATGCATGAGCCCCACACAGCCTCCCTATATGCACTGCATGAGCCCCACACAGCCTCCCTATATGCACTGCATGAGCCCCACACAGCCTCCCTATATACACTGCATGAACCCAACACAGCTTCTCTATATACAACGCATGAGCCTCACACAGCTTCCTTATATACGTATACTGCATGAGCCCCACACAGCCTCCCTATATACACTGCATGAGCCCCACAAAGCTTCCCTATATGCACTGCATGAGCCCCACAAAGCTTCCCTATATGCACTGCATGAGCCCCACACAGCCTCCCTATATACACTGCATGAGCCCCACACAGCCTCCCTATATACACTGCATGAACCCAACACAGCTTCTCTATATACAACGCATGAGCCTCACACAGCTTCCTTATATATACTGCATGAGCCCCACACAGCCTCCCTATATACACTGCATGAGGTCCCCATAGCCTCCCCATATACTGCATACTGCATGAGGCCCAAATAGCCTCCCCAAGTGCAGCATGATGCCCCCATAGCCTCCGCATGTGCAGGAAATTGACCCCATAGCCTCCCCTTGTGCAGCATGTTACCCACATATGCAGTACCATGTCATCTCCATATGCAGCACCATGTCACCTCCATATGCAGCACCATGTCACTTCCATATGCAGCACCATGTCACCCCCATATGCAGCACCATGTGCAACATGTCACCCCATGTGCAGCACCATATCACCCCCATATGCAGCACCATGTCACCCCCATATATTATTGATAATTACCGTATATTAATATTAATTGTATCACTTAATATTGAGCAGAGTTAAGTATGCTGATATCCCTTATATATCGTTTGAACCCTAGTACTGCCCCTTCTGTATATCATATGAGAGCCCCCAACAGCCCCTTATATGCGGCATGAGCCCCACACAGTCTCCCCATATGCGGCATGAGCCCCACACAGCCTCCCCATATGCGGCATGAGCCCCACACAGCCTCTCCCATATGCGGCATGAGCCTCACACCTTCATCCCCCATATGCAGCATGAGCCCCACACCTTTCTCCCCCATATGCGGCATGAGCCCCACACCAGCATCCCCGATATGCTGCATGAGCTCTAAACAGCCTCCCCCATATGCAGCATGAGTCCCACACAGCCTCCCTATATACACTACATGAGCCTCACACAGCTTCCTTATATATACTGCATGAGCCCCACAAAGCTTCCCTATATACACTACATGAGCCCCACACAGCCTCCTTATATACACTGCATGAGCCCCACACAGCCTCCCTATATACACTGCATGAGCCTCACACAGCCTCCCTATATACTGCATGAGCCCCACACAGCCTCCCTATATACACTGTATGAGCCTCACACAGCCTCCATATATGCACTGCATGAGCCTCACACAGCTTCCTTATATACACTGCATGAGCCCCACAAAGCTTCCCTATATACACTGCATGAGCCCCACACAGCCTCCCTATATGCACTGCATGAGCCTCACACAGCCTCCCTATATACACTGCATTAGCCCCACACAGCCTCCCTATATACACTGCATGAGCCTCACACAGCCTCCCTATATACAGCATGAGCCTCACACAGCCTCCCTATATACACTATATGATCCCCACACAGCCTCCCTATATACAGCATGAGCCCCACACAGCCTCCCTATATACACTGCATGAGCCTCACACAGCCTCCCTATATACACTGCATGAGCCCCACACAGCCTCCCTATATACACTGCATGAGCCCCACACAGCCTCCCCATATGCGGCATGAGCCCCACACAGCCTCCCCAATATGCGGCATGAGCCTCACACCTTCATCCCCCTATGCAGCATGAGCCCCACACCTTTCTCCCCCATATGCGGCATGAGCCCCACACCAGCATCCCCGATATGCTGCATGAGCTCTAAACAGCCTCCCCCATATTCGGAATGAGTCCCACACAGCCTCCCTATATACACTACATGAGCCTCACACAGCTTCCCTATATACACTGCATGAGCCCCACAAAGCTTCCCTATATACACTACATGAGCCCCACACAGCTCCTTATATACACTGCATGAGCCCCACACAGCCTCCCTATATACACTGCATGAGCCTCACACAGCTTCCCTATATACACTGCATGAGCCCCACAAAGCTTCCCTATATACACTGCATGAGCCCCACACAGCCTCCCTATATGCACTGCATGAGCCTCACACAGCCTCCCTATATACACTGCATGAGCCCCACACAGCCTCCCTATATACACTGCATGAGCCTCACACAGCCTCCCTATATACACTGCATGAGCCCCACACAGCCTCCCTATATACAGTATGAGCCCCACACAGCCTCCCTATATACACTATATGATCCCCACACAGCCTCCCTATATACAGCATGAGCCCCACACAGCCTCCCTATATACACTGCATGAGCCCCACACATCCTCCCTATATACACTGCATGAGCCCCACACAGCCTCTCTATATACACTGCATGAGCCCCACACAGCCTCCCTATATACACTACATGAGCCCCACAGCCTCCCTATATACACTACATGAGCCCCACACAGCTTCCCTATATACACTGCATGAGCCCCACACAGCCTCCTTATATACACTGCATGAGCCCCACACAGCCTCCTTATATACACTGCATGAGCCTCACACAGCTTCCCTATATACACTGCATGAGCCCCACACAGCCTCCCTATATACACTGCATGAGCCCCACACAGCCTCCCTATATATACTGCATGAGCCTCACACAGCTTCCCTATATACACTGCATGAGCCCCACAAAGCTTCCCTATATACATTGCATCAGTCCCACTCAGCTTCCCTATATACACTGCATGAGCCCCACACAGCCTCCTTATATACACTGCATGAGCCCCACACAGACTCCCTATATACACTGCATGAGCCCCATACAGCCTCCCTCTATACACTGCATGAGCCCCACACAGCCTCCCTATATATATATTGAATGGGCCGCACACAGCCTCCCCCATATACACTGCATGAGCCACACACAGCCTCCCTATATACACTGCATGAGCCCCACACAGACTCCCTCTATACACTGCATGAGCCCCACACAGCCTCCCTATGTACACTGCATGAGGTACTCATAGCCTCCCCATATACTGCATGAGTCCCAAATAGCCTCCCCAAGTGCAGCATGTCACCCACACATGTAGCACCATGTCACCTCTATATGCAGCACCATGTCACCACAATATGCAGCACTATGTGCAGCATATCACCCCATATGCAGCACCATGTGCAGCATGTCACCCCCATATGCAGCACCATGTGCAGCATGTGACCCCCATATGCAGCATGTCACCCCATAGCCTCCCCATGCCCACCCAAACACCCCATACACATGAAAAAAACAAACCACCACATACTCAACTCGTCCTGTTCCACGGTGCTCTGCTTCTCTCCCTGCCTCCGGTGCGCAGACTCTCTGGAGTACACAGCTGACGTGATGAAATTATGTCATCACTTCAGCTGTTTCACACACTGATTGATGGAGGAAGGGGCCGGAAGCCCCTCCTCCACCAAAAAAATCAGCGCAGATGGAGACAAGTGGGCGGGCACTGTGTGAACCGTGGGCCTCTGGTTTCCAGCCCCACGGCTGTCTCGGTCCACACTTTGCCCAGGTCTGGTCTAGAGTCAACTCTTTCTGTGAATTTTGAAAAGAACATGCAGCAGTAAGTTCTGAACACAGGAGACACTGTGGGCATATATACATCACAGGAGATACTGGGGGCATATACATCACATGAGGGGCTGGGGGCATATACAGTCATGGACAAAAGTTTTGAGAATGACACAAATATTAATTTTTTACAAAGTCTACTGCTTCACTTTTTCTAATGGAAATTTGCATATACTCCAGAATGTTATAGAGTGATCAGCTTAACAGCAATTACTTGCAAAGTCAATATTTGGCTAGAAAATGAACTTTATCCCCCAAAACACATTTCAACATCATTGCAGCCCTGCCTTAAAAGGACCAGCTAACCTCTTTTCAGTGATTGCTCCATTAACACAGGTGTGGGTGTTGATGAGGACATGGCTGGAGATCAATCTGTCATGATTAAGTAAGAATGACACCACTGGACACTTTAAAAGGAGGCTGGTGCTTGGCATCATTGTTTCTCTTCTGTTAACCATGGTTATCTCTAAAGAAACACGTGCAGTCATCATTGCAATGCACAAAAATGGCCTAACAGGGAAAAGTATCGCAGCTAGAAAGATTGCACCTCAGTAAACAATCTATCGCATCATCAAGAACTTCAAGGAGAGAGGTTCCATTGTTGCCAAAAAGGCTCCAGGGAGCCCAAGAAAGACCAGCAAGCGCCAGGACCGTCTCTTAAAAGTCTCTCTGCTGCGGGATCGGGCTACCAGCAGTGCAAAGCTTGCTCAGGAATGGCAGCAGGCAGGTGTGAGTGCATCTGCACGCACAGTGAGGCGGAGACTCTTGGAGCAAGGCCTGGTCTCAAGGAGGGCAGCAAAGAAGCCACTTCTCTCCAGAAAAAACATCATGGACAGACTGATATTCTGCAAAAGGTACAGGCAGTGGACTGCTGAGGACTGGGGTAAAGTTATTTTCTCTGATGAATCCCCTTTTCGATTGTTTGGGACATCAGGAAAACGCCTCATTCGGAGAAGACAAGGTGAGCGCTACCACCAGTCTTGTCTTATGCCAACTGTTAAGCATCCTGAAACCATTCATGTGTGGGGTTGCTTCTCAGCCAAGGGAATCGGCTCTCTCACAGTCTTGCCTAAAAACACAGCCATGAATAAAGAATGGTACCAGAATGTCCTCCAAGAGCAACTTCTCCCAACCCTCCAAGAGCAGTTTGGCGATCAACAATGCCTTTTCCAGCATGATGGAGCACCTTGCCATAAAGCAAATGTGATAACTAAATGGCTCAGGTAACAAAACATAGAGATTTTGGGTCCATGGCCTGGAAACTCCCAAGATCTTAATCCCATTGAGAACTTGTGGTCAATCATCAAGAGACGGGTGGACAAACAAAAACCTAAAAATTCTGACAAAATGAAATCATTGATTGTGCAAGAATGGACTGCTATCAGTCAGGATTTGGTCCAGAAGTTGATTGAGAGCATGCCAGGGAGAATTGCAGAGGTCCTGAAGAAGAAGGGTCAACACTGCAAATATTGACTTGCTGCATTAACTCATTCAAACTGTCAATATAAGCTTTTGTTACTCATATGTTTGCAATTATATTTCTGTCTGTGATAAAAACATCTGTCAAACACACATAAAAACCAGAGGGCAGCAGATCATGTGAAAATATAATATTTGTGTCATTCTCAAAACTTTTGGCCATGACTGTACATACAAGGAGATGCTGGTGGAATACGCATCACAGGAGACGCTGGGGAAATATGTATCATTGGAGGGACTTGGGGCATATATGCATCACAGGAGGTGCTGAGAGAATATATACATCACAAGAGGGGCTCGGGAATATATACATAACAGCAGGGGCTTGGGCATATATACAGTGCTGGCAAAAATTGGGACACCACTGCACAGTTTTATAATAATCAGCTTCTCTACATGTCGGACAGCCATTCCATTCCAGTGTCAGTTGAATTCCAACCAGAGTACACCTCATGCTACTTAATGTGCTTTTGATTAGGTGATCACCTGAACCAAATCTTATTTAATGAAGGAAAGTATAAAAAAACACTGCTGTGGTGTTCACAATTCTCTTGCAATAGGACAAGCTGGATGACAAAACAAGTGCTAGTAATATCCCAAAAGTAATATGAATAAAAAAATAACTTTTA
The DNA here is from genome assembly GCA_033576555.1 of Oophaga sylvatica. Taxonomy (NCBI): domain Eukaryota; kingdom Metazoa; phylum Chordata; class Amphibia; order Anura; family Dendrobatidae; genus Oophaga; species Oophaga sylvatica. The sequence goes on along the minus strand of JARQOD010000006.1, from coordinate 212,258,660 downwards.
ACCATGCCAAAGGAGTTGGAAAGAAAAGTCTTGAGTGAGGAATAGAAGGGCTCAATTCTGACTTTACTAGCAGAGGGATACAGTGAGCATCATGTTGCCTCCATCCTTAAAATTTCTAAGACGGCAGTCCATTACAACAAGGTCAAGCAGCAGACATTGGTGACCACAAAGTTACAGACCGGCAGAGGGTGTAAACGACTCTCCACTGACCGGGATGATCGTCATCTTATTCGAATGTCACTCAACAACCGCAGGATGACATCAAGTGACCTACAAAAGAAATGGCAAATGACAGCTGGGGTGAAGTGCATGGCAAGAACAGTTTGTAACAGGCTCCTAGAGGCAGGGCTCAAGTCATGTAAAGATAGAAAAAGCCTTTCATCAATGAGAAGCAAAAGAGAGCCAGGCTGAAGCTTGCCAAAGACCATAAGGATTGGACCATAGAGGACTGGAGTAAGGTAATCTTCTCTGATGAGTCTAATTTTCAGCTTTGCCCAACACCTGGTCGTCTAATGGTTAGACGGAGACCTGGAGAGGCGTACAAGCCACAGTGTCTTGCACCCACTGTGAGATTTGGTGGAGGATTGGTGATGATCTGGGTATGCTTCAGCAAGGGCTGTAATTGGGCAGGTTAATCTTTGCGAAGGACGTATGAATCAATCCACATACAAGGTTATCCTGGAAAAACAGGTCACCCAAAAGCAGTGTGAAAAGACTGGTGGAAAGCATGCCAAGATGCATGAAAGCTGTGATTAAAAATCATGGTTATTCCACAAAATATTGATTTCTGAACTCTTCATGAGTTAAAATATTAGTATTGTTGTTTCTAAATGATTATGAACTTGTTTTTTTAGCATTATTTGAGGTCTGCAAGCACTGCATTTTTTTGTTATTTTGACCATTTCTCATTTTCTGAAAATAAAATAAAATTTATTACTTAGAAATTCGGAGACATGTTGTCAGTAGTTTATAGAATAAAAGAGCAATTTACATTTTACTCAAAAATATACCTATAAAGAGAAAAATCAGACAAACTGAAAATTTTGCAGTGGTCTCTTAAATTTTGCCAGAGCTGTACATCACTGGAGGGGCTGAGGGCATATATGCATCACAGGAGGGGCTGGGGCATATACAGTACAGACCGAAAGTTTGGACACACCTCATTCAAACATTTTTCTGTTTTTTCATGACTGTGAAAATTGTACATTCACACTGAAGGCATCAAAACTATGAATTAACATGTGGATTTATATACTTAACCAAAAAGTGTGAAACAACTGAAAATATGTCTTATATTCTAGGTTCTTCAAAGTAGCCACCTTTTGCTTTGATTACTGCTTTGCATACTCTTGGCATTCTCTTGATGAGCTTCAAGAGGTAGTCACTGGAAATGGTCTTCCAACAGTCTTGAAGGAGTTCCCAGAGATGCTTAGCACTTGTTGGCCCTTTTGCCTTCACTCTGCGGTCCAGCTCACCCCAAACCATCTCGATTGGGTTCAGGTCTGGTGACTGTGGAGGCCAGGTCATCTGGCGTAGCACCCCATCACTATGTTTCTTGGTCCATTAGCCCTTACACAGCCTGGAGGTGTGTTTGGGGTCATTGTCCTGTTGAAAAATAAATGATGGTCCAAGTAAACGCAAACCGGATGGAACAGGATGCCGCTGCAAGATGTTGTGGTAGCCATGCTGGTTCAGTATGCCTTCAATTTTGAATAAAAACAGTGTCACCAGCAAAGCACCCCCACACCATCACGCCTCCTCCTCCATGCTTCACAGTGGGAACCCGGCATGTAGAGTCCATCCATTCACCTTTTCTGCATCCATTCCTTGTGTTCTTTAGCCCAAACAAGTCTCTTCTGCTTGTTGCCCGTCCTTAGCAGTGGTTGCCTAGCAGCTATTTTACCATGAAGGCCTGCTGCACAAAGTCTCCTCTTAACAGTTGTTGAAGAGATGTGTCTGCTGCTAGAACTCTGTGTGGCATTGTCCTGGTCTCTAATCTGAGCTGCTGTTAACCTGCGATTTCTGAGGCTGGTGACTCGGATAAACTTATCCTCAGAAGCAGAGGTGATTCTTGGTCTTCCTTTCCTGGGGCGGTCCTCATGTGAGCCAGTTTCTTTGTAGCGCTTAATGGTGTTTGCAACTGCACTTGCGCACACTTTCAAAGTTTTCCCAATTTTTTGGACTGACTGACCTTCATTTCTTAAAGTAATGATGGTCACTCATTTTTCTTTACTTAGCTGCTTTTTTCTTGCCATAATACAAATTCTAACAGTCTATTTAGTAGGACTATCAGCTGTGTATCCACCAGACTTCTGCACAACACAACTGATGGTCTCAACCCCATATATAAGGCAAGAAATCACACTTATTAAACCTGACAGGGCACACATGTGAAGTGAAAACCATTTCCGGTGACTACCTTTTGAAGCTCATCAAGAGAATGCCAAGATTGTGCAAAGCAGTAATCAAAGCAAAAGGTGGCTACTTTGAAGAACCTAGAATATAAGACATATTTTCAGTTGTTTCACACTTTTTGGTTAAGTATATAATTCCACATGTGTTAATTCATAGTTTTGATGCCTTCAGTGTGAATGTACAATTTTTATAGTCATGAAAATACAGAAAAATCTTTGAATGAGAAGGTGTGTCCAAACTTTTGGACTGTACTGATTGGCTGAGGGCATATATGCATCACAGGAGGGTCTGGGGGCATATAGACATCACAGGAGGTGCTGGGGGCCTATAGATATCACAGGAGAGGCTGGGGGCCTATAGACAGCATGGGAGAGGCTTGGAACCTGTAGCCATCACAGGATGGGCTAGGGGCATGTATACATCACAGAACTGGCTGGGGCTGCTGTAAGAGGTTCGGCACTGCTGATGTAAACCAAGTGATTTAGATTAAAACGTTTTGTTATGGTATTGCTATACATACACTATAGCCTACAAATTAATATATAGAGGCAATTTAATAAATTGATTTTCCTTTAACCCCTTCCCTTTTCTTGCACCAAACATATACTGCTCTGTGGGAGCTGCGTTCCCGCAAACAGCAGTATATGTACGGTGGCACGATCATGTGGCCTCACGTTGAGAACACCCGCAGTGATCGGGTGCAGGTGTCAGCTCTATATGAGAGCTGACACCCTGCAGCAATGCCCACAATTGGTGCTAGCACCGATCGCGGGCATTTAACCCCTCTGATGTTGCTGTCAGTAGTGACAGCAACATAGAGGAGAATCTCGCAGCAAGCCCCACTCAGGACTGTTATCTGGTAAAGGGAACCTGTCACTTCGTTTTTCCACAATAAGCTGCGGCCACTGCCTTTCAGGGCTTATCTACAGAATTCTATAATGCTGTAGATAAGCCCCCGATTTAACCTGAAAGATAAGAAAACCAAGTTTTATTATACTCACCAGGGGCGGTCCGGTCCAATGGGTGTCGCAGGGCCGGGTCCGGCGCCTCTCATCTTGATGCGATGTCGTCATCCTCCTTGCTTCGTGTCTCAGCTCCTGCGCAGGCGTACTGTTCTGCCCTGTTGAGGGCAGAGCAAAGTACTGCAGTGCGCAGGCGCCGGGAAAGGTCAAAGAGGCCCAGCGCCTGCGCACTGCAGTACTTTGCTCTGCCTCAACAGGGCAGATCAGTACGCCTGCGCAGGAGCAGTGACACGAAGCAAGGAGGATGACGACATTGCATCAAGATGGGAGGCGTCGGACCCAGACCTGCGACACCCATCGAACCGGACTGCATCGGACCGTCCCCCCGGGTGAGTATAATAAACCTTTTTTATTATCATTCAGGTTGGATCGGGGGCTTATCTACAGCATTATAGAATGCTGTAGATAAGCCCCGAAAGGCAGTGGCCGCAGCTTATTACGGAAAAACAAGGTGACCGGTTCCCTTTAACAGAAATACAAGGGCTTCCACGTTACTGGTAGCACAAAGGCTCTGGAAAAATTAAATGGCTCCTCGCTCCCTAAAAGAAATTTAGCATATTCTCCGGTCCCAAATCCAAATGCCCTCTCCCTTTTATGCCCTAGTGTGCCTAAACCACATTTAGGGCTCACATGTTTGGCATTTCTGTAGTGATGAGAGCCCGCCTAATTTACAGGTACGTCTCAAAAGTAGTTTTCAAAGACATATGGTGTATCGGTAAACTCAGGAGAAGTTGCACAACAAATTTTGCGGTCTATTTTCTCCTGTTACCCTTGTAAAAATACAAATGGTGTCTAGTTTCCAAAATCGTGTCACTTGTGGGGAGTTTCCACTGTTTAGACACATCAGGGGCTCCCCAAACGCGACAACGCATCTGCTAATTATTCCAGCAAATTTTACATTCAAAATGTGAAAAATGCACCCAGACAGTTATTTTCCTCCACATATTGGGTATCTGCACACTCAGGATAAATTGCTCAACAAATTGCATGGTCCATTTTGTCCTGTTACCCTTGCGAAAATAAAAAAAAATTAGGTCTACAGGAAAATTTTTGTGAAAGAAAAGTTAATGTTTATTTTTTCCTTCCACATTCCAAAAATTCCTGTAAAGTACCTGCAGAGTTAATAAGCTGAATGTGGTTTTGATCACCTTGAGGGTGCAGCTTTTAGAATGGGGTCACTTTTGGGTATTTTCTGTCATATAGGCCCCACAAAATCATTCAAAAGTGAGGTGGTCCATAAAAAAATGATTTTGCAAATTTTGTTGTAAAAATGAGAAATCGCTCGTCAACTTTTAACCCTTATAACTTCCTGACAAAAAAAATTGTTTCAAAAATTGTGCTGATACAAAGTAGTTATATGGTAAATGTTATTTATTAACTATTTTGTACGATATGACTCTCTGATTGCAGGGCATAAAAATTAAAAGTTTGAAAATTGTGAAATTTTCAAAATTTTTGCCAAATTTCTGTTTTTTTCACAAATAAACGCAAGTCATATCAAAGAAATGATACCACTATCATGAAGTACGATATGTCATGAGATAACTTTCTCAGAATCAGTGGTATCCATTGAAGCATTCCAGAGTCATAAAGTGACAGTGGTCAGAATTGTAAAAATTTGCCTCATAGGGATGAGGAGCTAAGCATACCAGGATGGGGATGAGGAGCCATGCATACCAGGATGGGGATAAGGGGGCCACGAACACCAGGATAGGGATGAGGAGGCCATGTGTATCAGAATGGGGATGAAGGTGACCATATATACCAGGATAGGGGATATTAAGTACAGAATTGACCACATTCTTTGCTTCAATTTTTTTCCCTTATTTCCTCCCCTAAAACCTAGGTGCCTCTTATGGTCCGGTGCGTCTTATAGTCCGAAAAATGCTGTAACTTTACCTCCCTGAAGATACAGGAAGCAGTTCCAGTCACTAAACAGTGAGTGCATTGTAATCACTCCATGGCACAATTGTTGATAGAATGCGCTGCACACACATGCTGCAGAGCAAGCTGTCAATCAAAGTGCTTGGGCATAATTATGGCCACTCTCAGAGTAGCGGAAGCGAACGGCCGCAGGGAAGACCTAACTTACTTTTCTCCCTGTAGAAACTAGTCGAATAAGGCACCCTAAGCTGATTTTACTGCTATTCAGCTGCAGATTAACCCCTTATCTGCAGGTAAATAGCATTTCTGTACATGACATGTCCTCTTTAAATTCTATGTTAATGTATGTGTGTTTTATGATAAAACTATGTTACATCCCACAGGTTTTAAAATTAGATCCTAATCTTTATTTTCTAACCCAAAGGGTAGACAGTATGGATGAAAGCATCAGAACTGATGTGGATGAAGACGATCCCATTCCTCCTATTGTAGAAGAGGAAACTGAAGTGGACCTTCCCAGCAGTGCATCGAAAGGAGACATAGACCAACCTTTAAATCCACCCTTGATATCAGTTAACAAAGGTGAAATCCTTTATTTTCCACTTGTGGGATAGGAGAGATGAGCCTTTGGGGTATATGTGGATTATAATTGTTATGACTGGTCAAGCACATTAACATGGGTAGTATACAAACCAGTGAGACAAATACCTGAAACTGATGGATCCCTGTTCAGACTAGGAAAAGCCCTCCTCTGACCATGGTCTGTCCCTGCCTGATCATCTTAGGCAATTTTGGTAGAGGGACCAAGTGAACCACCTTGCTAAAACAGTCCATCACCAGCCATACCACAGTATTACATCCAGAATTAGACAACTCTGTGAAAAAATCCATAGACAAGTGGGTCCAAAGTTGAGATGGAAACTCGTTAGGCAAAAGAATCCCCACTGGGGCTTGGTGAGAGGTTTTAGGAGGTTGGTACCTTAAGATAACACGATAGCACCCCCACTCCATGGCAACTTACCCTGAATGTCCTTAGCAGTTCCTAGTATCGCTAGAGTAGGAATTCCCAAAGGAATAAAGGAATCACACATAAAACAACTGCAACCAACATAAACTACAGCAAAGTGAATGAATCCAACAAAGACTATCACCAGCAGGAAACACCAGAAAGGGAAGGTATATAAAGCAGTACCCAAAAGGTGATAGAGCAGACAAACAGAGTAAATGAAAAACACCTGTTATCCAAAACAGACAGGAAAAAAGATAACAGAACTAAAATACCAAAAGAAAAGGTATACAGTATCTGTTGTAGCTCAGGAGAAAGAGACACCAGACACATAATCAGGTGTTCGAATCCATGCTTATGACAATAATTTCTTACTCATACTTTGCTAAAATTAATTAAAATGAAAATAAAACTATAAAAACAAAGTTATCAAAGGGTGCTCTCTGCTTATATTATAAAATGACATACTCCTCTTTTTAACCCCTTAATGACCACTGATATGCATTAAAATGGTGGCTGCTAGAACAACGATCGGGAATAAGCCTATTATGCCCTCCATAGTCTGAAAATCTCCAGGGTCTAAGTTACCGGGGGTAGCTGAGACCCTGTAGAACATGATCAGAGCCACTCTTTCTAATCCCTGATCACATAATCACTATTATTCAATGAATAACGGTGATCACGCACAAAAAAAGATTGTCCGCTTTTAAAATAATTTCTCTCTCCTCTGATATGATATACCATGTCAGATGAGAGAGAAATTATATCCCAAAGCTCACCTCAGTACTTCCACTATCCCCCGGGCCCTCCTGCTCCATTCCTCGACCCTCCACCTCCTCTTTATGAAGGAAAATGGTGGGTGCATGCTCATTGCGCCTGCTGACATCTGCCGACCAGCAAGGAATTTTCCTATTGGTTCCCAACTTTTGATCACTGTAATAGGGTCTATCACAGTGATCAAAACCCCAGTTAGTAAATGATCCCGCTTTGTGTCATCCCCTTAGTCAGATAATTTTTTTTATTTTATATTTTTTATTATTTTTATTCTTGGTCATTAGTAGAGTTGAGCGATACTTTCCGATATCCTAAAGTATCGGAATCGGAATGGTATCGCCGATATCACTAAAATATCGGCGATACCCGATACCGATACCGGAAGTCCCATGTAAGTCTATGGGAACAAAATATCGCAACTAAAAAAAACCCATTCTTTCCTTGTAAACACTAAATATACACACATAGAATACATATATATATATATACATGTCATTGTGACATATATATATACATATATGTATAGTTTATACACTTCTACATAGTAAAATATCCTCTCATTCAATTGCCGGGTAAAGCCGGCTTCAGTGAAAAGACAGAAGCACCCGACATGAAATGACACTTGGTGTACATAGGGTTAACCATGTCTTTTCATGTCGTTTGCTATCTGATTTGCACAAACAATTAAATCAGACTATGTGTGCAAAATTTCACACCTGTAGGGGTTAATTAAAGGTGTAAATTCGTTGTAAAAAAAACGGACTTTTTTTGCTACGAATTTACACCTTTAATTAACCCCTACAGGTGTGAAATTTTGCACACATAGTCTGATTTAATTGTTTGTGCAAATTAGGCTGGAGTCACACACAACCACAAAAAATCGGTCCGTTTTAGACGGTCGACAATCGGATCAAAATAAAAACATCACACATCCTTCTGGCATCCGATTTTCCTTCAAAGATGCGATTTAATCGCATGTGTGTGTACCTTGTAACATCCGATTTTCATCCGACTTGCGAGATTTTCTCGCAGGCTTGCAAAACTGACATATAATGGATCCAAAAGAATAGTATTTAAATGCCAAAAGAAAGAATAGATATATACACATAGAGCACATATATATATATATATATATATATATATATATATATATGTCATTGTGACATATATATACATATATTTATAGTTCTTACACTTCTACATACTGTTATAGCCGCTAATTCAATTGCCGGCTTCAGTGAAATCACAGAAGCCGACATGAAATGATACATTGTTTCCACACATTTAACCATGTAATTTCATGTATTTTTATATATGTTTGAAACATACAATTACATGAGTATATGTGTGCTAAATTTCAGACATGTAGGGGTTAATTAAAGGTGTAAATTCGTTAAAAAAAATGCGTGGGCTCCCGCTGTATTTTCTCCACCAGACAGACAAAGCAAGCGAGTGGGGGCAGATAATAATAGCCTAGGGAGGGTACATTTTTTTTGTGCCCCCCCTGGCTACTAACATCTGCCCCCAGACACCCCAGAAAGGGCAAATCTATAATTAGATTCGCCCTTTCTGGCACTTTGCCCGTCTATTCCCATTGCCCTGTAGCGGTGGCGAATGGGTTAATTAGGGGTTAAAATGACCTTGCAATTGAAAGGTCACTTTAAGCCAGGTTAATAATTGATAGCTGTCAATTAGGCAACTATCAATTATTAATCCTATTGTATGAAAGAAAAATCAAACACACACACTTTAATAAAAAATAAGTTTAATTAAATAATCACACAGTTTTTGACCATATTTTATTTTCCTGCTAAAACCATTTCCTGTAATAAAAATAAAATAAAAAAGCAAAATTATACTTACCAATCCGATGTACAGTCAGGTCCCACGGTGTAATCCATCAGAAAGGGTTAACAGGTTACAGGTCGCAGAGAGCTAATAATGCTGTCTCAGACCTGTATTCCCCTGAATGAATAAGTTCCTCTCCCAGCGAAAGTAGAGGAATAGATTCATGAATGGAGCTTAATTGATTTCTTGCCAATTTAACTGTAGTGACCTGACCTAAAGGGAAAGTGGACACAATCAATTAAGCTTCATTCATGAAACACATCCTCTCCTGTCGCCAGGAGAGGAACTTATTCATTCATGAGCTTTGAGCTGAGCATGCAGGATTACTTGCACTGCTTGGCTCAAAGCTAGTTAACCCTTTGTGAAGGATTACAGCGTGGGACGTGACAGATCGGCGGAATAGGTAAGAATAATGTTGTTTTATTTCTTTTTCTTTATTTTAGGAGATCAATGGCTTCGCACGGATTTAGTGTAAAATAAAATATGGTCAAAAAAATGTGTTTTTATTTCATTAAAATTATTTATTCTTAAAGTGTGTGTGTTTTTTTATTTACTTCAATAGGATTAATAATTGATAGTTGTCTAATTGACAGCTATCAATCATTAACCTGCCTTAAGGTCACCTTTCAATTGCAAGGTGACAGTAAGGTGAGATTAACCCATTCGCCACCGCTACAGGGCAATGGGAATAGACGGGCAAAGTGCCAGAAAGGGCGAATCTAATTATAGATTTGCCCTTTCTGGGGTGTCTGGGGGCAGATGTTAGTAGCCAGGGGGGGCACAAAAAAATGCACCTTCCCTGGGCTATTATTATCTGCCCCCACTCGCTTTGCTTTGTCTGTCTGGTGGAGAAAATACAGCGGGAGCCCACGCATTTTTTTTCAACGAAATTACACCTTTAATTAACCCCTACATGTCTGAAATTTTGCAAAAATACACTCATGTAATTGTATGTTTCAAACATATATAAAAATACATGAAATTACATGGTTAAATGTGTGGAAACAATGTATCATTTCATGTCGGCTTCTGTGATTTCACAAAACCCGGCAATTGAATTAGCGGCTATTACAGTATGTAGAAGTCTAGGAACTATAAATATATGTATATATACATGTCACAATGACATGTATATATATATGTATGTGTTCTATGTGTATATATCTATTCTTTCTAGTCTTTATTAAAGCTGTCAGTGTGATTTTACAGTATAGGGGGGATGAATTGCCGGCTTTTCTAAAGGACACCGATGCGATTTCATCGCAAGTCACACAGTGTGGTCCGTTTGTAATCAGATTTTTCATCGCTCCCATAGACTTGCATTGGCGATTGTCGACCGACAATCGGTGACAATCGCAGCATGCTGCGATTGTACACGGACGTTTAAAACGGACCACAAAAAATCTGATACTGGGAGCTGCTCCATAGATTAACATAGGTCCGACTGCAATGCGATATTTCATCGCATTGCAGTCGTCCGATTTTGTCGCCAGTGTGACTCCGGCCTTAGATAGCAAAGGACATGAAAAGACATGGTTAACCCTATGTACACCAAGTGTCATTTCATGTCGGGTCACCCGACATGAAATGACACTTGGTGTACATAGGGTTAACCATGTCTTTTCATGTCCTTTGCTATCTAATTTGCACAAACAATTAAATCAGACTATGTGTGCAAAATTTCACACCTGTAGGGGTTAATTAAAGGTGTAAATTCGTTGTAAAAAAAACGGACTTTTTTGCTACGAATTTACACCTTTAATTAACCCCTACAGGTGTGAAATTTTGCACACATAGTCTGATTTAATTGTTTGTGCAAATTAGATAGCAAAGGACATGAAAAGACATGGTTAACCCTATGTACACCAAGTGTCATTTCATGTCGGGTTCTGCATTTTCACAAAAGCCGGCAATTGAATTAGCGGCTATTATACTATGTAGAAGTGTATGAACTACAAATATAAATATATATATAATATGTGTCACAAATTCAATGACATGTATATATATATATGAGGTGTAAAATTGCTGAAAAAAAATGCGTGGGCTCCCGCCCTATTTTCGCAACCAGACAGACAAAGCCAGTGAGTGGGGGCAGATAATAATAGCCCAGAGAGGGACCATTATTTTTGCCCCCCCCGGCTACTAACATCTGCCCCCAGACACCCCAGGAAAGACAAATCTATAATTAGATTCGCCCTTTCTGGCACTTTGCCCGTCTATTCCCATTGCCCTGTAGCGGTGGCGAATGGGTTAATATGGGGTTAAAGCCACCTTGCTATTGAAAGGTGACCTTAAGCCAGGTTAATAATTGAGAGCTGTCAATTAGACAACTATCAATTATTAATCCTATTGCATGAAATAAAAATAAAACACACACACTTTAATTAAAAATCATTTTAATGAAATAAAGACACATGTTTTTGACCATCTTTTATTTTACTGCAAAAACCATTTCCTGTAATAAAAATAAAATAAAAAAGCAAAATTATTCTTACCTATCCCATGCACAGTCAGGTCCCACGGTGTAATCCTTCAGAAAGGGTTAATGTTTACTGCAGGGACCGCAGCTAATGCTGCAGCCTCACAGTAAACCCCAAATGATTGAGTTCCTCTCCTGCCTGACAGGAGAGTAAAGGCTGGGTGTCACATAACGATACACCAGCGATCCCGACAACGATATGCACTTGTCAGGATCGCTGGTGTATCGCTACATGATCGCTGCTGAGCTGCCAAACAGGCAGCTCAGGCAGCGATCTGGGACAGCGACACTGCGGGTAACATCGCTTAAGGGCCCGTCTCACATAGCGATATCGCTACCGAGATCGCTGCTGAGTCACTAGTTTTGTGACGCAGCAGCGAGCTCACCAGCGATATCGCTGTGTGTGACATTCAGCGACGATCAGCCCCCTGCCGGGTATCGCTGATCGTCGCAGAAATGTCAGGACCTTTTTTTGATCGCTGGTTTCCCTCTGACAGGCACGCATCGCTGCGTGTGACAGGCGGGAGACCAGCGATCCGCTGGTAACCAAGGTACACAGCGGGTTTCCAGGCACCGCGCAGCGCTTGGAAACCCGCTATGTACCTTGGATACCAGCTCCCTGCATCAGGGCGCTGGTATCCAAGGTACACAGCGGGTTTCTAGGCACAGCCCCGCGCCTGGAAACCCGCTGTGTACCTTGGTTACCAGCGGATCGCTGGTCTCCCGCCTGTCACACGCAGCGATGTGTGCCTGTCAGCGGGAAACCAGCGATCAAAGGTCCTGACATTTCAGCGACGATCAGCGATACCCGGCAGGGGGGCTGATCGTCGCTGAATGTCACACACAGCGATATCGCTGGTGAGCTCGCTGCTGCGTCACAAAACTAGTGACTCAGCAGCGATCTCAGTAGCGATATCGCTATGTGAGACGGGCCCTTAAGTGGAAAGCTTAATTGATTGCTTTCCACTTTCACTTCAGGTCAGCCAGGGACACAATCAGTGACGTCAGAGGGAACTGATTAACAAAAATAGGGGTTCCCTTCGAAAAAAAAATGGCGTGGGGTCCCCCCTATTTTTGTTAACCAGCCAGATGAAGCAGACTGCTGAGGCCTGGATTTTCAGGCTGTTAAGGAGCCAAGATCCATGGACCTTGCCAGCCTGATAATACCAGGCCACAGCAGTCTGCATATCTTGGCTGATTAACAAAAATAGGGGATCCCCTCGAAAAAAATTGGCGTGGGGTCCCCCCTATTTTTGTTAACCAGCCAGATGAAGCAGACCGCTGAGGCCTGGATTTTCAGGCTGTTAAGGAGCCAAGATCCATGGACCTTGCCAGCCTGATAATACCAGGCCACAGCAGTCTGCATATCTTGGCTGATTAACAAAAATAGGGGATCCCCTCGAAAAAAATTGGCGTGGGTCCCCCCTATTTTTGTTAACCAGCCAGATGAAGCAGACCGCTGAGGCCTGGATTTTCAGGCTGTTAAGGAGCCAAGATCCATGGACCTTGCCAGCCTGATAATACCAGGCCACAGCAGTCTGCATATCTTGGCTGATTAACAAAAATAGGGGATCCCCTCGAAAAAAATTGGCGTGGGGTCCCCCCTATTTTTGTTAACCAGCCAGATGAAGCAGACCGCTGAGGCCTGGTTTTTCAGGCTGGTAAGGATCCAATATCCATGGACCTTGCAAGCAGGCCACAGCAGTCTGCTTAGCTTGGCTGGTTAACAAAAATAGGGGATCCCCTCGAAAAAAAAACGGCGTGGGGATCCCCCCTATTTTTGTTAACCAGCCAAGTAAAATGCAGACTGCTGCGGCCTGGTATTAAAAGACTGTCAAGGCCCATGGATTTTGGCCCTCAACAGCCTGATAATACCAGGCTACAGCAGCCCCACATTTGGCGCATCAAAAGATGTGCCAATTGTGGCACTTTACCCGGCTCTTCCCACTTGCCCTGTAGCGGTGGCAAGCGGGGTAATAAGGGGTTAATGTCACCGTTGATTGCACGGTGACAATAAGCCCGGTTAATAATGGAGAGGCGTCAATAAGACACCGATCCATTATTAATCCCAAAGTTATTAAATGTATAAAAAAAAGACAGCAAGAAAAAAGTCTTTTAATGAAATAAAAGAGACAACACAGTTTTCATTTCTTTTATTACTCTCTCATTCCTGCGACGCCATCGATCTCCTGTAAAAAAAGAAAAAAAACAAACCAACAGTATACCACCTGTCCGACGCAGTCCATAACGACAGTCCCACGACGATCCAGCTCTGCTACATCGCAATGACAGGCAGAGCCTGTCATTGCAACGCAGCACAGCTGATTACCTGCTTCCCCGGCGGTGACGTCATCGGACTGACTGCTTTACGGCCGCGATTACCCAGCAGTCACTGCAGTTATCGCGAGAAACTGCATGTGACCGCCGGGGAAAGAAGATGGCGGCCATGAAGCAGTGCAGGACGTGACCGCCGGAGATCTTCTGCCAGGTAAGTGCCGCTGACTCCTGACAGACCCGACCGACGGACACTGACAGTGACAGTGACAATCCCGATTCCGGTATCCGATAAGACGAAAATATCGGAACTCGGAATCGGAATTCCGATACAGCTAATATCGGCCGATACCCGATATTTGCAGTATCGGAATGCTCAACACTAGTCATTAGACTTAGAGTTAGAATTGGGCCCAGGGTTGGGCTAAGGGTTGGGGACGGGTTTAGGGTTGGGGTTAGGGTTTTTTAAAAAGTAAAAAAAAACAAACAAATAAGACGATATGACGACCAGTGTTGAGCGCAAATGCTCGCTACTCGAGTTTGCATTGGTTACTCGGGTATGCATAGAGTATTGCGGGTGCTCGAGTGACATGTTCGAGTCACCTCTCTGCATGTTTTGCGGCTGTTAGACACCCTTATTTGACATTTTCACAAATAAACGCAAATCATATAGAACAAATTTTACTACTATCATTAAGTACAATATGTCACGAAAAAACATTCTCAGAATCACTGGGATCCGTTGAAACGTTCCACAGTTATTACCTCATAAAGGGACAGTGGTCAGAATTGTAAAAATTGGCCTGGTTATGAAGGTCAAAATGAGCTCTGTCACTCAGGGGTTAGGGCTCAATATTTTATTTTTTTTTGCCAACCCACACAACCCTGGTTCCACAGGTTTTAGTTCATTGGCTGGGTAGATTATGCTCTACTTGATTTACAATCGGTATAAAAAGATTAGCTAACAGATGGCATCACAATGCACACACATTGAGTCTCTGCTTTCTAGTGATGGCTCATATTGCCTCTGTCATACCAAGCTGTAAATTATACTGAGTGTGGTACTGTGTCAGCTTTGCATTTGTCACTGACTGAGGCACTGACTGTACCAGTCAACTCAAATGGCTTTCCCTCTCAAATAGTGGCACTATATCAGTTTCACAATAGAAAAATATTCAGAATTGAGAGTCCTCAGTGGTTGATACCTTTTAATGGCTAACTGAAAAGATGATAACAAATTGCAAGCTTTCGAGACTACTCAGGTCTCTTCATCAGGCATTGACTAGCAATGCCTGATGAAGGTAGTCAATGCCTGATGAGACCTGAGTAGTCTCGAAAGCTTGCAATTTGTTACCATCTTTTCAGTTAGCCATTAAAAGGTATC
The DNA here is from genome assembly GCA_033576555.1 of Oophaga sylvatica. Lineage (NCBI taxonomy): Eukaryota > Metazoa > Chordata > Amphibia > Anura > Dendrobatidae > Oophaga > Oophaga sylvatica. The sequence goes on along the minus strand of JARQOD010000006.1, from coordinate 212,243,571 downwards.
AACCACTGAGGCCTCTCAATTCTGAATATTTTTCTATCTACTGGCTAACAAGGTACAAAGATATACATCTTTCCAGTTTCACAATATGCACCCTTTATAGGATCTCTCTCTTGTGGCAGTGATGTAACATGTTAACACTTATAAAGCATCTATCTGTCATTGGTCGGATGATTGTTAACCCTTCATGCCTGATATATCCTTCATTATATAATACACAGCCAGGTTCCAATTACAATTACTGCAATTGGAGATCCCTCTGATGAATCACATCAACATCCCTTTAATGCCATCATGGGGTTCAGATGGGTTAACATGGCCCAAAGTCTGGGTATCTGGTATGCACTTGGTATCTGTTTATCAGGCCATGCCAGAGGCTGCCATTCAGAATATTGCTGGTTTAAAACCTAGGTGGGCAATAGAGTTGAGCGAAACAGGTCGGTCAGATTAAAAAATCGCAGACTTTCGCCATAGCGTGAAGTCGGCCATGCGGTCATCGACCTGAGCGCCAAAGTCGGTTTTCCCATAATGCTTGCAGGCGCCTTTTCTCAGCCAATGAGCAAGGACGCACACTGTGGGCAACGAGATGACATGGGCAGCGGCCACCACCATCTTAGAGAAGGGCATTGCAGTGATTGGCTTGCTTTGTGGGGCGTCACAGTGGCTATAAAAGCCCTGACCACCGACCGCCATTTTACTTCTGCCGATCTTAGTGTAGGGAGAGGTTGCTGCCGCTGTTTCTCAGTAGGGAGAGAGTTACGCAGGAAAAAAAAGTGATTCTGTGCTTGTGCTGTACAGTTAGTGTGCAGTGATAGGGGAGGATTTTGTTGTGTGCAGCAGTGCTGGTTATTTGGCTGCCTGCCAGTGACAGGGGAGGAATTTCTTTTGTGCAGCAGCAGAGCTGGTTAATAGGCTGCCTGCTAGCTGTATTGCTGTGTGTACACTGCTGTGCATACTGCTTTTTACAGAGCACTAATACTTTTATTATTTTTTTCTGCACAGTTACAGAGCGTTCATTTTTTTCACACAACGTACAGAGCTGTACGCTCCTCACACACTACCGTGTACCGGCTGGTATCACAGACAAATACATTCTGACTATTTGTGTGTGACTCTGGAAATATATACGGAGATTTACAATTAACCCTAGACTGTATACAGCTGTACACTTGTGATACAGTACCCTTTTTCTGCTTTTTATATTCTGGTCTAATCCATACTGACCCTGTGAGCCTGTGAGCGTCTGTGTCTGACTCCGGAAATATATACGGAGATTTACAATTACCCTACGCTTGTGAAACAGTACCCTTTTTCTGCTTTTTGTATTCTGGTCAAATCCATACTGAGTGAGCGTCTGTGTGTTACTCCGGAAATATATACGGAGATTTAAAATTACCCCAACACTGTATACAGCTGCATGCTTCTCATACAGTACCCTTTTTCTGCTTTTTATATTCTGGTGTAATCCATACTGAGCCTGAGAGCGTCTGTGTGTGACTCCTGAAATATATACGGAGATTTACAATTTTTTCACTATACTATATACACCTGGTATCTGGTGATACAGTACCCTTTTTCTGCTTTTTATATTCTGGTCTAATCCATACTGAGCCTGTGAGCGTCTGTGTGTTACTCTGGAAATATATACAGAGATTTACAATTTTCCCCTTCATCGTATACAGCTGTACACTTCTGATACAGTACCATATATCTGCTGGTATTTTTATTACATTTTCCCAAACATGCTTTTTATATTCTGATCTAATCCGTACTGAGCCTGTGAGCGTCTATGTGTTACTCCGGAAATATATACGGAGATTTACAATTTACCCCTATACTATATACACCTGGTATTTTCAGATACAGTACCCTTTTTCAGCTTTTTATATTCTGGGCTAATCCATACTGAGCCTGTGAGCATCTGTGTGTTACTCTGGAAATATATACGGAGATTTACAATTACCCCTAGACAGTATACAGTTGTACGCTTGTGATACAGTACCCTTTTTCAGCTTTTTATATTCTTGTCTAATCCATACTGAGCCTTAGAGCGTCTGTGTGTGACTCCTGAAATATATACAGAGATTTACAATTTTCCCCTTCATCGTATACAGCTGTACACTTCTGATACAGTACCATATATCTGCTGGTATTTTTATTACATTTTCCCAAACATGAGGAAGTATGGTGGAAGAGGCCGTGGGCGAGGGGGGCCAGCTGGTACTAATGGTGGTGGTGGTGCATCTGCTGGTAGTGCCAAAAGCACAATAGCACCTAAGACAGGAGGTGTTGAGCCTGTGTCATCATCTGACTTAAGAAGGCGTGGAAGGCTCCCTTTTCTGGGAGTAGGTAAACCGCTTTTAAAGCCAGAGCATCAGGAACAGGTTTGGTTTACTTTGCCGAAACAGCCTCCAGCTCTATTGCCTCCTCTTCTAAAGTTTCAAAAAATGCAAGCACTGAGTCGTCAGTGCAGGCTCCTGGTCAGGAACAACACCTTTCCTTGTGTCCTTCACCCCAACCAAAAGTAAAGGATGCGGTAGGCCACACTTCAGATTACTCCATGGAGCTCTTTTCACATACCATGCCTGGGTTATCAAGTCAAATCCTGAATTGCCCAGTCCAAGATGAATCTGACATGGAGTGCACTGATGCACAGCCACTGCTAGATGATTCTGCTGGTACATTGACCCAGTGTTAGGGTCTGCGGAATGCACCAAATAAATATAAATAGTGGGTGCGTTCGCAGCCCGGGGTCCACCGTGCAGGCAGAGCCTGCTGCTAGTATGATAGTATGATGACGGTAAAGGCGAACTCTGTTACTTCACAGAGTCGCAAACATAGATGCTGTGGCACTATATGGCTGTATAAGCGAACTCTGTTACACCACAGAGTCGCTGCGGTAAAGCTGCCGAGATTGCGACTGTGTCCTGCTAACACCACAGGGCTACACAGATAACTGCTCTGCGGATAGCAGTCCGTGGTCATGCAGTCAGCAACACAAACAAACAACTCCTCACCGGAGAAGCCGGTATTCTAGGGGCTTATTTCAGCCAAGCCCTGAACACGTGCATATGAATCTCCTCACCGGAGGTGCCTGTATTCTAGGGGATTATTTCAGCCGAGCCCTAACCACATGCGTGCATGATCACACTGGCGCAAAGCACATAATGCAATTGATACTAGCGCATGGCAGCCCAGCCATGCCACCCTTTTATAGTAGCAACTACAGGACCTGCCAGAAAAGGACCAATGAGAAACTGTTTCAGAACACATGTAGTTTCAGGACCTTCCTGGCGGACCAATAGGAGCTGTTGCAGTACCTGAGCATGTGACCCCTGATCTCCAATGAGAGATCTTACCCTGGGCATGCTCAGATGGGGAAACGCAGGACTTAGTCCTAAAGACGTCTGCTCGCCGCTGACCAGTACTGGCTACAATAGCAGAACCTGGAGAGGCAGCAGCAAGTCTCTGCACAGTATTAGACCGGGCGAGATGCTGGGACCGACGTCATTGCTGCGGCCGGAGATGGATGGGGGACCGCAGCAGGACTGGTTCAAGACTCCCCTTGTGCAGCAGCGGGAACTCGAACCCTAACACCCAGAGCACTACATTGCCCTCGCAGTCTACTGAGCCAGAATCTGACCCTGATGAAACTCAGGTGCCCCTTCCCGCATACTATACCACCTTACACAGTGACACAGAGGAAGGTGTAGGAGGAGTGCAGTGTGGCACTTTTTTTTACCAAAATCCTATTGATGAGGCAAAGGTTATCTGTAAGAAGAGTGGAAGGACCTTTAGCCGAGGGAAAAATCTCAGAAATTTGAATACCAGTTGCATGCTTAGACATTTAATCACCATGCACTTGCAAGCGTGGACGGACTACAAAACCTCAGGTAGCACATGTGCACCTGCTCCGACTGAAGGTAGCTAGCAACGCTTCATCGCTTTCCCCACTGTAAGCCCACCGGTTAGCACACCACCAGCAAGAAATGTTGAGGTGTCGTCGCAAGGCCAAAGCAGTTAGGGAATCACAATGTTTTTGCAACGAAAAACTGAATCTAGGCCATCACCACCACCACCATCACCAACCCCCTCTCAGTCCGTCATGTCCACCGCTAGTTCCCCCATATGCAGCTCTCAAGTCCAGCTCATCCTAGCAGACACTCTGAGTAGGCCAACAAAGTACTCATCCTCTCATCCGCGTACACTGGCTTTGAACACCTACATTTCCAAACTGATCTCATTAGAGATGATGCCCTTCCGTTTGGTTGAAACCGCAGCATTCCGAGAGCTCATGGCCTACGCTGTCCCATGCTATGACCTACCCAGTCGGCACTTCTTTTCTAGAAAAGCCATCCCTGCCCTCCACCTGCATGTGAAAGACCGCATTGCCCATGCACTCAAACAATCAGTGAGTGGAAAGGTGCACCTCACACAGATGCTTGGGCCACTAGGCATGGCCAGGGCCATTACTTGTCCATCACTGCACACTGGGTTAATGTGGTGGCTGCAGGCTCCACAGGGGACAGGGGCAGTGGGACAGTGCTGCCTAGCCCACGGTATAGCAAATAGTTGGCTGTAGGCGTTCAACCCTCCTCCTCCTCCAGAAGCGAAAGCTCGTCGACAGAGCGCAGTCGCACGAGCACTCCATCCGCAACTGCCACTGTTGCACACGAGGTGTCCCACTATCGAACAGCTAGTGGTAAGCGTCAGCAGGCTGTTTTAAAGATGATGTCTTTGGGCGACAACAGACACACCGCGGAGGTACTGGTCGACTACTTGTAGCAAGAAACTGAGTCATGGCTGGGCAGTCTACATCTTGAGCCAGGCAAGGTAGTCAGTGATAACGGGCGTAATTTTGTGGCAGCCATAGCCCTGGCAAAACACGTCTGGTAAGCGCAGACGACGTCTTCATAAGCATGAGCATCCCACTTATGCGTCTGCTCATGCAAACTTTGACGCACATTAAGGATCAGGCGTCTGCAGCGGAGGAGGAAGAGGAGGAGGAGGGAAGCCTTGATGACAGTCAGCCAATGTCTGCTCAGGGAACTGTCCTGGACGAGGTGGAGGAAGAAGAGGATGAGGGGGATGATTATTTTGGGGAGGAGGATGCTTCTCAGGGGGCAAGAGAAAATGTTGGCTTGCCAAGGTCAGGTACAGGGTTTGTGCGTGACTGGAGGGATGTGGATTTGGCAGAAAGTGCTCCTCCACCCACCACTGTCAGTGCATCATTGACACCTGGAACATTGGCCCACATGTGTGATTATGTATTGCAGATCCTAAAAAGGGACCCCCGCATTGCCAAAATTATGAAGGATGACGACTACTGGTTGGCCAGCATCCTCGATCCACGCTATAAAGGCAAATTACAGAACATCATGCCACAGGAGAACCTAGAGCTAATATTGGCTAACAAACAAGCAACTCTGGTAAACCGTTTGTTGGAGGTATTCCCAGCACACAGCAGCGGTGCAGGTTCTACCACGAGCCGTACTGGGCCAAATGGAAGAGGTGTTCGTGGTCCACACAGCCGAACTAGCATTGGAGACAGGGGTTTCATGACCATGTTGTGGACTGATTTCTCGAGTACCGCTCACACGACTGTTAATACTGAATCGATTGCAACAGACAGGAGACAGCAGTTGTCAACTATGGTTCTAAATTACCTCTCCTCCCCTATCGAAGTTCTCCCTCACAGTTCATTCCCCTTTGACTACTGGGCCTGTAAACTGGACACCTGGCCTGTATTGGCACAATATGCCTTACAGGAGCTCGCTTGCCCTGCTGGTAGTGTGCTATCAGAAAGAGTCTTCAGTGCTGCTGGATCAATCCTGACAGAAAGAAGGACCCGGCTGTCGACCCAAAATGTAGGTGATCTCACCTTCATTAAAATGAACCATGCATGGGTTTCAAAGGATTTTGTCCCACCTTCCCCTGATGACACATAGGTTGCCAGCAAAATGGCTCGCTTTGTCCTTCTCTTCCTCCGACTTCTCCAATTCCTCCATTTGCATCTACTGAACGTCCAGCCTACACCTCAACATATGCCAGTTTTTCCACCTCCCTAACTGGGCGACGGCACTGGCACAGTATCCCACATAGTACGCCGGTGTCTCTGACGGTGGGGGGGCCCACTCGCCGTCAGAGACACCGTCGTACTATGAGGGGCCCTGTGCCAGTCCCGTCGCCCATGAGTGGGCCCCCCCTGCTTGCTCAGGGCCCCAGCACTTGCAATACTTATCTCCCTGCTCCACTGCTGTGACGTCTTCTGCGCTTCCTGACAGTGACATTCAGGTCAGAGAGCGCAATGACGTCACATCTGTATGCCCTCTGCTTGAACAGTCCAACTGCAAAGGGTTGGAAGATGCCGACGCTGAGGAGTTTAGCGTAGAGCAGAGCCCAGCGAGGAGAGGTATTTCATTTTTTTAATGTTTGACGCAATATATGGGGAGCATTATACACTGGAGAATTATATATGGGGCCCATCATACGCTTGAGCATGATAGATAGGGCCCATTATACACTGGAGCATCATATGGGGCCCATTATATATGGAGCATTATATGGGCCCATCATACACCTGCGCATTATAAATGGGGCCTATCATACACTGGAGCATCATCCATGGGGCCCATCATACACTGGAGCATTATAAATAGGGCCCATCATACACTGGAGCATCATATACGGGGACCATTATACACTGGAGCATTATAAATGGGGCCCATTATATATGGAGCATTATATAGGCCCATCATACACTGGAGCATCATCCATGGGGCCCATCATATACTGCAGCATCATATGGGGCCCATTATATATGGAGCATTATATAGGCCCATCATACAATGGAGCATCATCCATGGGGCCCATCATATACTGGAGCATCATATGGGGTTCATTATTTATGGGGCATCATATAGGGTATGGAGCATCATATGAAGCACATATGGGGCCTGTTCTGTATGGAGCATTATATGGAGCCCATTCTGTATGGAGCAATATATGGGGCCCATCATATACTGTATGGAGCTTTATATGCGACTCATTATGCTGTATGGAGCAATATGTGGGGCTCATTATACTCTATGGGGACCGTCCTATACTGTATGGCACATTATATGGGGACCATCATATACTGTAGCATTATGTGGAGCTCATCATATACTGTATGGAACGTTATATGGGACCAATTATTCTGTATAGAGCAATATATAGGGCTCATTATTCTGTATGGCGCACTATGTGGTGGCCATAATACTGTATGGAGGAATATACTGTCTGGTTTTTGAGCTATTGTAGAATTTACAATAGATATCACTCATGTAATGTAAGAAGTGAAGTATTTGGCATTGTACTATACCTATATTTCTGTGCCGTATCGGAGCATTATGAATTGTGGTATGTGTTAAAGGGGCCCACTGACACTCTTTCGCCCGGGGCAAACGAAAACCTGGAGCCAGCCCTACCCCTCCCTATAACTTTAGCCAAATAACCCCCAGTTTTCAATGCGTAACTATTATTATAAAGTAAATTAAGGTTGACAAGCTTAAGTAATAAGAATTGATGTCGTTGGCAGTGAAATGGGCACTACAGGTGTGTTTACTGTCCTCCACTCCCTGCCGACTTTGCTTCCCATTGACTTGCATTGGGTTTCGTGTTTCAGTCGGACCTCCGACTTTTCCCGATAGTCGGCCGATTTCGTTCGACTCGACTTTTGAGAAAGTCGGGTTTCATGAAACCCGACTCAACCCTAAAAAAGTCAAAGCCGCTCATCTCTAGTGGGCAAAGGTGTAAAACAAAATTCAATGGCCCTGATACAACAAGACTGTAAATTTTTTTGCTGGTCTTTATGAAGGACTTGTTGAAGTCAGACACTCCTCATTCATTAGGAGATGTGTGCACCTCCATGCACCACATCAGAGATCTTACTCCAGTCGCTAACTAGAGTAAGATTTCCCATGTATGGAATGCCAAAGCTTGTCATAATTTAGACAAAATGTGGTTTAAGCCCCTGCCATGCCCCTGTCTCATCCAAGCCCCAACCATTTTGGGTGGAGCTGGAAGAAACTGGGGGGAAAATGCCAAAAATTGCTACAGTTTTGCACAACTGTTATTTGCGCAAAATTTTTTGCCAGTTTTCACAACAATTTACCCCAGAATTCTGGTGAAATTGCTTTGATGAATCTGCTAACACATTAGTCTTCATTATTCAAAGAACTTATCTTATTAGAAGTAAGTCTTGGCGATTGTCCCTAACTTAGGGACATATACACATTCGAGAAACGAAAACACAGTACTTTAGGATCACCCTAATGCTTCTCACATGTGCTCTAAGTCACGGAGAAACTTATCCAAAGAATATAGAAGTGAAATGTTCTCTGCATTTAACAAAAATACAAAATAATTGGCCCAAGACCACATAGAATACAAATTTAGACCTACTTGACATAATTGATCAACATTATGCATTCTTTTGCCAGTCTGGAGGAATTGCCTATTGAGTAAAAAAATTAAAAAAATTTGTGCTGGTCACATTTAAAATCCCCTTTTGGGGTTAATATCTCAAGCTAGCAGTGGGTCTGAGAATCTCCTGACTAAAATTTTATTTAGATTTTCACTCAGTCTGAAGGTAATTAAAGGTTATTATACCCTCCAATGTTTGAGCCTTCCCAAGCATGTGCCAGCGTTTACTAATACTGGTTCTTATAGGAGACGCTGACAAATTGCATTGGAATGAAAATGTAAAATCTTCTCTCCCTAGTCTTGCTTCTCTTTTGGCCCAGCGAACCAAACTGATTAAATGGAGCCTATCAGATATGTAACCTCCCTAAGTTATTAATATAACTGTGAAGCCCTTTAAAAGAATAGTCAGTCAATCCTTTTATGACCACAGAGTCATGCTCTAGCCATGAGAAATCGTGTTTTGAATTTGATACTGGAAGTGCATTGGCACGAGACGATGCACTTCTAGCTTCTCAACCTCACGCTATACTTCCTATCTAGTAGCAACGTCCCCTGACTGATTGACAGGTCAGTGGCTGTGTACCAGAGAGGATAACCTGTCACTCAGGGGAGGGCAGGAAATACAGCGTGGGGCTGAGAAGCTAGAAGTGCATCGTCACGCCCCAATGCACTTCCATTCACTACTTCAAACCACTACACTTAACAGGGCTGCATATTATTACCATGGAAGTTTCCATGGTATACTCTTCTATTTGGTGTACATGCTAACCACTAGGGAATGTACTGCAATAGATATGTGGGCATACTAACTAAATGCTGTTTCTAGCCTTGGAAGGCATGTTGTTAGTCCTTCATTGAGATAATCTGCTTTCTAACAAAATCAATTATTTTATATTATTTATTAAAGTTGATATATCTGTGATATATTTTGTAGCACCATTTTTCTTTTGGTTTATCTCACGATATTTGGGTGCATCTTTCTTATTCAGCCAGATACTTTTGGTTATAATAATAACAATAATAGGCAATTAAAGAGAACCTGTGACCATGAAAATACAGTTCTATCTGCAGGCACATGATATAAGTGTAGGTGCGTTCTCATCCCTCACCTGTGTGCAGCTGCTGCACGCTGCACACCGGATCACCAAGCAGCGGGCAGCCAATGCTGATGGGAGAGGGAGATGAGAATATGTACGATGCCAGTGTGTGTGTTCTCCGCTCCTTTTCCTGTGTGTAGTGGCTGCCCAACAGTGTGTGATCTTGTGGTGTACAGTGAGCAACCGCTACACCCAAGAGAGGTAGATGACAGCGCACACACACTGACATGTATGGCGAGTGAGTGTGTGCACACACAGTGTCAATGTCATTTTATCATTTTAATTTCCTCTCCTCTGGGTGAGTAATACCTGCTCACTACACACATGATCACACAGCAGCAACCGTTACATGTAGGTGAATGATGAGTGTGCGCACACACTGACATCTCCCTCTCCTGTCAGTATTGGCTGCCTGGTACTTGTTGTGATCCTTCAAGCGACCACTAAACACAGGAGAGGGATAAGAAATCATGTGCACACATTGACATTGTGTGTGTACTTCGTCCCTGCAGTGTCAGTGTGCACAGGGCTGTGTATTTAAATTAGGCAGTACTCCAAAGAGAGTTCTGTCAATCACCATAATGGGAGGGATGGAGGATGGTAATTATTGCATCGGAGTGATGCACTAAGCTCTAGTCGATGCCAAGGTTGCCCTGAAGCCCCTGCATTTACACATGTAATAAAACTGTTTTAAATATTGTAGAATAAAATTAGTAAAATAAGCCCCCCTATATAAATGTGTAAATGGTTACATTTGAGTGGGGGCAACAGACTCCTTATATAGGGAACCTGCCAGCTTGGAAATGCAATCTATGGTCATGATGCCAGAGAACAAGATAACTTATCCAGACATATAATGTAGATTTGTGGAAAAAGATGGGGTATAACAGTCATTTATTCATTGAAGTTCCCGCTCATTCTGGGCTGACCAGTCATGTGGGCGGTCCTAATAAGTGACTGACAGCTTCCCCTATATATGTGTGTATACAGAAAGACAAATGGCGGATTAAGACGGCTACTAATCTAGAAACCTATTAGATGGAATCACAAGGAGCATTCCATAATGACACATTTCTTGCAAACCGATCTATTAGATTGCTGAATTAACAAGCAGCATCATTTCCTATTGTTTTATGTAAAGGTTAGTATACAAACTAATCAGAAGGAGCGAGAGGTGATTTCTTCTGTGACTTAAATCTTGAATATTAAAGTGTGTAAATTGTAGTCTGAATCCAGTTGTTCATTATTGAACTGAATAAACCTCTTGTTACTATGACAACAGAAAACATGCGAAAAGCTCAGCAACACAGATTAAGTTAAGAGCAAACAAGTAATCCCTGTGATAATCAGATGAGTGCTGCTGTATACAGGTGGGGTATATAATTATCTAACAAGTGATTATTACAAGAGATTTTAACTATAGACAAAAGATCCCCCTTGGGCCACATTCACACTATCAGTTTGTGGTCAGTTTTTTACTTCAGTATTTGTAAGCCAAAACCAGGAGTGGGTGATAAATACAGAAGTGGTGACGTGTTTCTATTATACTTTTTCCTTTACTGTTCCACTCCAGATTCTTGCTTATAAGGGAAAATACTGATCAAATACTGACAGTGTGAACCTGGTCAAAGCCTCATTGACTTATTTGTGCGACCCCCGCTGTCCCATGTAGAGCAAATCTAAAGGAGACCTTTTAAACTCTAGTACATTTATTAGACCTACATGACAAATACTTTTTGATTTAATGCATTTAACCATGTGATTGACAGATGCAGACCCCAAAGGTCAGAGACGTCGAGGGGCAGCAAAGAGAACAAGCTTGGCACCAGGATCCGCCAATACCGTGTCCTCTCCAACTGTGCCAATTCCAGTAAGTAGCCATTTATATTTTTACCTACTGTACAAAAACTAACTACAGATCCCAACATTTTTTTTTAAAAATAATGGGTATAAAAACTTATTTTTTTGCTTTTTATTTTACAGCCAACTGGGAAAAAGAACAATGTACTTTCTAATGAAGCCAGAAAAGAAATGGCAAAGCTAGCAAAAGTTACAAAGGATGAGAGAAGAGCTCAGTTGGATGCAAGACATAAATATTTGGTCTCCAAACTGGCTGATGGATTGGGGATCGGCGAAAATGAAGTGGAAGACTTTCTCATTTCTGATGACAAGGTAAAAGCTTGGCCAATACTGACACCTAGTGGTGTTGTGTAGTCTTACAGGTTACATCCATTGCACATAATACAACGCATAATTATTATCTTTATATAAGGCCAGCAGTGCTTTTGGAAAGTAACAAAATGACAAGTAACCAAAATAAATAATAACATAATACAAAAGAGGAGAAGAAAAAATAGAAATGAGGAATTAGTTAATCTATTTACTTACTACTGAAACTTATGGAGGGTTTGTAGTCTGACCCTCAGTACCTTCCCAAATAGAAATCAGCAATAGCTGGGGGAGTATTTTTATATTACCACTTACCAGCCAGACTCTTTTTCCTCTGACAGGCGTGATGGCATAACCAGCCAGTTAATGAGGCTTTAACTGCCACTGCAAGGGGCCTTAATGAACATTACTTTTATGAAAACCCCCTGATGAACCCCCAAACGGAGGGAGAAACGCGTTGGGGAGGCTACATAACCCTAGAAGTAAATTTATTATAGGACCATACTATGGTATTGCCCTTGTGAGGGCATCAGCAATGCAGGGCACGACACGGAGTGGTAATACAAAAATACTCCCTCACCCCTTTATTTTCGCTTCTTTTTTGCCCATTGTTTGACCTAAGAAGTGAAAAGAGACATATAGTCTGGATATGAAGTGATCATTCATGTAACTGGAATGGAGGAAGGACGACATTGGTGAGATCGCACCAGTTTTTTACCTTGAGCACTGTTTGTTTTTTGAGCACCTGCACTTTAGTTGTTAATGGTTGGTTGTCTACTCATGCATTGGGACTTGTCTTTTTATGGCACTATTAAAAGTTATGCTTTAGTAATCTTGCCTACCCTGCTGCTATTGTTGAGGGTTTGGAGGTGAAAGTATCTGTAAGGTGTAAGAGATAACGGAAAACTGCAGCAGTTAAGGGCATCAATCATGTAAAAATGAAAGGCTCTGTCCACATTTCTACTGAGAAACACTTAGATCTCTGTTTATCTGCTTTCTGTAGTTTATGCTCAGCAAAATAGTGAAAAAATAGACTTCATGCCAGTGACGAATCCATTATATCACAGCACCACCACATATTGACATAGAGACTAGAGATGAGCGAATTTGTTCGTTTTTTGTCTCCGAATCTGAATTTACCATATTCGTGCCATATTCGAACACTATTTGTGCCGAATGTATGTCTTATGATTGGTTCCGAACATATTCCGTGATTTCTACTCCTATTGAATGACTTTCAGCTGTGTTTGACGAATATTGCAAAAACAATATTCGAGTCCGATCGCATTCAGAACCGAATCTGAACAAATTCGCTCATCTCTAATAGAGACTACTCAAATTGTTATGCCACAAATGCATTCAGAAAACTCCCCCAAAAAATTAGAGAACAAAACCCATATAGAACCCCATATATTCACCTATTTAATGCAAAATACGTCATGTATGGATCTTATGCCACTCGGTTTGGACAGCCCTGCCCAGTCTATTGCCTCTGGGTTTGGAATATGTCTGATGTCCTGACTTATATAGCTCAGATGGACACATTCAGTGCCATACTACATAATGTCACCCATAGGCACAAGTGCTAAATAGAATGTATACTATCCGAGACTATACACTACATTATTCAGATGGAGGCCATTCACTCATTGGCCTTCTTTGTGTGAATGCCGCCCTATAGACACAGTTGAGTACAATGGGAGCTTTCCTGACTCATATGGCAAAGGTACACTTATCCCCCCCAAAAAGTATCCTTATGCTAGGAACACCATTTGTGGCATAGACTGTATGCTCACCAATTCCTACTCATTTCCTACTCATTTCTTATGCTTACTAAAATGACAGCCCCGTGTTCAGATGTTTCTTCTTCTTCTTCTTTACAGTTCAGTTTGATAGCTGATTTTTTTGCTGCTAATGGATCAAAAAAGCTTATCTTTTTTTACCAAGAAGTTTCTCAGGTATGTTCACTAATGTAATGTCTGCATATGTTCATGCTTTAGTACTAATTTATTCCCACGTTTCGTATCATAAACCATATCCTCCTCATTCTGTTTTATAGCCAGGTAAGACAAATATTCCGATGTGGACGGACGGAGCAAATCTGAATGCCTCTTATACAAACGTACAGAAGAAGCTGTTTCTCACCATGGGCTCCAATGAGGTACATGTCTTGCTTATCAATATGTTAGAAATATATTATTGGATGATGCAGAAGTTGGTATTCACAGAATCACAGAAAGAGCCGCGTGTGCTGTGCTATACTGTTTCCGTAACTCACATAGAGATGAATGGAATTATGGAACCTCAGGCTAATAGGAGAACAGAAGTATACGTTAATAATTTACTGGGCCAATTGTTTTTAGGTATTTCTTCACATAGATAACATTAGACATCATATCTACTTATTCTTAATGAACAACTACTGCAACTAACAGTATTATTCTTGTGAAAGTTATTTGTAATATTTCTCATACTGTAGTAATTAGAGATGAGTGAATCTTTGAAATTCAAATTCGCAAGCTTCTCTGAATTTTCCCAGAAAAAGTGATTAATATGTTCATCACAAATCGAAAATACGGTAATTCAAATCCCTCAAATGCCCTGAAAAAAGTTTGACACTATTGTTGTTTTCTCATAACACTAATTTTCTTTACTGTTGTGCTGTCACACACTATCTGTACTGTTTTTTCAGTGTTTTATGACTTTCTCTCTCTATTTTTATGGTTAAGATGTGAACTGCTAAGTTCTCTCAATATCCTGATTCACTACAAAATGGCTGCTGCATTCCCTGCCTCTGCTTTTATAAAGACTATGTTAGTCTCTCTTAAACCTTCACAACTGATGACGCAACTTTACATCATGGTTGGATAGGGTTTCACGACCTATGACATAAACATACGTCATGGCAATCGTGCCAGGACAGGAGCAGTGCTTGCGCGATTACCTCAGTAGCTTGCATAAGTAATAGCAGAGACCGCTGTCACTGCTAGGAGTCATTCCTGCACCGACCCGGGCAATTTAATCCCCTAAATGTCGCTATCGTTAAGCTCAGAGCATGGTCTAAAAGTTCTGACAGTGTAACACTGACCGGTATAATGCATAATCACATAATGCATTATACCAGCAATCAGAGTAATGAAAATTAAAGTCCATAGAGGGATTAAGTAAAAAGTAAAAAACAAGTTTAAAAAAGATTTAAAAAAATATATATATTATATATATACCGTATATACTACAGGTATAAGACCGACCAGTGTATAAGCCGACCCGTGTAAAACCGACCCCTAATTTTGCCACAAAAAACTGGGAAAAACTTATTGACTCGTGTATAAGCCTAGGGTGGAAATGATTATGCCCCATTAGCTCCATAATTATGTCCCATATGATTTCCACAGATTATGCCATATGCTCCACAGATTATGCCCTGCCCATATGCTCCACAGATTATGCCCCATATGCTCCACAGATTATGCCCAATATGCTGCACAGATTATGCCCCATATGCTCCACAGATTATGCCCCCATATGCTCCACAGATTATGCCCCCATATGCTCCACAGATTATGCCCCATATGCTCCACAGATTATGCCCCCATATGCTCCACAGATTATGCCCATATGCCCACAGATTATGCCCCCATATGCTCCACAGATTATGCCCCATATGCTCCACAGATTATGCCCCATATTCTGCACAGATTATGCCCATATGCTGCACAGATTATGCCCCATATGCTCCACAGATTATGCCCAATATGCTCCACAGATTATGCCCCCATATTTTCCACAGATTATGCTCCACAGATTATGCCCCATATGCTCCACAGATTATGCCCCTTATGCTCCACAGATTATGCCCCATATGCTCCACAGATTATGCCCATATGCGCCACAGATTATGCCCCCATATGCTCCACAGATTATGCCCCATATGCTCCACAGATTATGCCCCCATATGATCCACAGATTATGCCCCATATGCTCCACAGTATGCCAATATGCTCCACAATTATGCCATGTCCACAGATTATGCCCCATATTTCCACAGATTATGCTTGCCCCCATATGCTCCACAGATTATGCCCCTATGCTCCACAGATTAATGCCCACAGTTTATGCCCATATGCCACAGATTATGCCCCATATGCCACAGATATGCCCCATATGCTCCACAGATTATCCCCATATGATCCACAGATTATGCCCCCATATGCTCCACAGATTATGCCCAATATGCTCCACAGATTATGCCCCCAATCCCATGCTCCACAGACCATTATGCCCCCATATGCTACCACCAGATTATGCCCCCATATGCTCCACAGATTATGCCCATATGCTGCACCAGATTATGCCCCATATGCTGCACAGATTTGCCCCATATGCTCACAGATTATGCCCATATGCTCCACAGATTATGCCCCACAATATGTATCCAATTCCAGATTATGCCTCCATATGCTCCATAGATTATGCCCCATATGCTCCACAGATTATGCCCCCATATGCTCCATAGATTATGCCTCCATATGCTCCATAGATTATGCCCCCATATGCTGCACAGATTATGCCCATAGTATAGGTCCCTTATGCTGCCGCGCTGCTGCAAAAGAAAAAAAAAATGACATACTCACCTCTTGTCGCTGGGGACCAGGTGCTGGTGTCCTGAACAGGCGGTGACACCGGCGCGCTATGGGGGACCGTTTGCTCAATATTCACCTGTCACCGGACCGGTCCACCGCTGCGCTGCTCCCTCGTCCGACTCCTCTGGCAGTGAATGATCAGGCAGAGGCGCGGCGCGCACTAACTACGTCATCGCGCCCTCAGCCTGAACATTCACAGCCAGAGGAGTCGGACGAGGAGGTCGGAGCAGCGCACAGCAGTGGATCGGGGGACAGGTGAATATCGCTATACTCACCCCTCCGCCGGCGCATCACTCTCTGCAGCCTCTCCTCTGGTCCCGGCGGTCTCCTCAGCTCTTCCTTCCTACAGCGGTCGCGTGGTACCGCTCATTGAAGTCATGAATATATGCATACGCTGCAGGAAGGAGCCGGAGATCGTGGGAGAAGCAGGAGGGCTACAGAGACGCGCCGGCGGAGGGGTGAGAATGTTCCGACACCCCCGCTCCCCCTCCCCCGCAGACCCCCGGTATATGACTCGCGTATAAGCCGAGAGGGGGACTTTCAGCCCTAAAAAATGGGCTGAAAATCTCGGCTTATATGCGAGTATATATGGTATATTAAATAAAAAATAAAAATACATATATTTATAGAAAAACAAAAAAAATACTCATATTTGGTATTTCCGCATCCGGAACGACCTGAACTATAAAACTGTCACACTAGTTAACCCATTCAGTGAACACCTTAAAAAAATGAGGGAAAAAACAATGCTTTTTCATCATGCTACATACAATATGCAATCAAAAAGTGAAAAATGGTACAGCTGAAAATGTCATCTTGTCCAGCAAAAAATAAGCCATGATACAGCTCCATCAGCAGAGAAATAAAAAAATTATATCTCTCAACATAGCGATTCAAAGCGATTCTTTTTCTAAGAAATAGTTTTTATTGTGTTAAAGAGCCAGTGCATAAAAAATAATATAAATGTGCTATCACTGTAATCATACTGAACCGAAGAATATCACTTTTACCACACGGAAAACGCATAATAAATAATCAAATAAACAATCCCTGAATGGTGGAATTTTGTTCATCCCGTCTCCCAAAAATCAGAGTAAAAAGTGATCAAAAAATGTTGTGCCTGAAAATGGAACCAATTAAAATGTCAACTTGTCCCACTAAAAAAAAGCCCTCATGTGGCTCTTCAGCAGAAATGTAGAAAAATTATAGCTCTCAAAATATGTCAATGCAAAAAAAGTGTCTTTTAGTGTGTGAGAGCAGCCAAACATAAAAAAATGATATAAATCTGGTATCTCTGTAATCACACCGACCTGAAGAATAAAGTCGTCTAATCACTTATACCACACGAGGAACGGTTTAAAGAATAAATAAAATCAATTCTTCACCTGCTGTTAATTTGTTGATTCTGCCTCCCAAATATTGCAGTAAGGCTCAGCTCACATTTATCCTGCAATCTATGCTGAGCGCTTACATCGGAGTTTCCGTGTAAATCCCTGAAATACGTGATTCAAACAGAACTTCCAGCTGAAGATTCCCTATAATGAGGTAGATGGAGAACACTGTGAAAGTCGTCTGGTCTATGATCCAGCAGAGTCTGTCTTTTTAAGCGTGTATAAAAGTGCGGTCGGCGACAGTTTTGTGCACCTCTGAAACGGACACTAATGAACAGAGGCCAGACGATGTTCAGAGTAATTCTGTTGTCTCATTATAGTAAATGGACCTGTTGGGGGTTTCATTTGAATCACATCATTCAGAGATTTAGATGGAAACCCTGATGTACAGTGGGTACGGAAAGTATTCAGACCCTTTTACATTTTTCACTCTGAGAAAAAAAATGAACTATTTTGCATTTACCAAATGGCTGCAATGAAACAAAGAGTGCAAAATGCAAAGGGCTTTGAATACTTTCCGTACCCACTGTAAGTGCTCAGTGTAGAGTGCAGGATAAATGTGATGCAAAATGTTATGTAAAATGTTCCCAATAACAGTTTCAACTCAATCCACAAAAAGAAAAGCAAGTCGCCACTCAGGTCAATGGAAAAATAGGGGCTTCCACATTACTGGCAGCACAAAGGCTCTGGAAAAGAAAAATGGCTCTTCACCCCGCAAAAGAAATCCAGTGAATTCTGCACTCCGAAATCCTAATGTGTGGCTAAAACGCAGCTAGTATTCACATTTGCCATTTCTGTAGCGATGAAAGCCTGATTAATTTATGGGGTCCATGCCTCCAGAAGCACAAGCTTGATACAATGCACGGGAAGTACAATGTATGGACACTACAATGTACTGGACACTACAACCTATTGGCACTGCAGTGGCAGATTTTCAATTTTCTTTCAGCAACATTCATTTCTGCTTGTTTCTGGAAAAAAACAATGAAGTCAAAACTGTCACTACAACTGTAGATAAATTCCCAGTGGGGTGTAATTTCCAAAATGGGGTCACCTGAAAGGGGAAGATTATTATTATTATATATTTATATAGCGCCATTTATTCCATGGCGCTATATAAGATTCTGCTCTTGTGGTAATTAGGGGCTCTGTATATCAAGTCTGCAAGCTATTCTACAAAAATTTGTTTCCCAATAGTCAAATGGCTCTCCTTCCCATCCAAGTCTCATCATGTAGCTAAGCAGTACTGTACAGCTACATATGGGGTATTGCCACATTCATCAGAAATTGTTTGACAAATTTTGTTGCCCCTTTTTTCCCTCTACCATTGTGAAAATGTAAAATGTGGGGCTAAAACAACATTTTTTGTGGTAAAAATTCCCAATGGTGTGAAATCTTGTGACACACCCTTGGTAACAATATGATCAGTGCACTGGTAAATAAATTTATTGAGAGGCATGGCACCCGAAAACCATACCATCAAAATCTGCACTATAATACGGCGCTCCTTCCCTTCTGATCTTTTCACTGTGCTTGAAAAGTATATCCTAATTAATTGTAGGGTATTAGCACACTCAGGAAAAAATTGCACAAGAAACTCAGATCCATTTTTTTCCTGTTATTTTTTCTTCACCACTAAATGGTATAAAATTGTGTGAGGCACATGAAGTGCATCATTAGGTGAATTCATTGAGAGGTGTATTTTGTAAAATAGGGTCACTTATGTAGGGGTTCTGCTGTTCTGGCACCTCAAGGGCTCTGCCAATGTGACATGGCATGCTCAAATCATTCCAGCAAAATCTAAACTCTAATGTGGTGCTCCTTCTCTTCCCAGCTTTGCACTGTGCCTCACAAGGAGCTTTTGACCACATATGAGGTGTTGATGTACTTAAGCGGATGCACAATAAAATTGTACTGTGCATTGTCTTCTATTATCCCTTTTAAAATTGAAACTTGGGGCCAAAGCAACATTTAGTGGAAATAATGATAATTTTCTATTGATTCATCCCAATTTTATACAATTCTGTGAATCTCCCGACAGTTTAAAATGCTCATTACACCCCAAGATAAATTTCTCAAGAGGTGTGGTTTTCAAAATGTGGTCACTTGTGGGGTTTTCTGCTGTTTTAGTATGTGAGAGGCTCTTCAAATGTGATATAGCATCCACAATCTATTCCAGTCAAAATTGCTCTTCAGATTTCAATTGGCACTCCTTCCCTTCCCAGCCTTGCTGTGTGCCCTAACAGTAGTTTTCCACTATCTGTGTACTCAGGAGAAATTGCACAACAAATTGTACAGTCTATTTTCTCCTCTTACCTTTGAGAAAAAGAAAAATTTGGGGCTGAAGCAACATTTTTGAGGGAAAAGGTAAAATTTTCATTTTTTCTTTCCACATTATTTTAATTTTTACGAAGCCCCAAAGGGTTAATAAACTTTGTGAATTGGTTTTTGAGCCCTTGAGTGGTGCAGTTTTTAAAATGGTGTTACTTTTGGGTATTTTCTGTCAGATAGGCCCCTCAAAGTCACTTCAAATGTGAGGTGGTCCCCAAAAAATTGGTTTTGTAAATTTTGTCGTAAAAAAAAAGGAAATTGCTGATAAACTTTTAATCCTTCTAACTTCCTAACAAAAAAAAAAATGTTTCAAAAATTATGCTGATGTAAAGTAGACATATGGGAAGTGTTATTTATTCTCTACTTTGTGATATTTAACTAACTGGTTTAAGGGCATGAAAATTCAAAGTTTTAAAATTGAAAAATTTTCACATTTTTTTGTCAAATTTTCCTGTATGAATACAAATTATATCAACCAAAATTTATCACTATCATGAAGTACAATATGCCACGAAAAAACAATTTCAGAATCAGGCGTTCCAGAGTTATTACCTCATAAAGTAACACTGGGTCAGAATTAAACAAAATTGGCCTGGTCAGCAAGGTGAAAACAGGCTAGGTGGTGAAGGGGTTAATTGGCTATGCTAAACTATGTGATACAATAGTTGCAAGACATTATGGAAAGGATCATCAGAGGTCTTGTGACCCTTCTCTGACTGATACAATGCTCTGCTATGTTTTCATTCCGAAACACATGGAAATTAGGATGCAAATAAAAACGGTAATTGTCTTTTATTTTAGGGGTTAACCGGGACATGCCTCTTCTTTTTGCGCACAACAGATAAAGCGATCACTACAGCCAATATTATCCAGGTGAGATTTTGTGTTATGACTTACTGCAGTATTGATCAAGAAGACACATGGCTCCTCATGCAATCTACAAGGACTCATATCTGCTACTAGGTGCAAAGTAACTCACATTAACATTCAGAAATAATGGCTGAATATTTGGCATTTCTGAATAAGTATGATACAGTGGTGATTATGATGTAAAAGTCAGAAGTATAACATCTATCACTTATATTTCAGGAGGTGAACTTCAGTATGTTTGAGTGTACAAATGGCAACATACTCCAAGGCCTGGAAATCTTACTTGCTCAGGTTTTGGTGCCAGCACTTAAATGTCAGGAGGTAAGATAATGGATTAATCTGTCGGATCACACAGTTCAAGAACTCCGGCTGATAGATCATTGCCAAGGACAAAGTAATGGGATCTTTCATTACTGCATATCTTGCCATTTTCTAAACTTTTAATCACACGTGATAGTCAATCTAATAATATTAATTAAACAATTAATTATGTCTTTATTAACTTATAACCTGTCAGATTTTGAGAAGTGTTTTAGAAAACCTAGAACCTGCTTTCTACGTAATCTAACAAACAGCAGATTGTCAAGCATACCACACCATGGTTATATAACGGTGTGTAAGGGCTGAGTCTTTACCACCCTACATCAGTCGAAAAGTTATGTATAATTTTGTAGAGGTCTCATCATCAAGGCAATTCTCAAACGCAAGTTTCTTAAAAATAGCTTGGTTAGTTTGTAGATCTTCCAACATGTTAGAATATCGCTTGACAACGTTTCAGAACTTGATCTAACAGAAAACACAGAAGCAGCTTTTTACCACTCCATGATGTGTATTGTGCCTGGGCTTGTGCCACTACTCTGATACACTGATTGCAGGTTTTTCTCTCTGTGGCTTAGTGAGTCCCATGCTCACACTTTTACTACTTCAGTGGTCTCAGTGAACTCACGCCTCCTAACTCCAGTGGCATCTCTACTGGGTTTTTATCCTCATGTCGTTTGGTCATCGAGCAGTCCTCTCATGGGATCCTGTCTCCTAAGAGTCTAAGCTCAACTAGTTAGTTCTCCTCTTCGAGTCCACCACTGTCCATCTTCTAGTTTACAACTTTACTCCAGTCCAGGAGTCCCTGGTTTTGAGCTAAACCACCTTTCACTGTGGGGACTTTGGCCCACTTCTCTGTATTAGCTTTATCTCACTATCCCTTTTGCTAGTGGGTGCAGCAGAAACTCTGACTTATCTACGGTACTTATTCTCAAACAACTACTGTCACTCAGCGTTTTTGTCTTATGGGAGAAATTCGTAATAGCCATCATATTAACTACTGAAAAGATGGAGTCAATAGTCCTGGAATAAAATATATCAAGTTTTTTATTAGATTGTATCAACAAGAAGGCATACACATATATATACATTTCTAAAGACCAAATAGATAGCAAAAGACTCAGGTATTAGTGGCATGTAGTTCACAATTGAGTGTTGGGGCAGGAAGAGTATGAAATAGAATAGAGTACTATAAAGTGCTAGGGCTTAGATAATAAAATCTTATAATAGTATATGCTGAATGCAGGTAAACTGATTTAACAGGTTAGAGTCTGTATATGATAGTCATAAGTATATGCCACTATTGACGAATGATAACAGTGCTTAGTGCAGGACTACATATGCATAGGGGCTGTTGGCGAGGTATTCCACATGGGGAAATATGGGTAAGAGATGATTGTGTATTTTTTTGTTGGAAGCAGTTTTTACCTATGCATATGTAGTCCTGCCCTTAGCACTATTAATATTCTTTTTGCTATTTTGTCTTTACAAATGTACTGTATATATATATATATATATATATATATATATATAATATACACTACCGGTCAAAAGTTTAGGGTCACTTAGAAATTTCCTTATTTTTGAAAGAAAACCCGTTTTTTTCCAATGAAGCTAACATTAAATGATTCAGAAATACACTCTATACATTGTTAATGTGGTAAATGACTATTCTAGTGGCAAACGTCTAGTTTGTAATGCAATATCTTCATAGGTGTATAGAGGCCCATTTCCAACAACCATCACTCCAGTGTACTTATGGTATTTTGTGTTCGCTAACTGTGTAAGAAGGCTAATAGATGGTTAAAATACCCTTTAAAACCCTTGTGCAAGTATGTTAACACAGCTGAAAACCGTTTGGTTGATTAGAGAAGCTATAAACCTGACCTTCCTTTGAGCTTGTTGAGAATCTGGAGCATTACATTTGTTGGTTCCATTAAACTCTCAAAATGGCCAAAAAAAAAGAACTTTCTTGTGAAACTCAACAGTCTATTCTTGTTCTTAGAAATGAAGGCTATTCCATGCAAAAATTACCAAGAAACTGAAGAATTCATACAATGGTGTGTAGTACTCCCTTTAGAGGAGTGCACAAACAAGCTCTAACCAGAGAAGAAAGACAAGTGGGAGGCCCCGCTGCACAACTGAGCAACAAGACAAGTACATTAGAGTCTTTAGTTTGAAAAATTGACGCCTCACAGGTCCTCAACTGGCAGCTTCATTAAACAGTACACATTAAACGCCAGTGTCAACATCTACAGTGAAGAGGCGATTTGGGGATGCTGGCCTTCAGGGCAGATTGGCAAAACAAAAGCCAATATTCCTCTGTCCAATGTCTGTGTTCTTTTGCCCATATTAATCTTTTCCTTTCATTTAAGCCAGTCTTAAATATGGCTTTTGTTTTGCCAATCTGCCCTGAAGGCCAGCATCCCCAAATCGCCTCTTCACTGTAGATGTTGACACTGGCGTTTAATGTGTACTGTTTAATGAAGCTGCCAGTTGAGGACCTGTGAGGCGTCAATTTTTCAAACTAAAGACTCTAATGTACTTGTCTTGTTGCTCAGTTGTGCAGCGGGGCCTCCCACTTGTCTTTCTTCTCTGGTTAGAGCTTGTTTGTGCACTCCTCTAAAGGGAGTACTACACACCATTGTATGAATTCTTCAGTTTCTTGGTAATTTTTCGCATGGAATAGCCTTCATTTCTAAGAACAAGAATAGACTGTCGAGTTTCACAAGAAAGTTCTTTTTTTTTGGCCATTTTGAGAGTTTAATGGAACCAACAAATGTAATGCTCCAGATTCTCAACAAGCTCAAAGGAAGGTCAGGTTTATAGCTTCTCTAATCAACCAAACGGTTTTCAGCTGTGTTAACATACTTGCACAAGGGTTTTAAAGGGTATTTTAACCATCTATTAGCCTTCTTACACAGTTAGCGAACACAAAATACCATAAGAACACTGGAGTGATGGTTGTTGGAAATGGGCCTCTATACACCTATGAAGATATTGCATTACAAACTAGACGTTTGCCGCTAGAATAGTCATTTACCACATTAACACTGTATAGAGTGTATTTCTGAATCATTTAATGTTAGCTTCATTGGAAAAAAATGCTTTTCTTTCAAAAATAAGGAAATTTCTAAGTGACCCTAAACTTTTGACCGGTAGTGTATATATATATATATGTGTGTAGGTCTTATTGTTGATATAATCAAATAAAAAAAATGTTATTTTTTATTGGTGGACTATTGACTCAATGTTTTCATTAGTTAATTTCATGTTGGGAGTGTCCATATCACTTTTCTTCCATAGGCCCCCTTATTTGAGGCATAGGGCCCTACAGACATTTTGAATCTAATACAGGTGCTTCTCACTAAATTAGAATATCATCAAAAAGTTTATTTATTTCAGTTTTTCAATACAAAAAGTGAAACTCATATATTATATAGAGTTATTACAAACAGAGTGATCTATTTCAAGAGTTTATTTCTGTTAATGTTGATGATTATGACTTACAGCCAATGAAAACCCAAAAGTCATTATCTCAGTAAATTAGAATAATTAACAAAAAACACCTGCAAAGGCTTCCTAAGTGTTTACAAAGGTTCCTTGGTCTGTTTCAGTAGGTTCCACAATCATGGGGAAGACTGCTGACTTGATAGATGTCCAGAAGGCAGTCATTGACACACTCCACAAGGAGTGTAAGCCACAAAAGATCATTGCTAAAGAAGCTGGCTGTTCACAGAGTGCTGTATCCAAGCATATTAATGGAAAGTTGAGTGGAAGGAAAAAGTGTGGTAGAAAAAGGTGCAGAAGCAACCGGGATAACCGCAGCCTTGAAAGGATTGTTAAGAAAAGGCCATTCAAAAATTTGGGGGATATTCACAAGGAGTGGACTGCTGCTGGAGTCATTGCTTCAAGAGCCATCACACACAGACGTATTCAGGACATAAGCTACAAGTGTCACATTCCTTGTGTCAAGCCACTCATGACCAATAGATAATGCCAGAAGTGTCTTACCTGGGCCAAGGAGAAAAAGAACTTTACTGTTGCTCAGTGGTCCAAGGTGTTGTTTTCAGATGAAAGTAAATTTTGCATTTGATTTGGAAATCGGGGTCCTAGAGTCTGGAGTAAGAGTGAAGTTTCCACAATCAGTGATGGTTTGGGGAGCCATGTCATCTGCTGGTCTAGGTCCACTGTGTTTTATCAAGACCAAAGTCAGCACAGTTGTCTACCAGGAAATTTTAGAGCACTTCATGCTTCCCTCTGCCGACAAACTTTTTGGAGATGGAAATTTAATTCTCCAGCAGGCTTTGGCACCTGTCCACACTGCCAACAGTACCAATACCTGATTTAAAAAAACAGTATCACTGTGCTTGATTGGCCAGCAAACTCGCCTGACCTTAACCCCATAGAGAATCTATGGGGTATTGTCAAGAGGAAGATGAGAGACACCAGACCCAACAATGCAGACAAGCTGAAGGCTGCTATCACAGCAACCTGGGCTTCCATAACACCTCAGAAGTGCCGCAGGCTGATCTCTTCCATGCCACGCCAAATTGATGCAAAAGGAGCCCCGACCAAGTCTTGAGTGCATTTACTGAACATACATTTCAGTAGGCCTACAATTCGGATTTTAAAATCATTTTTAAAGCTGGTGTTATAAAGTATTCTAATTTACTGAGATAATGTGACTCGCACCACACTGAGGTGGATACCAGGGCTATGGGGTACTCGGAGCCGAGCCCATTGATTTCTATGGGAGTTGTCACTGGCAGCAGAGCTCGGTCCGTGGCCCTGGCGGTCATGCAATGGGGGATATTTACAGGGGATTATAAGGATAGGTAGTTTGTGACGCCACCTGTGGTATCTGATCAATTGGACCAGCGCTGCTATAAGGATCTTCACAGGGGATGTTATGGGGGCAGCTGGGTGGTAAGTCTCCCACAGGTGAGACGGGTCCCTGGAAGTCTATGGTGATGATGCAGGGTGTAGTTAAGAATTCAGTCACACAAAATGCAGCTTCTTTTCATACCTTTACTGGTAGATGGTTCAGGCAGGTCCCGGGAGCTGGTCGGGGTGGAGAATGCACATTCAGGATAACCGCTGAGCAGGTTAGAGGCCTCCTTTACTTCATATATATCTGAGTCCAAACTTGCATGAAGCGAAGTTAACTCTGCAATCTCCAGCTTTCTCAATAGCTGCAAAGCCCGGCTGACATTGTGGTGGAGCCTTCTATGTCTCTGATTATCAGATGTTGAGAGAACTAAGTCCTTACTTTTGTCTGGCGCTTGACTCAAAGTCCCCGTTCTCCCTGACTCCGGTTACGTATCAGCGCTTAGGGCTGCTCTCTGCGACCTGTAGTCCAGAAAGCCTCCGGTTATCTTATCACTAGGCATGAAGCTCTAGCAATGCTTCGGACCCCGGTGTCCGGTGAATTAGTGCAGGTAATCCAATACCTGAAGCACTTCTCTCTGTCTTCTCCACTGCGCCCTTCGCCCTGCTTCCCGCTCTTAACATAAGCACTTGTAGCTTTTGATGGTAATGTCAGCTTTCTCTAGAGCTCGCTGAAGAGCTCTCAGTATCCTCCAAGTCCAGACTGGACTGAAACTGAACTGCACTGTCCTTAGACAGGAAACAGAATGATCTGAGCTCTTCTCAGACAGGAAACAGACTGAACACTGAACACTGATTGCTAAGTGTCACTCCCTTTTATACCCCTGATGGGTGTGTCTGAAAGTGTGAGTGAAGTGAATGGATATCAAGCTTTTGCGGTTACCTTCCTGTGCATTTTCCTGGATATGTGTGCCTGACATAGCTGGGCCACACATCCCCCCTTGGTTAACCACAGCACTCCCGGGCTGTAAAAGAGAAAAAGAAAAACATTTTTGTTTTGCATATAACAACAACATTTTAACTCTTCCCATCCGGGAGGTACGAATTCTTGAACGTTACAATTTGTACATTAGAAAAATACAAAAGTATCAAAAGTATCAAAACATTCTCATTATACAAGACAAATTCTTGTGGAGGACCCGCACCAAACCTCCCACGTGGGTCCTGGGTGGGCTGCAGGACTTCTGAATGCAGACCTCACTCTAGGCCACACCATACGGGTTTTCTTTCAGAGGTAGTTCAAGGCTTTGTGTAAAACCAAGATATAGCACCGTAGTGCAAACTATTTACATTGAAAGTTTTTGGGCTGGCACAGTCCACAGCCACGCAGTCCACGCAGGGTTAAAACACATATCAAGACATATCAATAGAAATCACATTAATACTTTAACTTCTATTAAAGTGCAAAAATCTTCTTTGTAAAACTTTATACAATTCTTCAGATGCAATAAACCCTGTCTGGGTCTGGCTAACTAATTTACTAGGACTACTCTTGATAACGAATAGGTAATCTTCCTTTAGTAATACGTTCTGACCTACGTGGGGTAGCATCAGGTATAGTAGTCTCTAGCCTATCTGTTCTGCGTAACGGCAAACTATAGATACGACTCCACCTCTCTAGGGACCTGGCAAGCATGCTAGCGACTGGGCGATGCGGTACTGCTTCACCAGGGGTTTCCACTTCTTGTGGCGCTGCTTCTTGTGGCTCCGCTGCTTGGGATCCCAATAGTTGAGGGTCTGCCGGAATAGGTCCTTCTGGAACTGGCTCAACTGGCACAATTGGTATGACTGGATGTAGAGACTCCTCTTGCGGTTGATAAAACTGCAGCACAGGAATAATTACAGCGTCTCCCAATCTGGGCCAATCTGCAGGTAAATCTCCCAAATCCGTATGTATGACCGCTTCATCATTTTCTTTCTGAAGGACAACAGGTTCTTCCTCACGAAGCTTTAATGGGCCAGGACACAACTTTAGATGATCTCTAGACACAGTTGCAGTCGTTTTTCCTCCATCCTTGCTGATGGTACAGGTCTTTCTGTTATCAAAATTGGAATTTTGCACGACATACGGCTCCTGTTCCCACTGATCATCCAATTTGTGCATTCTTCTTTTTCTTTTTAGCACAATTTCTCCAGGCATAAGAGGCTTAGCGGGAGCGTTTTTGTTATAGTTCTTCTCTTGTTTTTCTCTTACTTTATTGAGACTGTCTTCCACGCAGGCTTGTACTCTCCTGTACTGTTCTTGTCGAGTTGTGTCCCAATCTTCAGCACTGTCATCAGCCTCTGGTTCTACCACACCAAGTTCCAAATCCATTGGCAGTCTTCCGGGTCTTGCTCTCATAAGGTAGGCTGGAGTGCAGTTGGTGGAACTTACTGGTATGTGGTTGTACAAGTCAACCAGGTCGGGTAACAAGTCTGGCCACCGATTTCTTTCTTCCAGTGGTACAGATTTCAGTAAGTCGATGACAATGTGATTCATCTTTTCACAAAGGCCATTGGTCTGAGGGTGGTACGGTGTAGTTCTGATCTTCTTACATCCATACAATTGACAGAATTCCTTAAACAGTTCAGCTTCGAATGCAGGACCTCGATCAGTCAGCACCTGCTCTGGATATCCGTGTGGTCTGCAGAAACTTGCTTGGAAGGTTCTTGCTGCTGTCTCTGCTGTCAGATCTTTGACAGGGGCGACCACCAGAAACCTGGAATAGTGATCCACCATGGTCAGGGCATATGAGTATCCTGACCCGCTTGGGGACAACTTGACGTGATCCAATGCCACGATCTCCAAGGGACGAGTCGTCCGGATAGGCTGCAAGGGTGCCTTCTGACTACAGTAGTCTTTTCGTCTGAGGCCACAGGGTCCACAGTTCCGGCACCACTTCTCGATGGAGCTGCGCATCCCTACCCAGTAGAACCGACACCTCAACAGGGTCTCCAGCTTTTTCCAGCCAAAGTGTCCTGCTTGATCGTGGTACGCTTCTAACACCATTTGGATGTCTGCTCTGGGAACCACTATCTGCCAAACCATCTCATGGGTCCTTGGGTCGACGTATCTCCTGCACAACTTCTCACGGTAGATGAACAACCGGCTTCTCTCATTCCACAGGAGCTTTGCTGGTATGGGTGCGTCTTTCTCCAAGGAGGAACCTTCCTGTCCTATCAGCTCCTTGACACGGCTGACCACTGGATCGCTGTCCTGAGTCTCCTTCCAGCTGTGATGAGGTAAAGGGTTCAACATCTCACCACACCGCTTTCTGTAGACTCGTTGCTCTTGGACCATCCCATTTCGGTGGAACGCAGGTAGCTCGATTTCTTCCAGATCATCTGATTCTTCCTCCGTGTCGGATTCATGCGGCATTCTGGACAAGGCGTCCGCGTTAGCATTTTTTACGGCCCGCTCTGTACTTGATGGTAAACTGATAGTTTGACAACCGAGCCATCCAACGTTGCTCCATGGCTCCCAGCTTGGCTGTTTCAAGGTGCGTCAAGGGGTTGTTGTCTGTGTACGCAGTGAACTTGTTGGAGGCAAGGTAATGTTTGAATCTTTCGGTAATGGCCCAGACCAGCGCTAGGAACTCCAGTTTGAAGCTGCTATAGTTTTCTGGGTTCCTCTCAGTTGGCCTGAGTTTTCTGCTGGCATATGCGATGACTTTTTCTTGGCCGTTCTGCTTCTGACTGAGGACCGCTCCTAATCCTTCGTTACTGGCATCGGTGTACAGCAGGAACGGTTGGCTGTAATCTGGGTAGGCTAAGATTTCATCGCCTGTCAGAATCTCTTTCATCTCTTTGAATGCCTCAGCTTGTTCTTTTCCCCAATTGAATGGAGGGTTTCTGCTCTTGAGAGGTTGTCCGACCAGGAGGTCCTGTAAAGGCGCCGCCTTCTTAGTGTAATCTTTTACAAACCTCCTGTAGTAACCTGTTAGTCCCAAGAACTGACGCACCTCCTTTAGATTCTTCGGCTCCGGCCATTTCTGGATGGCTGTGACCTTCTCGGGGTCCGGCGCTACTCCTTCGGAACTGACAATATGTCCCAAGTACTGTACCTTCCGTTTGAGCAGATGGCACTTTGAGGGCTTCAGTTTCATCCCATACTTGGACAGTGACTCGAATACCTCTGCCAGGTGCTTCAGATGATCTTCATATGTCTTGGAGTAGACAAACACGTCGTCCAGATACAGCAACACGGTTTCAAAGTTGAGATGTCCTAGGCAACTCTCCATCACTCTCTGGAATGTTCCTGGGGCACTGCTGAGGCCAAACGGCATTCTATCAAACTCGCAGAGTCCCATTGGGGTGGTGAAAGCAGTTTTCTCCCGATCCTCCTCAGCCACAGCTACTTGCCAGTACCCACTAGTAAGGTCGAGGGTAGAAAAGCAGTTAGCCGTTTTCAGAGCAGCTAAGGATTCCTCTATGCGTGGTAATGGGTATGCATCTTTATGTGTTATGCGATTTACTTGTCTGTAATCTACACACATTCTCATGCTACCATCCTTTTTCTTAACTAGAACTAGAGGCGCTGCCCAGGGGCTACAACTATCCCTTATCACCCCGGCTTCCTTCATGTCACGCAACATTTCCTTAGCTTTCTGATAGTGGGCTGGAGGTATAGGCCTGTACCGCTCTTTGATGGGAGGATGACTGCCTGTAGGGATATGATGCTGTACTCCCTTAATTGTCCCAAAGTCAAGTGGGTGTTTGCTAAATACTTGTGCGTACTCTTGTACCACCCGTAGTACCCCCTGTTTCTGGTGGACGGAAGTGGTGTCTGTCCCTATATGAAGCTGCTGACACCAATCCGCTACCGGGGTTGCCGGATCATTATCCTCCGCTGGTTGGCGGGAGGCTAAGGACTCGGTTGTGAGGATAGAATTGTTATCTACGGCATGTAATTTAGCAACTGTGGCATAACGTGGTAAATTTACTTCATCGTCTCCCCACATTACCGATTTCACCATCTGTAAGCTTCGCTTGCTGCTGGCACATCAGGGCCCGGATCTCCCTCTGGATCACTCCCTTCTGCTTTGGCTTGGCAACTTCAGCGAGCTGTTGGAGCAAAAACACAACTTCTCCCAGACAGTTACTGATAATGTTAGTACCTAATATCACATTTAGGCCATTTTCCTCATTTACAGTCCTGACTACTAGAAGTCCCTGATCCTTCAGCTCCACTCTGCCCACCTTTACGTCCACGTTTTTGGCTCTGAGTACTTCAACAGGGAGACCATTAGAGGCGTACACTGTAAAGTCAGGGCTCGGGGGCTGGAGACTGTCCTTTGACCAAAATTTATTATAAAGGACATCAGGTATTATGGTCACCTGTGATCCAGTGTCCAGCAGTGCAGGAATTGCAATCCCGTCCAGAATGATGGACAGGTAGGGTCGTCCACCCACGAACCTACGGTTCCAGTCTAAGGGGCCTGATGAGTCTACTCCTGGGTGTTGGCCCTCTGACCCAGGATCGGCTCGTTTAAAGGACATTGCTGAGCCATATGACCTTTTTGGTTGCAGCGGTAGCAGATGATCTCTCGGCGAGGATGGTGTTGATCAGGAGTCGCTCCTGGGGGTGGCGTGGTCCTCCTCCGGTGAGGCGACGTCCTCCATTTCCTCCGGTTCATCCAAGGAACATCCTCCGGACAGTCGGCTAGTAGGGTCTTTCCTCCTTCCTCTTTCCGCAGTTGCAGGGCATCCATTACAGTGGCCAAGTTCTTAGTCAGCTGGCGCACTTCTGAGCGCAGACATTCCAACTCACTAGGAGGCGCCACCTGCGTTTTAGCTTCTGCCACCTGCGGGGAAAAGGTGGGTACTGCCGGCTTTAGAGTGGCTTCACCCGGGTGATACTGATTTGCCACCTCAGGCTTTTCCAAGGGTCGCAGTCCTTTTATTGCCATGTCCTTTAGGGCATCAAAAGTGGCATCTGGATGATCCAAGGACCACCAGTTTACAGTCCTGCCTTCCGCTGGAGACCTCAGTCCCCGTACAAATTGTTCTTTCAACATTTTGCTTTCGTCAATGGCACTTGCAGGGTTAGCCTGTTTGAGAGCTCGCAGGGCCCCCTGTAGTCGGCAGGCGTAGTCCCTAATGCTGTCACCTGGTCTCTGGGAGCACTGATAAAATGCCATCCGGAGATCCGTTTCTGTGCGGTCCTCAAAGATGGCCTGTAGCTTTAAGAGAATCGCAGGTACCGACTCCTGGTCTGCAGTGGTCCAAGTCTCTACTTCTCTCTCAGCCGCACCAGCTAACTGTCCTATTACCACAGCAGCTTTTTGCTTCTCAGTCATTGAGTACATATCCAAAATACTACATATTTTCCGTTTAAACCCTGGCAGGGTGTCTGGCTCGCCGCTGTACTGGGGGAGCCACTTCGCTCCAGGCATGTATGGGAGCGTTAGCGGCATGAGCGGGACCACCGGGCCAGGTGAGGGGCCCGCACCTCCATCCTGCACTACAATGCCAAGCGGTGGGCTATTAGGGCCTCCGGCGGGGGCCGCTCCGTCTGCCGGTTGCTGCGAAATGTTGGTGCCCCCTTGGTTAATCTGAGCCTACCTCTTTCACAGGCTGCAGCGTCGCAGGCACAGCGGTGGAGACAGGACCTTTGTCGCTGGCGCTCTGATGTCAGAGCGTTCACTTCCTGTTTCACAGGACCTGCCGCCGCGTCAGAGTTGGGGGCGTGTCAGGCAACAGCGCGCTTTTTTTCAGGTACGCCCCCCTTCTTCACCAGCGCCTGAGGGCGCGAATATTGCGGTAAAGATGGCGGTATTATGGCGCCAAACACAGCAAACAGTCTTTTTCACCATACAGTTCAATATAAGCACACAGGACTCACAATTGCAAGCTTCGCATCCTGTTCGTGACGCCAAAAGATGACTCGCACCACACTGAGGTGGATACCAGGGCTATGGGGTACTCGGAGCCGAGCCCATTGATTTCTATGGGAGTTGTCACTGGCAGCAGAGCTCGGTCCGTGGCCCTGGCGGTCATGCAATGGGGGATATTTACAGGGGATTATAAGGATAGGTAGTTCGTGACGCCACCTGTGGTATCTGATCAATTGGACCAACGCTGCTATAAGGATCTTCACAGGGGATGTTATGGGGGCAGCTGGGTGGTAAGTCTCCCACAGGTGAGACGGGTCCCTGGAAGTCTATGGTGATGATGCAGGGTGTAGTTAAGAATTCAGTCACACACAATGCAGCTTCTTTTCATACCTTTACTGGTAGATGGTTCAGGCAGGTCCCGGGGAGCTGGTCGGGGTGGAGAATGCACATTCAGGATAACCGCTGAGCAGGTTAGAGGCCTCCTTTACTTCATATATATCTGAGTCCAAACTTGCATGAAGCGAAGTTAACTCTGCAATCTCCAGCTTTCTCAATAGCTGCAAAGCCCGGCTGACATTGTGGTGGAGCCTTCTATGTCTCTGATTATCAGATGTTGAGAGAACTAAGTCCTTACTTTTGTCTGGCGCTTGACTCAAAGTCCCCGTTCTCCCTGACTCCGGTTACGTATCAGCGCTTAGGGCTGCTCTCTGCGACCTGTAGTCCAGAAAGCCTCCGGTTATCTTATCACTAGGCATGAAGCTCTAGCAATGCTTCGGACCCCGGTGTCCGGTGAATTAGTGCAGGTAATCCAATACCTGAAGCACTTCTCTCTGTCTTCTCCACTGCGCCCTTCGCCCTGCTTCCCGCTCTTAACATAAGCACTTGTAGCTTTTGATGGTAATGTCAGCTTTCTCTAGAGCTCGCTGAACAGCTCTCAGTATCCTCCAAGTCCAGAATGGACTGAAACTGAACTGCACTGTCCTTAGACAGGAAACAGAATGATCTGAGCTCTTCTCAGACAGGAAACAGACTGAACACTGAACACTGATTGCTAAGTGTCACTCCCTTTTATACCCCTGATGGGTGTGTCTGAAAGTGTGAGTGAAGTGAATGGATATCAAGCTTTTGCGGTTACCTTCCTGTGCATTTTCCTGGATATGTGTGCCTGACATAGCTGGGCCACACAAATGAATTTTGGGTTTTCATTGGCTGTAAGCTATAATCATCAACATTAACAGAAATAAACATGTGAAATAGATCACTCTGTTTGTAACGACTCTATGCAATATATGAGTTTCAATTTTTATACTGAAGAACTGAAATAAATAAACTTTTTGATGATATTCTAATTTAGTGAGAAGCACTTGTATTTTTTCTCTTCTGATGATACTATTTCAATATCTATCTTACTGTTGTAATTAGAGACATATAAACCTTTAGAAATTTGAATTCGCCAGATTCTCAGAATTTTCCCAGAAAATTCAATTTGTGAGGAATCAATTCACTGCAAATGGAAAGTACTTCAATGCCTCCAATAAGTCTGAAAAAACTGTATGGCACTAATATGCATTTAATAGTCCTCTGTGTCTGTACTGTTACATACTTAGGCCGATAACCAGTTCATGCAGCATTAAATGAACACCCCATTCTTACACTATGGCTGATCCGAACAATCAGAGCAATTGTTTCCATCCACCTTTCGTGTCTCCCCTTTTTTCCTCGTAGATTGTAAGCTTGTGAGCTGGGCCCTCATTCCTCTTGGTGTCTACTTTGATCTGTGTTTATTGTTATGCTGTAATGTCTATTGCCTGTAAAAGTCTCCTTTAAAATGTAAAGTGCTGCGGAATATGTTGGCGCTATAGAAATAAAATTATTATTATTATTATTATCTTTTCCTTACATACTAATATCGTTCACTGCTGTACTGTCACACACTATCAGCGCAGATGTCAGAAGTTTCAACAGCCCCAGTTAATTTTACTCATTTATATAGCACCATTAATTCCAGAACTTTTTACATACATTTTCATTGCTATCCTCATAGGTCCTCACCATCTAAATTCCCTATCAGTATGTCTTTTTATGAAAATGGATTGTCTAGTTTGGTTTCATATCCTAAATCCTGTGCCAAGACTCATTAAAGGATCGATATTGATTTTTAGGATTGCTACCTACAATAGGTGGCACTAGAGTTCCTGTCATCTTACTTACTGAAGAGGATATTTGCATATTTAAATTCCCAGAGGAGCATTGAATGGCCTATAAGTCTCCTGATGCTGACTTGACTCTCTCAAGGAGAAACTTTGCCCCTTAGTACCTCTGTCAGAAGCCTCTCACTCAAACAAACCAGTACTCCTGCTTTGCACTGATGAAAGGCAAACACCCCCAAACACATTTCTGCAAATTAAGTTTCTGGTTTGCCTTCTTATCCTAAGTCATGTGGCAAAATCCTTTGAAGGGTCGATATTGACTTATAGTATTGCTACCTACCTAACATTTCTGTCCTCTTCCTCTCTGAAGAGACTACCATATTTGCTTGCTATATTTCATCCACTTCGATCAGTCTCATAGTTAACTTCTTGTTACCACACAGTGAAGATCTGGCACCGATTTGCAAATATATAACACATTTTATCAAAGAACTGCATGCTCAACTTTCGCTTTACCAACATAGCAGATCAGGATATATTTAGGATAGACTCTGCATGGTAAGACTAAAAAAACAGCAGTTTTTCATAACGATTTTCATACAGTATGATTCCAATCTCCAACATTAGCAACTCAACATAAATAAGGAAAGGGCTACACAACCCTTCCATTTTCTTACTGGTATTCTTAAAAATGTAAGACGTAATTCTTGACTGTCTATCTGAGACTGAAATGTCTTTCCTGTGGTTGTCATTTTTCAGAATGCTTCACAAGGTCAGGTTATATACTGGGTGGGCCATGTATATGGATACACCTAAATAAAATGGGAATGGTTGGCGATATCAACTTCCTGTTTGTGGCCCTCTTCCCACTTGAAAAAATAAAGTTGGATCCAAAATGGCCGACTTCAAAATGGCCACCATGGTCATCACCCATTTGAAAAGTTTTCCCCTCCCATATACTAATGTGCCACAAACAATAAGTTGATATCACCAACCGTTCCCATTTTATTTAGGTGTATCCATATACATGGCCCACCCTGTAGATATAAGTCTATAGGTGATAACATTGTGTTGCTTTGTTCTCCTTTTAAATGTCTCTCATTTCTTATATATTTTTTAGAACTGGGGGGCTGTGAAGGATGGACTCCAAAACTCCCAGATTCAAGAATTCTTAGACTCTTTGGACAAGTTTGTTGCAACTTTGTCATCCGCAAAAAATAATCTTGATGGAAAAATTGAACTTAAAAAGGTGGACAGCAGCAATCTTCTGGAAAACCTACAAAGTCCATCGGACTTTATAGCTGCAGGTACATTTATGTTTTATTTTGCATGTCAACTATGTGATGAGCTATAGGATGCAAAACCAAAAGGGGTCACATAATACACTTGCCTGCAGGCATGACAATTCTAAGAACTGTATACTTATATGGCTGTAGGCATCTTCCATAGTTAATGGGATCTGCCAACAATGTAATAGCTATAAGACCACATGTCTTGATCACATTGCTTGAGGACTGAAGGGGTTATAGAAAAAACCCCTACCTCTACCATGCTTCCTAAATGCTACAATCAATAGTGACCGCAGTGTCTAAAGGGTTAAATTGCTTGGATCCGAGTTGCCTCCAATCCAGGTACCTACAGCTGCTACCCAACTGTACGTTACACCCATAGGCTGCTCTGTATGGCTCCTTTCATCATCTACAGTACAAGTACAGCAGTGGACTGGATGTGGTTAACACTAAAGGGATTGTCCACTTTGGAAGAGAACTGCCTCTTAATGATAAGTTAATCACAAGTTGTCTCCCTGCAGGGAACCTTAACAATCAGCTGTCCGTAAGGGGGGAATTTATCCAAGCTTTTTTAGCAGTTTTTTTTTTTCAAAATATTGCACGTTTTTGGTATGCCAGTTTTGCTTTAAAAAAGAATGACTTTACCAATTTTAGGGTGTCTCCACATGTCACGTTTTGCTGCTTTTTCCCACGACATACGTCCCAGGAAAATGAATCAAATTTCTGAAGTTGATTAATTTTTCCTTGTAGACTTGAAGCAGTTTCAAATCTGGAGCATGTCAATTTTCTCAGTGTTTCTGCAGCATTTTTGACCCATTATAATGAATTGGGAAAAACATAAATAAACATAAAATTGCATAAAAAATGCTCATTTTTATGCAGCGTTTTTCTTTACAAGAGACATGTTTTTAATGCAGAAATATTTGCAGCAAATACTTAACGTGTGTACATACCCTTATGCTGTTCTCACCACTTTTAAATTTGTCATGGTCAGCTGTTGCTCAAGAAGTTAAAAATTTATGGTACATTGTGCAATACTTTGAGAACTGTATCTGATTAGTACATCCTGTAGCTACACAGATTACCCTCACAAGGGATGGTGCAATTGGGTTACCTCTCAACACTGTGTACAAACAGAATCAGCCCTCTCCCTACCAACAGCCTCACACCTCTACTTGTTGCCTTGCCTGATTTCGCCCTCTTTACCTCATCTTGCCTGCTATGCTTCCCCACCTTCTTATCTAAATGCATGATTTTCCACTGTAAGGGCCCCGTCACACATAGCGACACACCAGCGATCCCGACAACGATATGCACTTGTCAGGATCGCTGGTGTGTCGCTACATGATCGCTGACTGAGCTGCCAAACAGGCAGCTCAGGCAGCGATCAGGACAGTGATGTCGTGACCCGCACCACAATTGTGGGTTACCAGGGCAATGGGGTACCCAGAGCCGAGCCCATGGAAGTCTATAGGGTTGTCACAGGTAGCGGTGGCTCGGTCTGTGGCCCTGGCGGTCAGGCGTATGTTGGGGGGAATTATTTACAGGGGACTGGTATATAACAGTTCGTGACGCCACCTGTAGTTTTCTGATCACTAAGACCAGCGCTGCTGTAGATCTCTGAGGGGATGGTGTGGCAGCTAGATGTCGGGTCCCCTACAGGTGGGACTCTTCCCTCAGGGTCTATAGTGATTATGATGTCGTGAAGGCGTGCAGTTAAATGACACAGTCTCACACATTAAAGCTTCTTTCCATACCTTTTACTTTCCAAGATGATAAGGCAGGTCCCGGGAAGCTGTCGGGGTGGATGGAGGATGCGTTTCAAGGTAACGGCTGAGTAGGTTAGAGGCCTCCTTAACTTTCAATGTAACGAGTCCAACTTGCATGAAGCTAAGTTCACTCAAAAACTCCAGCTAATTCTGTAGCTGTACTGCCCGGTCAGCATGGTGGTCGAGTCTTCTAATGGATAGAACTAAGTTCCTTCTCTTGTCGTGCACTGACTCAAAGTTCTTGTTCTACCTGACCCTGGTTTCGTACTGACAACAGGGCTTGTTCCTGTGACTTGAAGTCCAGCGAACCTCTGGTTATTCTATCACTACGCTTGAAGCTGTAGCGACACTTCGGTCCCCAGTGACCGGTGACTAATGCAGTATAGTCCAATCCTTCAAGCACTTCTATAATTCTTTCCACTGCGCCCTTCGCCCTGCTCGCGCTCTTAATATCAGCACTGACTAGACTAGGATAATATTCAGTCATCCGTACTAGCCTCCACTTCTGTACCGTCTCCCTGTGTTGACAGGAGATCTCGGCTCTCCAAAAGGCACCAGTCCTGACTCTCCGCACGCTCACAGGAGAACTTTCAGACTGCACTGTGCTACAGGACACTCCCCTATACACCCCTGCTGGTTGTGTCTGAAATGTATATGAGTGAAGTCGAGCCCTAAACCGTTACCTCTCCACTCATCCTCCCGGATAATGTGTGCCTTACATACCAGGGCTACACATTCCCCTTTGGTAAAATACAGCACTCCCGGGCTGTGAAATAGACAAAGAAAGAATTTTTGTTTTGCATTTAAACATTTAACATCAAACTCTTCCCAGCAGGGAGGTGAGAAATTCTTAAACGTTGCATTATGTACAATGGACATAGAAAAATACAAAAACATACTTTCAATAAATATGTCATATCAAACAGTATTCTTGTGAAGGACCCGCACCAAACCTTCAACGTGGGTCCTGGGTGGGCTGCAGGACATCTGGCTGCAGACCTCGCTCAGTGCCACACCACACGGGTTTTATGTTCAGAGGTAATTGTTACAGTTGGATATAGAACCACGAGAATGCATAAAGTGCAACTATATACATTATCAGTTCTGGGGCTGACATAGTCCACAGCCTCGAAGTCCATTATTCCTCCTATTTAGTAATGCACAATACCATAACAATACTTTTTACAATATTCACATATGGTAAACTTTTTCTGGGTTAAATTACATTATTTTGCTAGAATTACTGTTGATATCGAATAGGTATCTTCCCTTTCGTGGTTCGCTCTGATCTACGTGGAGTAGCTTCAGGTATATTAGTCTGTGATCTATCTGCTCTGCGTAACGGCAAACTATAGAACTGTCTCAATCTTTCTATGGATCTGGCAAGCGTATTGATGGCTGGGCGGTGTGAGTCAGCTTCACCAGGGGATCCCATAGCATGGGGCGCTGCTTCTGATGGTCCTTCTTGAGATTCTGTAGGCTGGGGTGTTACTGGAATAGGTAACTCCTGAACTGGCTCAACTGGCACCATGGGCATAACTGGAGGTAGAACTTCCTCTTGTGGCTGATAAAACTGCAACACCGGAATGATTACAGCATCTCCCAGTCTGGGCCAATCCGCAGGGAAATCTCCCAGATCCGTGTGTATGACCTCTTCTTTTCTTTCTTCTCGATTGACGACAGGGTTCTCTTCACGAAGCTTTAAGGGTTCTGGGCACAATTTCAAATGGTCTCTGGACACAGTGGATATTGTTCTTCCTCCGTCCTTACTGATGATACAAACTTTTCTGTTGTCATATTTGGAGTCTTGTACGACGTAGGGTTCTTGTTCCCACTGGTTGTCCAATTTGTGCATCTTCCTTTTTCTTTTCAATACCACTTCTCCAGGCATCAAAGGCTTGGCAGGAGCATTCCTGTTGTAAATATCTTCCTGTTTTTCCCGTGCCTTGTTGAGACTTTCTTCTACACAGACTTGCACTCGTCTGTATTGCTCTTGCCGATTGATGTCCCAGTTTTCAACGGCGTCATCTGCCTCCGGTTCTACCACTCCAAGTTCTAAATCTATTGGTAGTCTTCCGGGCCTTGCTCTCATAAGATAGGCTGGAGTGCAGTTAGTGGAACTTACAGGTATATGGTTATACAAGTCAACCAAATCAGGTAGTACGTCCGGCCACCGATTTCTGTCTTCCAACGGTATGGATTTCAACAAATCAAGGACAATGTGGTTCATTTTCTCGCAAAGGCCGTTGGTTTGAGGATGGTATGGTGTTGTTCTAATTTTCTTACACCCATACATGTGACAGAATTCCTTGAATAGGTCAGCCTCGAAAGCAGGTCCTTGATCAGTTAATACTTGCTCCGGATACCCATGCGGTCTGCAGAAGCTTGCTTGAAAGGTTCTTGCTGCCGTCACTGCTGTCTGATCCTTAACTGGAACAACCACCAGAAATCTAGAGTAATGGTCCACCATGGTCAAGGCGTATGAGTATCCAGATCTACTTGGCGCCAATTTAACGTGGTCCAAGGCCACAATCTCCAAGGGACGAGTCGTCCGGATAGGCTGCAGGGGTGCCTTCTGACTACCGTAGTCCTTTCTTCTGAGACCACAGGGTCCACAGTTCCGACACCACCTCTCGGTGGAGCTGCGCATCCCTACCCAGTAGAACCGGCACCTCAACAGGGTCTCCAGCTTTCTCCAGCCAAAGTGTCCTGCTTGATCGTGGTATGCTTCCAACACCATTTGGACGTCTGCCTTGGGGACCACTATCTGCCAGACCATCTCATGGGTCCTGGGGTTGACGTATCTCCTGCACAACTTCTCATGGTATAGGAACAACCGGCTTCTCTCGTTCCACAGGAGCTTTGCTGACATAGGTGCATCTTTTTCCAAGGAGGAACCTTCCTGTCTTAACAACTCCTTGATACGGCTGACCACTGGATCGCTGTCCTGAGTCTCTTTCCAGCTGTGATGGGGTAAGGGATTTAACGTTGCACCATACTGCTTTCTGTAGACTCGCTGCTCGTGGACTATCCCATTTCGATGGAACGCAGGTAGCTCAATTTCTTCCAGGTCGTCCGATTCTTCTTCCGTGTCAGATTCATGCGGCATTCGGGACAATGCGTCAGCATTAGCATTCTTTCGGCCTGCCCGGTACTTGATGGTAAACTGGTAATTGGACAACCGAGCCATCCAACGCTGCTCCATGGCGCCCAGCTTGGCTGTGTCCAGGTGCGTTAAGGGGTTGTTGTCTGTAAACGCAGTGAACTGGTTGGAGGCCAGATAGTGCTTAAATCTTTCAGTAATGGCCCAGACCAGCGCCAGAAACTCCAGCTTGAAGCTGCTATAATTTTCCGGATTCCTCTCAGTTGGCCTGAGTTTTCTGCTGGCATATGCGATGACTTTTTCTTGGCCATTCTGCTTCTGACTGAGAACTGCTCCTAAACCTTCATTACTTGCATCGGTGTACAGCAGGAACGGTTGGCTGTAATCAGGATAGGTCAAGATCTCATCACCTGTAAGGATCTCTTTCATCTTTTGGAATGCTTCAGCCTGTTCCTTACCCCAATTAAAGGGAGGGTTTCTGCTCTTTAGGGATTGTCCTACTAGGAGGTCCTGTAAAGGGGCTGCCTTCTTCGTGTAATCTTTCACGAACCTTCTGTAGTAACCCGTTAGTCCCAGGAACTGTCGCACTTCCTTGAGGTTCTTCGGCTCCGGCCACTTCTGGATAGCAGTGACTTTCTCTGGGTCCGGCGCTACTCCTTCCGAACTGACGATGTGCCCCAAGTATTGTACCTTCTGTTTGAGTAGATGGCATTTTGAGGGTTTCAACTTCATCCCGTACCTGGACAGGGACTCAAATACTTCTGCCAGGTGCTTCAGATGGTCCTCATATGTCTTGGAGTACACGATGACGTCGTCTAGGTATAGCAGCACGGTTTCAAAATTGAGATGTCCCAGGCAGTTCTCCATCACTCTCTGAAATGTTCCTGGGGCACTGCTGAGCCCAAACGGCATTCTGTCGAACTCACAGAGCCCCATTGGGGTGGTGAAAGCCGTTTTCTCACGATCCTCCTCAGCCACAGCCACTTGCCAGTACCCACTAGTCAGATCGAGGGTAGAAAAGTAGTTAGCCGTTTTCAGAGCAGCTAATGATTCCTCTATACGTGGTAACGGGTATGCGTCCTTATGTGTTATGCGGTTCACCTGCCTGTAATCCACACACATTCTCAAGCTACCATCTTTTTTTCTAACCAGGACTAGAGGTGCTGCCCAGGGACTACAACTATCCCTGATTACTCCGGCTTCTTTCATATCTCGCAACATTTCTTTAGCCTTCTGATAATGGGCTGGGGGTATAGGCCTGTACCGCTCTTTGATGGGAGGATGACTGCCTGTAGGGATATGATGTTGTACTCCCTTAATTATCCCAAAATCAAGTGGGTGCTTGCTAAACACTTGGGCGTACTCTTGTACCACCCGTAATACCCCTTGCTTCTGGTGAGCGGGAGTGGTGTCCGTCCCAACATGGAGTTGCTGACACCATTCCGCCACCTGGGTTGCCGGGTCATTGTCCTCCGCTATTTGGCGGGAGTCTAAGGACTCAGTCGGGAGAATAGAATTATTGTCGACAGCATGTAGTTTAGCAATGGTTGCATAACGGGGTAAGTTTACCTCATCATCTCCCCAGTTGAGGAGCCGTACCGGTACTCTTCCATTCACCACTTCCACTACTCCCCTAGCAGTCATAAGTGTAGGTCTATGTTCTGAATGGTGGGGTTCTACTACAGCTTGGTAGTTCTGTCCTCTCAGACCTATGGCTGCCCTGCACCAGATTATCATTTCACTCATTGGGGGTATCACAATGGGATTCGAGTCAGTGACCCGTACATTACTAATTTCGCCGTCTGTAAGCTTCGCTTGCTGCTGACACATCAGGGCCCGGATCTCTCTTTGGATTACTCCCTTTTGTCTTGATCTGGCAATTTCAGCGAGCTGTTGGAGTAAGAACACAACTTCTCCCAGACAGTTACTGATAATGTTAGTACCCAAAATTATATTTAAACCGTTCTCCTCATTTACAGTCTTTACTACTAGAAGCCCCTGGTCTTTCAACTCCTCTCTGCCCACTTTCACATCCACACATTTTGTCCCGAGTACTTCTACAGGAAGACCATTAGAAGCATACACGGTAAAGTCAGGGCTCGGGGGTTTAAGACTGTCCATTGACCAGAACTTAGTATATAGGGCATCAGGTATTAGGGTCACCTGAGACCCAGTGTCTAACAATGCCGGAACTGCAATACCATCTAGAATGATAGACAGGTAGGGTCGCCCACCCACATACCTGCGGTTCCAGTCTAGGGGGCCTGACGGGTCTCCTCCTAGGTGTTGGCCCTCGTACCCAGGTTCTGCCCGTTTAAAGGACACTGTGGAGACATATGGCCTTTCCGGTTGCAACGGTAACAGGTGATCTCCCGACGAGGAGGGTGTTGATCAGAGGTCGCTCCTGGGGGTGGCGTTGTCCTCCTCCGGGGGGGCGACGTCTTCCTTCTTCTCCGGTTCATCCACGGGACGTCTTCTGGGCAGTCAGCTAATAAGATCTTCCCTTCTTCCTCTTTCCGCAGCTGCAGGGCACTCATCACAGCAGCCAGATTTTTAGTCAGCTGGCGCACCTCTGAGCGCAGACAGTCCAATTCACTAGGGGGTGTCACCTGTGTTTTGGCTTCTGCCACTAGCGGGGAAAAGGGGGTACTGCCGGTTCCAGAGTGACTTCACCCTGGTGATGTTGGGTTGCCACCTCAGGTTTGCCCAGGGGTCGCAGCCCTTTTATTGCCATGTCCTTTAGGGCATCAAAGGTAGCATCAGGATGATCTAAGGACCACCTGTTTACAGTTCTGCGTTCCTCTTGGGATCTCAATCCCTGTACAAATTGTTCTTTCAGCATCTTATTTTCGTCGATAGCATTTATATTATTAATCTGCTTAAGGGCTCTCAGGGCTCCTTGTAGTCAGCAAGCGTAGTCCCTGATGCTGTCACCTGGCTGCTGTGAACAGTGGTAGAAGGCCATCCGGAGATCCGTTTCTGTGCGGTCTTCAAACATGGCATGTAGCTTAAAGAGGATCGCAGGTACCGACTCCTGATCAACGGTATCCCAAGTCTCCACTTCCCTCTCAGCAGCGCCAGTTAGCTGCCCTATCAGCACAGCAGCTTTTTGCCTCTCAGGCATGGAGTACATTTCTAGGATGCTGCATAACTTCCGCTTGAATCCTGCTAAAGTGCCTGGCT
This sequence comes from Oophaga sylvatica, assembly GCA_033576555.1. Classification (NCBI taxonomy): domain Eukaryota; kingdom Metazoa; phylum Chordata; class Amphibia; order Anura; family Dendrobatidae; genus Oophaga; species Oophaga sylvatica. The sequence goes on along the minus strand of JARQOD010000006.1, from coordinate 212,199,090 downwards.
CACCTCTGTACTGGGGAAGCCATTTCGCCCCAGGCATATATGGGAGCGTTAGTGGCATGAGCGGGACTACCGGACTGGGTGCTGGGCCTGCGCCCCCATCTGGCGCTACAATGCCACGCGGTGCGGGGTCGGGGCCTCCGGCTGGAGCCGCACTGTCGGCCGGTTGTTGTGACATATTAGCGCCCCCTTGGTTAAACGGAGCCTACCGGTTTCAGAAGCTGCTATTCCACAGGCACAGCGGTGGGGACAGGACCTTCGTCGCAGGCGCTCTGATGTCAGAGCGTCCACTTCCTGTCGCAGGACCTGCCGCTGAGTCAGAGCCGGGGGCGTGTCCAAGACTTTGCGCGCTCTTTCAGGTACGCCCACCTTCTTCTCCAGCGCCTTAGGGCGCGAATATGGCGGCAAATATGGCGGTATTTGGCGCCAAACAACAGCAACAGTCTTTTTCACAAAGCACTCCACAGGCACACAGGGCTCGCAATTCTGCAAGTTTCGGATCCTGTTCGTGAAGCCAAAATTGTCGTGACCCGCACCACAATTGTGGGTTACCAGGGCAATGGGGTACCCAGAGCCGAGCCCATGGAAGTCTATGGGGTTGTCACAGGTAGCGGTGGCTCGGTCTGTGGCCCTGGCGGTCAGGCGTATGTTGGGGGGAATTATTTACAGGGGACTGGTATATAACAGTTCGTGACGCCCCCTGTAGTTTTCTGATCACTAAGACCAGCGCTGCTGTAGATCTCTGAGGGGATGGTGTGGCAGCTAGATGTCGGGTCCCCTACAGGTGGGACTCTTCCCTCAGGGTCTATAGTGATTATGATGTCGTGAAGGCGTGCAGTTAAATGACACAGTCTCACACATTAAAGCTTCTTTCCATACCTTTTACTTTCCAAGATGATAAGGCAGGTCCCGGGAAGCTGTCGGGGTGGATGGAGGATGCGTTTCAAGGTAACGGCTGAGTAGGTTAGAGGCCTCCTTAACTTTCAATGTAACGAGTCCAACTTGCATGAAGCTAAGTTCACTCAAAAACTCCAGCTAATTCTGTAGCTGTACTGCCCGGTCAGCATGGTGGTCGAGTCTTCTAATGGATAGAACTAAGTTCCTTCTCTTGTCGTGCACTGACTCAAAGTTCTTGTTCTACCTGACCCTGGTTTCGTACTGACAACAGGGCTTGTTCCTGTGACTTGAAGTCCAGCGAACCTCTGGTTATTCTATCACTACGCTTGAAGCTGTAGCGACACTTCGGTCCCCAGTGACCGGTGACTAATGCAGTATAGTCCAATCCTTCAAGCACTTCTATAATTCTTTCCACTGCGCCCTTCGCCCTGCTCGCGCTCTTAATATCAGCACTGACTAGACTAGGATAATATTCAGTCATCCGTACTAGCCTCCACTTCTGTACCGTCTCCCTGTGTTGACAGGAGATCTCGGCTCTCCAAAAGGCACCAGTCCTGACTCTCCGCACGCTCACAGGAGAACTTTCAGACTGCACTGTGCTACAGGACACTCCCCTATACACCCTGCTGGGTGTGTCTGAAATGTATATGAGTGAAGTCGAGCCCTAAACCGTTACCTCTCCACTCATCCTCCCGGATAATGTGTGCCTTACATACCAGGGCTACACAGTGACACTGCGGGTAACGTCGCTTAGTTACCCGCAGTGTACGTTGGATACCAGCCCGCTGATGCAGGGAGCTGGTAACCAAGGTACACATCGGGTTTCCAGGCACTGGCTGTCACCTGGAAACCCGATGTGTACCTTGGTTACCAGCTCCCTGCAGCAGCGCGCTGGTATCTAACGTACACATCAGGTTTCTAGGCACCGCCCGGCGCCTGGAAACCCGATGTGTACCTTGGTTACCAGCTGATCGCTGGTCTCCTGCCTGCCACACGCAGCAATGCGTGCTGGCCAGCAGGAGACCAACGACCAAAAAAATGTCCAGGATATTCAGCAATGATCAGCGATACCCGGCAGGGGGGCTGATCGTCGCTGAATGTCACACATAGCGATATCGCTGGGGAGATTGCTGTTGCATCACAAAACTAGTGACTCAGCAGCGATCTCGCTATCGAGATCGCTGTGTGTGACGGGGGCTTAAGGCCTCAATTCATCAAAGTGATTAAGGGTCCCGTCACACACTTCAATGTCCCAGCGATACCCCCAACGATCCGACATGGATGGGATCGCTGGGACATCGTTAGCTTATCGCTGGTGAGCTGTCATATGGGCAGACTCACCCGCGATCAGGACCAGCGAGCACGCTGGTATCCAGGGTAAACATCGGGTAACTAAGCGTTGCGTGTCGCTTAGTTATCCGATGTGTACCCTGGATACCGGTTCCCAGCTTCTGCTGTACCGCGCTGGCAGCTGGTATCCAGGGTAAACATCGGGTAACTAACCGCTGCGCGGTGCTTAGTTACCCGATGTGTACCCTGGATACCGGCTCCCAGCTTCTTCTGTACCGCGCTGGGAGCTGGTATCCAGGGTAAACATCGGGTAACTAAGCGCTGCGCAGCTCTTAGTTACCTGATGTGTACCCTGGATACCAGCTCCCAGCTTCTACTGTACAGCGCTGGGAGCTTGCTGATCGTTGGTCTCCCGCTGTCACATGCAGCGATGCGTGCTGGCCAGTGGGACACCAACGATGAAAAAATGGTCCAGGCCATTCGACGACGATCAGCGATATGCAGCAGGGGGGCCGGTCGTCGCTGCGTGTCACATGTAGCGAGATCGCTGGCTAGGTCGCTGTTGCGTCACAAAATCGGTGATGCTTCAGCGATCTCGCTTAGTGTGACGGGGGCTTTAGCCAGAAATCTGGCAACAGAGGTCCACAAACATCTTATCACTTTTGGCGTTTTTACTCCATTTTCAGCTAGCTTTGCCAAAATGGGTGGAGCTGGAGTGAAATGATTGGGGGACAAAGTAAGGTGACACCTCAATTAATTCATGATGAGCTGTAGAAAATACAGTCATAGCTGAAAGTGTTGGCACACTTGAAATTATTCCAGAAAATGAGGTATTGCTCCCAGAAAATTATTGCAATTACACATGTTTTGTTAAAACAACTCAAAAAAACAGAGAAAAAATTGCAAATTGGACATAATTTCACATAAAACTCCCTAAATGGGCCAAACAAAATTGTTGGCACTCTCAGCTTAATATTTTGTTGCACACCCTTTGGAATAAATAACTGCAATCAATCGCTTCCTCTAACCATCAACAAGCTTCTTACACCTCTCAACTGGAATTTTGGACCACTCTTCTTTTGCAAACTGCTCCAGGTCTCTCATATTTGAAGAGTGCCCTCTCCCAACAGCAATTTTAAGATCTCTCCACAGGTGTTCAATGAGATCTAGATCCGGACTCATTGCTGGCCACTTCAGAACTCTCAAGCGCCTTGTTTCCATCCATTTTTTGGTGCTTTTTGAAGTATGTTTGGGGTCATTGTCCTGCTGGAAGACCCATGACCTAGGACGCAAAGCCAGCATTCTTACACTAGGCATTACATTGTAATTCAAAATCCTTTAGTAATCTTCAGATTTCATTATGCCTTGAACACAGTACAGGCACCCAATGTCAGAGGCAGCAAACAACCCCAAAACATGTTTGAATCTCAACCACATTTGACTGTAGGTACTGTGTTCTTTTATCTGCAGGCCTCATTTAGTATTTGGTAAACAGTAGAATGATGTGCTTAGCCAAAAAACTCTATCTTGGTCTCATCTGTCCACAAGACGCTTTCCCAGAAGGATTTTGGCTTACGCATGTACATTTTGGTAAATTGCAGTATAACTTATTTATGTCTCTGTTTCAGCAGTAGGGTCATTCTGGGTCTGCATAGCGTTTAATTTCATTCAAATGTCAACAGATAGTTCACACTGATGCACCTTGAGCCTGCAGGAGAGCATGAATATCTGTGGAACTTAATTGGGGCTGCTTATTCGCCATCCAGACTATCCTGTGTTGCAACATTTCATCATTTTTTCTCTGCCGTTTACATCCAGGGAGATTAGCTATAGTGCCATGGGTTGTAAACTTCTTGATTATGTTGTGCACTAAGAACAAAAGAACATCAAGAGATGGACTTGTAACCTTGAAATTGTTGATATTTTTCAACAATTTTGGTTCTCAGTTGTCTTCTCTTTCTGTTCTCCATGGTTAGTGTGGCACACACAGACACACAATGCAAATATTGAGTCAACTTCTCCCCTTTTATCTGGCTTCAGGTGTGATTTTCATATTGTCCACACCTGTTACTTTGCAGAGGTGAGTTTGAACGAGCATCACATGCTTCAAAGTAGTTTCCTCACAATTTTGGAAATTGGTCAACAATTTTGTCCGGCCCATTTTTGGGTTTTTGTTTGAATTCATGTCCCAATTTGCCTTTTTTCTCAGTATTTTTGTGTTGTTCCAATAAACACAAAGAAAATAAACGTGTAATTACAGTAATTTTCTGGGAGAAATACTGTACTTAATGTTCTGGAACAATTTCAAGGGTGCCAACACTTTCGGCCATGATTGTATTGTCCATTGCACTAATTAAAACCCTAGAACTCCTGCTTCCAGATATTCTGCAGTTATGGAAAGGGTTTGGTTCGAGTAAGTACACTCATGGAAAGTGCGATCCACAGCAATTTGCGTATCTTCTTTAAAGGGAATCTGTTGCGATGAAAGTGCAGTCAAATCGTCAGACCTCATGTTATAGAGCAGTGGAGCGAAGTAGACTAATTTATAGTTTTGTGAGAAAATCTTTCATATATCCTGTAAAGAGGTTTAAATGAAAAAAAACACAGGTTATACTGATTTTTTTCTTACACAACATTATACTGTATATCAATCTGCTGAGCTCCCCATGCTCTATGGCATAATGCCTGCAGCTTGTATTACATTTTCATAGTGGCATGACATCCCTTTACGCCATCTATATGGACATGTAGGAATAAAATGATTCCTGGATATCTACGAACCTAATTCTTATTCCAGAGAAATCAATATTTTTGTTAATATCTAAATGAGCTGATAAGATCTATGGTCTGGACACTGATCTGTATGAGAATCTGCCTCCAGAGCTTAATTTAAATGAAAGGTGGTGTTACCGCTGTAAAAAACTAAAGCACAAAAACCTCAACTCACTGGGTAGGGAAATATCTTAAAGTAGGGTGCAGTGCACGGCAGCCTCAGGCCGGTTCCTGAGTATGTGAGGCATGAACAAGAAGAAAAAATGTCAGCAACCGCAAAAATGAATAGATTAAAACATGACAATTTTATTGTAGTGCATAAAAATCCAAAAAGAAGTTTAAAAAAACATACAAAAGATAAGCCCCGGTTCTACGCGTTTCGAGATGACATGTAATGCCTGACAGCCTTCTCTCCTGATTTCCCTGCAGAGCTGTGTGTGATTATAACAAACACATTAATGCAGAGCTGAGCTTTGTCTCATTACAAACAATCTGCAGCTCTCCTCTCATAGTGCTGTCAGGGGGCCGATCTGGCATTAGTCGAACATCCCTTCGGCGGATATTAGCTACTCACAAATGGCACCCTTACAAAATCCAGCTGCTGCAGCATCTCAAAGAGGATGACCCAGATCGGCGTGCTGAATTTGCAGAATGGGCAAAACAAAAATTGGAACAGGACCCTCAGTTTACACAGAACATTATGTTTAGTGATGAGGCAAACTTTTTTGGGTGGGCCATTTATATGGACACACCTAAATGAAATGGGAATGGTGACAGTTTTCTTGCGTAGGGTGCATTGAAATCTGCTGCAATGACCCGGGTACTGCGCTCACCAGACATCAACACAATTTCTATCCGCTTCTCACGTGTTAACCTGTGCGCATGTCAATGGCTGTAAACAAAGAGAAACTTGTAAATAACTCATGAAAGAATAAAGTATCGTTAAAACCAAGCACTCCATTGTTTTTCTTGTGAAATTCTCAATAAGTTTGATGTGTCACATGACCCTCTTCCCATTAGAAAAAATAAAGTTGGATCCAAAATGGCTGACTTCAAAATGGCCGCCATGGTCACCACCCATCTTGAAAAGTTTTCCCTCTCCAATATACTAATGTGACACAAACAGGAAGCTGATATCACCAACCATTCCCATTTTATTTAGGTGTATCCTTACACATGGCCCACCCTGTACATTACGTTTCATAGCCTGTCTATATATTATAACCTCATGCTGCAGTACATCACCCAACTCATCCCCCTCTTTATAAAGCACAATTTTACAGAATATCACTCCTCTTCACCCCTCTGTACACAGCTCCATAATAATTGTATAAAATAATAGAGAAATTATTAAAATAATTCACATACACCCAAATAGGGATGTATATTGAGACACTGCTTAATTATATGTTGTGTCTCCATTAAAGCTATAACTCATTAAAAATTCCCAGTTGGATGTTAGTTATAATTATTTTTATTCATTAAGTCCCTGGCCATTTGTCATGTGTGCATTGCCACGAAGATCGTCGCGGTTGCACATTTTGACTTCTCACAGCTGAGCTGCTGTTTCTTTGTGTTTGGCAGCTAGGGAGTTAATTCTGTCTGTGCTCGGTGCTGGGACTGGGTGCAGTTTCTCCCGGCTGCAATTGATTATTTGTTGATTGGTTTCCTTTAAATTCCTGGTTGTCTGCTTGGGGAGTTGCCAGTGAAACCTTCATGCAGACCACAGATAGGAATGAATCTGTATAGACTTTAGTTGTGAGCTCCTTAGTTGTTCTAAGCTCAACTTGGTTAGAGTTTATTTCCCAGACCATTTATGTTCCTTTGGTGTTTGAGTGTGTATGCAAGCGAGTGTTATCCTGTCTGTCTTATATGTCTAATCTGTGTATTTAGCTAAGATCAGCCCATATCCCTTTGGTAGTAGTCAGGATCCTTCTTAGGACTGATTACAGGGTTCAGGGTCTGATAGGAGACAGGGTTAGGTTGGAGACTTGGACCTCTGAACCATTATCAGTACCTCCAAGGTGAGGGATTAGTTAGGACCCCAGTTTAGGGTCAGGTTAGATCCCGGTCCACCTCTTTCCTGTTTCAGCTCATCAAGTCCTCAAGATTAACCCTGGTTCAGCAGATATCGTGTCAGGTAAATCTATTCTATACTTACATGCTGATGTTGCTATACTAGTTGTTGTATAGAGTGTTGTTCCTGTATTAATAGTTTACTGACATTGTATACATATCATTAGACAGCGTGACATTTTCACTGGCCTTAAAAATTATCTCCAGTTACCATGGATCCAGTAGCCCAGCTGGCTCTGCAGTTGCAGGGATTATCCATGGAGCTGACGGACATTAAGTCCAAAGTTTTGTCTCCCCTGGAGCAAACCAGAGTTGAACCTAAGGTTGCTCTCCCGGACAGGTTCACTGGTGGGCGAGACAAATTTTTCACCTTCCGGGAGGCATGTAAATTGTATTTTCGGCTTCGGCCTCGATCATCAGGGAGTGAGGAGCAGAGAGTGGGAATTGTTATCTCACTTCTGCAAGGGGACCCTCAATCCTGGGCATTTTCCCTTCCTCCGGGATCCCCGGCTCTACTGTCTGTAGATCAATTTTTTACTGCCCTGGGATTGGTATATGATGACCCAGATCGGGTCTCTCTTGCTGAGACAAAATTACGTAAGATACAGCAGGGAGATCGTCCGGCAGAGGAATTTGCTTCTGAGTTTCGTAGATGGGCCACAGATACTCAGTGGAATGACCCAGCTCTTAGGAGCCAGTTTTGTCATGGGCTTTCTGATAAATTAAAAGACGTTTTGGCTCAATATGAGTCTCCTCCTTCTCTGGAGGCTGCTATGGCCTTAGCTATCCGTACTGATAGACGGCTTCGGGAGAGGGGTGAGGTAACCCCACTCCCTGTTGTTTCTCCACCTACCACTAAAGTCCCTTATGTTGAGGTTCCCTTGTCTGTTCGGATGAGCCTATGCAGTTGGGAGGGACATCATTTCGTAGGAGGGGATTGGCGGTACGCCGCAGGACTAGAAGATGTTTTTTCTGCGGGAAAGAGGGACATTTTGTTGAAGAATGTCCATCCCGTGCCTTGTTGAGCCAAAAGTCGCCGGAAAACTGTTAATCCCAGGTTGTGTGGTGGACGACAACCTGGGAGTATGTATTTTATCCGCCAGTTCTTCTCAGTTCCTTGTACCAGTGGAGGTGGTAGTTGGTACGAGAGTGGAGAGATTGTCTGTTCTTCTTGATAGTGGTTCCGGGGCTAATCTGGTTGACGCTCAGTTTGCTCAGGCTCAAGGTATGCATCTGAGTGTATTGGTCAAACCGATCCCTATATTCTCCATTGACGCCAGGCCTCTCGGCCAAGGTAGCTTTGTTCATGAGGTTCATAACATTGACCTTCGGGTAGGGGCAATACATAGGGAACAATTATCTTGTTATGTGTTGGAGGGTCTACCTACTCCCATTGTGTTGGGACTTCCTTGGTTGGTTAAACATAACCCTGTGATTAATTGGCAGTCTAGAGAAATAAGCCAATGGGGTGAGTTTTGCAAAAGCAACTGCATGAACACAGTCATCAGTGCGGTCGTGCCTAGTACATTGCCTCCTTTTTTGGAGGATTTTGGGGATGTTTTCTCTGAGGAGGGGTGTCAGGAGTTGCCTCCTCATCGCGTGTATGACTGCTCTATTAATCTCCTTCCTGATGCTAAGTTGCCTAAAGCTAGGTTGTATAATCTTTCTGGTCCTGAGAGGCAGGCTATGAAAGATTATATTTCTGAAAGTCTGGCCAAAGGGCATATTAGACCTTCATCTTCCCCAGTAGCCGCGGGGTTCTTCTTTGTGAAGAAGAAAGATGGAGGCCTACGCCCTTGCTTGGATTTCCGCGAACTTAATCGGATTACTGTTCGAGATCCGTATCCACTCCCTCTTATTCCTGATCTCTTCAATCAAATTGTTGGCGCCAAATGGTTTTCTAAATTGGATCTCAGGGGGGCGTATAATCTGATTAGGATAAAAGAGGGGGATGGTGGAAAACGGCGTTTAACACGCCGGAGGGACATTATGAGAACCTAGTCATGCCTTTTGGTCTGACTACTGCACCAGCAGTATTCCAACATTTTGTTAATGACATTTTTCGTCACCTTGTGGGGCTGTTTGTGGTTGTATATTTGGACGACATTTTAATTTACTCGCCAGATCTTGTGTCTCATCAGGAGCATGTGAGACAGGTGTTGCAGATCTTGCGAGACAATAAATTATACGCCAAACTGGAGAAGTGTGTATTTGCCGTACAGGAACTTCAGTTTTTGGGTTTTTTGGTGTCAGCTTCCGGTTTCCGTATGGACCCTGAAAAGGTGAGAGCAGTGCTTGAATGGGATCAGCCAGGGGATCTTAAGGCTCTGCAGCGTTTTTTGGGGTTTGCTAACTACTACCGGAAATTTATTTGTAATTTCTCATCTGTCGTCAAACCTCTCACTGACATGACAAGAAAAGGGACGGATTTTTCTAAATGGTCGGACAAAGCTTGCCAAGCCTTTTCCTCTTTGAAAAAATGTTTTGCTTCGGCACCCGTTCTCATCCAACCAGATGCATCTCAGCCGTTCATTGTGGAGGTGGATGCGTCTGACGTAGGGGTGGGTGCTATATTGTCCCAGGGTCCGTCCCTGGTAAATGGCATCCGTGCGCTTTCTTTTCTAAGAAATTGTCGTCCGCCGAAAGGAATTATGATATCGGCAATAGGGAACTTTTGGCCATTAAGTTAGCTTTTGAAGAATGGCGTCACTTTTTGGAGGGGGCAGTCCACCCGGTTACCGTTATTACTGATCACAAGAACCTGTTGTATTTGGAATCCGCTAAGCGTCTGAATTCCAGACAAGCTCGATGGTCGTTGTTTTTTACCAGGTTTAATTTTGTCGTCACTTATCGCCCGGGGTCTAAGAATATAAAGGCTGATGCCTTGTCTCGCAGTTTCCCAGGGGCCGGGAAAACGGATGACCCGAGTCCTATCCTTCAGGAGGGGGTGGTAGTGTCGGCTGTATTTTCTGAGCTTGAGGAGGAGGTGTTAGAGGCTCAGGGGGACGCCCCTGCAGGACCTCCAGGGAGACTGTTTGTCCCAAATCTGTTGAGACAAAAGGTTATTGAGGCACATCATAATTCTGCTCTAGCAGGACATCCAGGGAGTAAGGCTACTTTAGATCTCCTTTCTCGCCGGTTTTGGTGGCCTAATGCTAATAAAGATGTTATAACTTTTGTCGCGTCATGTGGGGTGTGTGCTCGCTCTAAAACCCCTCATACCCGTCCGTCTGGGACCCTTTTACCCTTGAAACTTCCGGAGCGTCCATGGACTCATTTATCTATGGACTTCATTACGGACCTTCCTCCGTCGTCAGGGAATACTGTCATACTGGTGGTTGTTGACAGGTTCAGTAAGATGGCACATTTCGTTGCTCTTCCTGCACTCCCTAATGCTAAAACTCTGGCGCAGGTGTTCATTAGGGAGATCGTTAGACTTCATGGGTTGCCTTCTGATGTGGTGTCAGATAGGGGGTCTCAGTTTGTGTCCAAATTTTGGAGGGCATTTTGTTTACGTCGGGGGATGCAATTGTCATTTTCCTCGGCTTTTCATCCGCAGACCAATGGTCAGACAGAGCGTCTGAATCAGAGCTTAGAGACATATCTCCGGTGTTTTGTCTCAGAGAACCAAGAGGACTGGTCTTCTTTCTTGCCTCTGGCAGAGTTCGCTCTTAACAACAGGCGGAGCGAGTCCACTGGTAAGTCCCCGTTTTTTGGGGCATATGGTTTTCATCCCCAGTTTTGTACTTTCAATGGGGGGGGGCCCTTCTGGGGTTCCTGAGGAGGAGCGTTTCTCGTCGTCACTTGCTTCTGTGTGGAGAGGTGTATTGAATAATCTGAGTGCGATGGGGAACCGTTACAAACGTATGGCTGATAGGAGGAGAGTTTCTGGTCCAGATCTGAATGTGAACGATCTGGTATGGTTGCCTACCAGGAATATAAAACTTAAAGTGCCCTCCTGGAAACTGGGTCCCAGATTCATCGGGCCGTACAGGATCAGTTCCATAATTAATCCTGTGGCATTTCGTCTGGACCTCCCTCCTACGTTTAAAATTCATAATGTGTTCCACAAGTCATTACTTAAAAGGTATGTGGCACCAGTCATACCGTCACCTCTACCTCCTCCTCCTGTGTTGGTCAATGGTAACTTGGAATTTCAAGTATCAAAGATCATTGACTCACGTCTGAATCGCCGGTCCCTTCAGTACTTGGTGCATTGGAAGGGGTATGGTCCAGAGGAGAGGACGTGGGTCCCTGCGTCTGATGTTAACGCAGATCGTTTGGTTCGGACCTTCCACAGAACTCACCCGGGCAGGCCTGGCCCTGAGGGTCCGGAGGCCCCTCGTAGAAGGGGGGGTACTGTCATGTGTGCATTGCCACGAAGATCGTCGCGGTTGCACATTTTGACTTCTCACAGCTGAGCTGCTGTTTCTTTGTGTTTGGCAGCTAGGGAGTTAATTCTGTCTGTGCTCGGTGCTGGGACTGGGTGCAGTTTCTCCCGGCTGCAATTGATTATTTGTTGATTGGTTTCCTTTAAATTCCTGGTTGTCTGCTTGGGGAGTTGCCAGTGAAACCTTCATGCAGACCACAGATAGGAATGAATCTGTATAGACTTTAGTTGTGAGCTCCTTAGTTGTTCTAAGCTCAACTTGGTTAGAGTTTATTTCCCAGACCATTTATGTTCCTTTGGTGTTTGAGTGTGTATGCAAGCGAGTGTTATCCTGTCTGTCTTATATGTCTAATCTGTGTATTTAGCTAAGATCAGCCCATATCCCTTTGGTAGTAGTCAGGATCCTTCTTAGGACTGATTACAGGGTTCAGGGTCTGATAGGAGACAGGGTTAGGTTGGAGACTTGGACCTCTGAACCATTATCAGTACCTCCAAGGTGAGGGATTAGTTAGGACCCCAGTTTAGGGTCAGGTTAGATCCCGGTCCACCTCTTTCCTGTTTCAGCTCATCAAGTCCTCAAGATTAACCCTGGTTCAGCAGATATCGTGTCAGGTAAATCTATTCTATACTTACATGCTGATGTTGCTATACTAGTTGTTGTATAGAGTGTTGTTCCTGTATTAATAGTTTACTGACATTGTATACATATCATTAGACAGCGTGACACCATTGTCCTAGTCCAGGTAAAATAATATCAAAGTCCAATTCCGCAAGATTAGTTGCATGGATATTTATCATATAAAGTGACTTGTGCTTTTATTAATTCCAAGTATGTAATAATCGCTGATTATCAGTTGTTCAGTGATATTCGTTGTCAGACAGGTAAATGATTATTAAATTATTTACTGAGTAATATCTTGGGCCATTAATATCAGATCCGCATATCACTAGTAATATGGCATAGTCAGTATTGACCAGGAACGGACTGGGACTGAAATTCAGACCTGGCATTTGAAATCACATTGGTCCATGCTGTCTGCGCCCCGAGCACCAGATGGGGATATATTACTAATATTACCCTGCCTGGAGGAAATCTAGATCCACTACAAGACCAACATTTCTAATAATACCAATACTATTGCTATATAAGATTAAATAATTAAAATATTTAAATAATAATATTGCAACATTAAAGACAAATACCAACAAACCATAACCAAATATTACCAGCATATACAGTAATAATACCACCATACTGATTGTTAACCCCCTCATCCCCAAGGGTGGTTTGCACCTTAATGACAGGGCCAATTTTTACAATTCTGACCCCTGTCTCTTTATGAGGTTATAACTCTGGAATGCTTCAACGGATCTTAGTGATTCTGAGATTGTTTTCTCATGACATATTATACTTCACGTTAGTGGTAAAATTTCTTCGATATAACTTGCATTTATTTTTTAAAAAAGCGCAAATATGGTGAAAATTTTGAAAATTTTGCAATTTTCAAACTTTGAATTTTTATTCCCTTAAAACAGAGAAATGTCACACAAAATAGTTAATAAATAACATTTCCCAGATGTCTACTTTACATCAGCACAATTTTGGAACCAAATTTTTTTTTGTTAGGAAATTATAAGGGTTAAAAGTTGATCAGTGATTTCTCATTTTTACAACAAAATTTACAAAGTCATTTTTTTATGGACCCCCTCACATTTGAAGTCACTTTGAGTGGTCTGTATGGCAGAAAATACCCAAAAGTGACACAATTCTAAAAACTGCACCCTAAAGGTACTAAAAACCACATTCAAGAAGTTTATTAACCCTTCAGGTGGTTCACATGAGCTGAAGCAATGTGGAAGGAAAAAATGAACATTTAAATTTTTAGTCACCAAAATGATCTTTTACAAACTGTTTTTTATTTTCAGAAGGGTAAAAGGAGAAAATGGACAGATAAAGTAGTTGTGCAATTTCTCCTGAGTACGCCGATACCCCATATGTGGGGGAAAACCACTGTCTGGGCACACGGCAGAGCTTGTAAGGGAAGGAGTGCCGTTTGACTTTTTCAAACCAAAATTGGCTGGAATTGAGATTGGACGCCATGTCGCGTTTGGAGAGCCCCTGATGTGCCTAAACAGTGGAAACCCCCCACAAGTGACACCATTTTGGAAACTAGACCCCCTATGGAACTTATCTAGATCTTTTGTGAGCACTTTGAACCTCCAAGTGTTTCACAAAAGTTTATAATGCCTGGGTGGGAAAAAATAAAAACAATTTTCCACAAAAATGATTTTTTAGTCCCAAATTTTTGATTTTTCCCAAGGAAATTGGACCCCAAAAGGTGTTGTCAAATTTGTCCTGAGTACGCTGATACCCCATATGTGGGGGGGGACTGTTTGGGCGCACGGCAGGGCTTGGAAAGGAAGTAATAACGCTTTGGAATGCAGATGTTGATGGGGTCATGTTCCGTTTGCAGTGCCCAAGATGTGCCTAAACAGTGGAAACCCCCACAAGTGACCCCATTTTGGAAACTAGACCCCATAAGGAACTTATCTAGATCTGTGGTGAGCACTTTGAACCCCCAAGTGCTTCACACAAGTTTATAATGCCCGGGCATGAAAATAAAAAATCCTATTTTTTTCCCACAAAAATTATCTTTTAGTCACTAATTTTTTATTTTCCCAAGTGTAACAGGAGAAATTGGACCACAAAAGTTGTGGTCCAATTTGTCCTGAGTACGCTGATAACCCATATGTGGGGGGGAACCACTGTTTGGGTGCACGGCAGAGCTCGGAATGGAAGGAGCACCATTTGACTTTTTCCAACCAAAATTGTCTGGAATTGAGATTGGACGCCATGTTGCATTTGGATAGCCCCTGATGTGCCTAAGCAGTGGAAACCCCCCACAAGTGACCCCATTTTGAAAACTAGACCCCCTAAGGAACTTATCTAGATCTGTGGTGAGCAATTTGAACCCCAAAGGGCTTCACACAAGTTTATAATGTAGAGCCGTAAAATTAAAAAATCTTTTCACCCCAATTTTTATTTTCCCAAGGTGTTGTGAGTGGGCTTGGGATGAGTTCTGAGCAGAGGCTCCCTCTGGTGGTTACAAGCGGTGCTGGTCTGCCCAGTGAAGATTGTGAAGATTGTGAGGATTGGGAATCAGGTGTTACTGACTGGTCTTATATAAGGGAGTCACTTTCCCATCAGGGTTGCCGGTGATCAATTGTTCTGGTCTCCATCTTTGATTCCTGTTTCCCTTGTAGCCTGCTGTGTCGTGTCTGCATCTCCTGCTAACAGATAAGACATTTTCCTCTTTTTGTTTTTGTGCTTGATTTTTGCTTTTTGTCCTGCACTTCTGTGGGGGCCTTCAAGGTCCCCTCCGGGGGCTTTTGCCCTCTCAGTTTAGTTCAGCCACTGATGTTTGTACTTTTGCTTTTTCCAATTTTTTCAGTGGCTGTTGTTTTGATTTTGTTACACCAGAGAACTAATTTAGGTGGTAGAGGTCGTGTGATCTCAGGTGTTTTTGAAATTAGTAGAGTTGGTGCTTTTCAGGGTTTTCTGGGATTGCAGTAAGTACCCTTCCTATCCTTTTCTATTTAGTTAGTTTGGGCCCCAACGTTTGCTCATACTATTTTCCTTCTGTGTCAGTATTTCTTCTTGTCTAACCGCCATTACATGTTTGGGGGCTTTCTATTATCTTTGGGGTTCTGCTCCGGGGCAGATAGCTTTCCTATATCTATCTTTAGGTGTAGTTAGTTTCTCAGGCTGTGACGAGGCGTCTAGGACCAACGTAGGAACGCTCCACGGCTGCCTCTAGTTGTTGTGGTTAGTCAGGATACTGCAATCTCATAGATTCCAACTGCTCTGGTGTATTGCCTTTTTTGCCTGCACTCCTCAGCTACCGAAACATAACACAAGGGTAACAAGAACCCAAAAGTTATTGTGCAATTTGTCCTGAGTACGCTGATACCCCATATGTGGGGGGTAAACCACTGTTTGAGTGCATAGCAGAGCTTGGAAGGGACGGAGCGCCATTTGACTTTTTCAACGCAGAATTGGCTGGATGCCATGTCGTGTTTGGAGAGCTCCTGATGTGCCTAAACAGTGGAAACCCCAACAAATGACACCATTTTGGAAACTAAACCCCTCAAGGAACTTATCTAGATGTGTGGTGAGAACTTTGAACCCCCAGGTGTTTCACTAAAGTTTATAATGCCCGAGCATGAAAATAAAAAAATCATATTTTTTCCACAAACATGATCTTTTAGTCCCCAACTTTTTATTTTCCCAAGGGTTACAGGAGAAATTGGACCCCAAAAGTTGTTGTCCAATTTGTCCTGAGTACACTGATACCCCATATGTTGGAGAAAACTACTGTATGGGCACACGTCAGGGCTCGGAAGGGAAGTAGTGACGTTTTGGAATGGTCTGCGGGCTTCATGTCGCGTTTGGAGAACCCCTGATGTGCTTAAACAGTGGAAACCCCCAACAAGTGACCCCATTTTGGAAAATAGACCCACCAAGGAACTTATCTAGATGTGTGGTGAGAACTTTGAACCCCAAAGTGCTTCACAGAAGTTTATAACGTACAGCCGTAAAAATAAAAAATCCTTTTTTTTCTTTACAAAAATGGGTAACAGGAGAAATTGGACCCCAAAACTTGTTTTCCAATTTGTCCTGAGTACGCTGATACCCTATATGTGGGAGAAAACTACTGTATGGGCACATGTCAGGGCTCGGAAGGGAAGTAGTGACGTTTTGGATTGCAGACTTTGTTGGAATGGTCTGCGGGCGTCATGTCGCATTTGGAGAGCCCCTGATGTGCCTAAACAGTGGAAACCCCCACAAGTGACCCCATTTTGGAAAATAGACCCCACAAGGAACTTATTTAGATGCGTGGTGAGCGCTATGAAGCCCCAAGTGCTTCACAGATATTATAACGTACAGCCGTAAAAACAAAAAAATATATTTTTTTTAAAAAAATGATATTTTTGCCCCCGATATTTTCCCAAGGGTAGCAGAAGAAATTGGACCCAAGAGTTATTGTGCAATTTGTCCTGAGTACGCTGATAGCCCATATGTGGGGGTAAACTACTCTTTGGGCGCATGGCAGAGCTCAGAAGTGAAGGAGCACTGTTTGACTTTTTCAACGCAGAATTGGCTGGAATTTAGATCAGACGCCATGTCACATTTGGAGAGCCCTGATGTGCCTAAACAGTGGAAACCCCTCAATTCTAACTCCAACTCTAACCCCAACACACCCCTAACTCTAGTCCCAACCCTAACCATAACCCTAACCACAAACCTAACCCTAACACACCCCTAACCCTAATCCCAACCCTAACCCTAATCCTAACTTTAGCCCCCAAGCCTAACTTTAGCCGCAACCCTAACCCTAACACTAATGGGAAAATGGAAATAAATAAATTTTTTATAATTTTATTATTTTTCCCTAACTAAGGGGGTGATAAAGGGGGGTTTGATTTACTATTTATAGCAGGTTTTTATGATTGGCAGCTGTCACACTAAAAGACGCTTTTTATTGCAAAAAATAGTTTTTGCATCACCACATTTTGAGAGCTATAATTTTTGCATATTTTGGCCCACAGAGTCATGTGAGGTCTTATTTTTTGTGGTACGAGTTGAAGTTTTTATTGGTACCATTTTTGAGTCAATGATGATGATAATGGGAAGGCAATGATGATGGGGAGGCAATGATGATGATGATGGGGAGACGATGATGATGGGGAGGCGATGATGATGATGATGATGGGGAGGCAATGATGATGATAATGGGGAAGCAATGGTGATGATGATGGGGAGTCTTTCCACAGCGCCCTTTCCTGAGCCGTAACAGCGCAGAACGCAGCACAGTGCAGAGGAGAGCTCCATTTTTTGTATGGAGCATTATATGGGGACCAGTATCCTGTATGGAGCATTATATGGGGACCAGTATCCTGTATGGAGCATTATTTGGGGTCCAATATTCTTTATGGAGCATTATATTTGGCCCATAATACTGTATGGAGGACTATGTGGTGCCCATAATATTGTATGGAGAACTGTACTGTCCAGTCTGTACTGTGCGCTGTGAGGATTTGGCAGTTTCTGAGCTATTGTAGAATTTACAATAGATATCACTCATGTAATGGAAGAAGTGAAGTGTTTGGCATTGTACTATACCCTTATTTCTCTGCAGTATCTGTGCATCATGAATCGTGGTCTGTGTTAAAGGGGCCCACTGAGATTCTTTCGCCCGGGGCCCATAAAAGCCTGGAGCCGGCCCTGGGCAGTATGATGATAAAGCATTGATTTTTTGCTTTGGTTTTTTTTTAAGGGGTTCGCTAAAGGGGTTAACTAGTGGGACAGTTCTATAGGGCGGGTCGTTACGGACACGGCGATACCAAATATGTGTACTTTTATTGTTTTATTGTTTTTATTTACATGAATAAATGAATTTATTGGGGAAGATTTTTTTTTTCTCCTTTATTTTGGAATTTTTTTTTACACATGTGATTTTCATTTTTTTTAACTTTTTTACTTTGTCCCAGGGTGGTACATCACTATATAAAGTCAAATCGCTGGTCTCACAGTGTGCACAGCACTCTGTGAGACCAGCGATCTCACAGGCACTGCTGCAGGCTTTCTCAGCGCCTGCTCTCAGCAGGCACTGAGGAAGCCGCCTACCTGCAAGACCCCGCGGCCATCTTGGATCCGGGGTTTTGCAAGGAAGAAGGCCTCAGAACAGCACGATCACATCGCGCTGTTCTGAGGGTCTCAGGAAGCACGCAGGGAGGGGGCTTCCCTGTGCCCTCGGTACACCGCGATCATGTTTGATCGCAGTGTGCCAGTGGTTAATGTGCCGGGAGCGGTCCCTGACCACTCCTGGCACATAGTGCCGTGTGTCAGCTGTGATAATCAGCTGACACCCGGCCGCGATTGGCCGCACTCCCCCTGGGAGCGCGTCCGATCGCATCCGACGTACTATGCCGTCCATGGTCAGATTGTCCCGGGTTTCATGGACGGGATGGTACGTCGGATGGCAGAAAGGGGTTAAAGGGGTCGAGGTTAAAGTCTATGTGACTTCAGAGTTCTGAATCCTCATAGCGCACGATCATGTGACTGTAAGTATGTTTCTTCCACACCTCTGGCCACATTCTGACTGTACTCGGCTTTGCTAATTTCACTTGTATTGTGTGAGGCCGTGCAGGTCTAGTTAGCAGGTGTCCACATGTATGCAAATCGCATACTTGCGGTAACATGATCAGGGGCGTAACTACAGTAGGTGCGAGGGTTGCAATCGCACATGGGCCCAAAAGTTCCTTTGGCCTATATAAAAAGACCAATGTTATTAAAGACTTGCAATAATTGGGGGCCCCATTACAGCTTTTGCTTTGGGGTCCATGCTATTCAAGTTATGCCACTACACATGATCACCAACCCCCAGCGCCGGCACCAAAGAAGCCTCCAAGCGCGTTCTGTGAGGATTCAGAAGTCCGCAGTCACATAGAGTCACTGCAGACTTTAACTTTAAGCTTGGACAACTACTTTAATCAAAACCACTGTAAAAGACTGATATTACCACCATACAATGACCATATAATGATAATATCAGTTTTACACCAGTGCTCTGCAGACCATATATGTGTGTATTGTGGAGGTTCTCACCAGTGATGTTCTCGCTGATTGTTGTCTTTCATTTTCACTTTTCCTTTGCATTTGGTCCAGACCACCATGACCTCTTCTTCCATCCATAACTCATCCCTGCAAAATGTAAAACAAAGACATCTTCACTTTACTGATTTTATAGGACCCTCCTCACATTTTAGCACCTCTGCACAAACCTCAACTTGTGATACCTTATAAAAATTCCACTGTGCCTCCTTTAATAATGCTCCCCCTTGACCTGGGGCAGGTGACGGAGCCAGCAACTTTATGCTCCGTCACAACTGTTAACAGCATTGGCATCTTGAGGATGCAGATTCTGATAACAATGTAGCAGACAAGGCAGCCCACGACAAGGCAGGCCCTCCTGGCATTTGTCAGAATTGCCAGATGGAGAGTTCTTTCCTAGTATTGACACTATCTTGCAGAGCGATGCACCGATCATATCGAATTACATGAGGCTAGCCTGAGGGACCGCATATGAGTATAGCGGTTGTTCAGCATGGTATCCGCTGACCAGAGATCACATCAGTTATTGAGATGATCAGCACAAAGGTCTGGGAAGCTTGTCAGATCAAGTACAGCTGGTCAGGTCGTGTTGTTTTTAGAGCGCATGTGTGTGTATTAATTTCCCTATCTGGATCACTTATCATATCTTGGACTGTAAAGGCCCCGTCACACATAACGAGATCGCTAGCGAGATCGTTATTACGTCACGATTTTGAGATCACTGGAGAGCCGTATCGTGATCGTTGGGGAGCTGTCAAACATGCAGAACTTCCCAACGATTTCGGCCGCCCCAGCGATCTAACTAACGATCTCGTTGCTCGTTGGGACGCTTTCACACAGCAGCTATTTCAACGATCCACACCTTGATAGGGGCTGTACTGTGTCACCAATCATCTCCGATTGGTGGACGCTACTGCGTTCTGATTGGGCGGCAGGTTTAAAATAAAACCACGTTGTAGCAGTTTCGTCCCTTTGTTCCTGTTAGCGTTCTGGTTTCGGATCGTAGCAGCGTTCTTCGGCTGTGACTCTGTATCCATTCATCTGGGCTTTGTTCCTGACAAGCGTTCTGGTTTGTGGATTGTAGTGTTCTTCAGCTGTGACTCCACACAACCCGGAGAATTCTGCTAAGATCTGCAATCCAGCACGAGGTCAGAAACAAAGGATGGAATCGCTATTCTGTTGCTTTCTTTATACATGGCGGGAAATAAGAACGCTGTAGCGACCACCAATCGGGGACGAAGGGCGCAGAAAAGTCCAATTTATGCACGCCTACGTGTTTCTGTTCTGAATCGCTAACGAGGTCGTTGGTTAGGTGTCAAATACAGCGATGCACACTGCCCAGCGGGAGCGCAACGGACCCAGGAATGGTCCAGGAAGCTTTGTAACGATCAGTGATCTCACAGCAGGGGCCTGATCGTTGCTACCTGTCAGACGTAATGAGATCGCTAGCGAAATCGTTATTGCGTCACAAAACCCGTGACGTATCAACGATCTCGCTAGCGATCTCATTATATGTGACGGGGCCTTAACTTATATCTGTTATCCAGCTGGGACTTGTGTCCCTGACGCGCGTTTCACTGGGATACTGGCTTTTTCTAAAGGCACTTAGACCGCTACAGTCTGATGTGTAATTGTATCAGCCATATGTAAATCGGACATGACCGGTCACATATTGAGCAGGTGCTGCTTGTCTCTCAAATCATCTGTGGTGCCTAGGAGTTCCATGGTATCTACACCTATGTTATAGTGGAGATGCATTATCCTATTGCTGCAGCATAATTCATACTAGTGATTTGCGTATCTGATATTAATAGCCCAAGATATTACTCAGTCAATAATCTTTGATTTAGCTGTCTGGCAATGAATATCACTGAACAACTGATAATCAATGATTATTATATACTTGGAATTAATAAAAGCACAAGTCACGTTACATGATAAATTCTATGCAACTAATCTTGTGACTTAATATATGGAATTTGATATTATTTTATCTGGCCTTTAAGTTATTAGGGACAATGGCTAAGGACTTAATGAATAAAGATAATTACTACTAACTGATCCAACTGGGAATTTATTGAGTCATAACTTTAATGGAGACACAACATATAATTAAGCAGTGACTCAATATAAATCCATATTTGGGTGTATGTGAATAATTTAATAGTTTTTCTAGAATTTTATATTATATTTATTATTAATAAAAGCTATATTCACTTACCATGTTTCCATATTCCCTTTCCCAATTATCTATAGTTTATTAGTGGTGCACACTTAAGTGAATAATGTCTTATGAGATCTGACCATATTATTATTCATTTAAATAGTAACTTGTATAAAAGAGTTAAAATAATGTGATGTTTGGCTTTATGCTGTGGCACGATTGCTTGAATTGTATTTAAATTGAATTATGATCTTTTGCAGGAGGTAACAGCGAAGTAATCGAGAAGCTGGAAGGAATGCTTTCTGTTTGGATTAAGCAGATTGAGCAGGTTCTCGCAGAAAGTGAGCAGATGAGGAAAGAAGCTGATGACATTGGGCCCTCTGCTGAGCTGGAACATTGGAAGTCACGGATGTCATCCTTCAACAGGTTTAAAACATTTTTTATAGAAATCTTTAGGGACAATTCATCAATCGTCACTTTTTTTTACTTGTCTTGTAGTATTCGTTTACAAATTCTTCAAAGTGGCGCCCGGGGTTCGTGAATTTTTCCGCAGAATCAAAAACTATTCTTTATTTTTGCCTTCAACTTCTTTTGCATCTTTTTAGCATAAACAGTCACATGTTCAGCTAAAATGTCAAAAAATGTGCACAAAAATTCCATGCATGCATAAAATCACTCCAGGGGGAACTGGAATATATTTGTGCAAAAATTTTGCGATTTTTAAAAAGTTGCAATTTATGAATGAGCCAAAAACATCTAAAAATCTCAAACCGAACATCCACAATGAAGAACATATGAAAAAACAGCCGAAAACATAAAAAACAAACATATAGACAAAAAAGGCGCAAATTTAAAGAAGAAGAAGTGCAAATGAAAAACACCAAAAGCCAGACAAAATAAAGCACAAATGTAATAATGAATCGAGCCCTTCATGTTTTGAAAACTGTGACACATTGCAGGTGTAGTTTTTGGTATTATAAATATAAAATAGGGTTTAATAGCAGGTTTATGTAAGGTGCAGTATGTTAAGAATATTTAACCTTGTGTATTTCAAAATCACCCGTAATTCTATGCACTTCTGAGATAATTTGCGGTATTATGGACTTTCATTATGACCTTTACGTATTTGAGCATTCTTAGACATTTTTATATGTGTGTATCTAATTTGTTTTGCTTATTATAGAATATTGATTTTTTTTGTACTGTCTATTATGTTTGTTTAACTACATTTTTTTTAGTGTTGAGGCTGTATTGAAATTCACCGACAAGCACTTTTTTTCTTATAATTGTGTGGTGTCCTGGGTAATTGATTTTAGCTGCTGACATATATATTATTATTTCTCAAGTCTTTTAGATGAGATTAAAAGTCCAAGGGTCAAGAAGGTTCTCAGCATCCTACAAGCGGCTAAGTCCAGGATGTTAAAGCAATGGAAAGAATTGGTACTTTCATTTTTTTCTTTTATGTTCTGTTTACATAATGGGCATTGATTTTACTCTAGAATTCTATCTTCCTTTGCATTCTCACTGTGCACGAAGTTTGAATAGTTTCTCTGGTTTAAAGAAAAATCATTGAAAATTCCAAAATAGGAAATAGAAAGAGGTCCCCCATTCAGTAACTATTAGCCAGAGCAGTGGACTGTTACAAAGATTTTCTCCTACACTGGAGGGTTTAGCACATCCATGGAAGTGAATAACTGGCCCCATGCAATTCCTCATTTCCTCTGTGGCAGCATTGTGGGTAAACTGAATACTTGATGCTGGATTTAGCAGATGTCTGAAAGTTCTGGCTGCAAGGCATTCTTGAGTCAGCTCATTGTTGAGCAAAACTTGAAGGAAAAAAAAATGTCCAAAATGGATAACTGCCTTAATTTGATTTTAACCCCTTACCGACATATGATGTACCAGTGAGTCATATGTTGGCTTCCTGACTTTGAGAGCTTGCACACCGAGCCAACACCTTTCTCTGCATTTGATGGCTGATTTAATCATGGGCCTTTAACAGCCATGGGTGGAGCAAAGCTCCACCATGGCTGTTAACCTATTAAATCCTGCTGTCAATCTCTCCCTGACATGATTGCATGGCGCCAACGGGTTGCTGTGACAGCCAGGGGTCTGCTGAAGACCCCCATGCCTTTCATTACGATCCTCCTGTGAAAGCCAGTCCATGTCCCGCGTTCATGATTCTCACTATACATAACAGTACTTATTCACTGCTATGTATAGCACAAGAGATCAGATGACTGCAGCTTCCAGGCCCCAAAGGGGAATAACAAGTGTGTATTCACAAGTGTGAATACAGTAAAAAGTAAAAACAAAATGTTTTTCAAAAAATGAAAAAAAAAACCCAAATAAACGTTCAAATCGTCCACTTTTTGCCCCTTTAAAAATAAAACAATAATTAAAAAAATACACATATTTGGTATTGCTGTGTTTGTAAATGTCAGATCTATCAAAATATAAAATAAATTAATCCAATCGTTAAATGACATAATGAGGAAAAAAATCAAAATGCCAGAATTAGATTTTTTTGGGCGCCTCAACATGGCACTAAAATGCAATAACAGGCGATCAAAACATCATATGTACCCAAAAATAGTATCAGTAAAATGTCAGCTCAGAGAGCACAAAATAAGCTCTCACACAACTCCATATTCTAAAAAGTGAAAACGTACGGGTCTCGAAAAATAGCAACACAAAGTTTTTTATTTGTTTTTTTTTTTCTACAAAATTCCAATTTTTTTTTTCGCCACATAATAAAAAAAGTTTGCATTTTTGATATCCCGGTAATCCTATTGCCAGGTCAGTTTTACTGGAAAGTTAACATGATAAATAAAAAAAATTATGAAACTGGACTTTTTTTTGGTATTTCAAGACAATTGGAATTTTCTTTCCCGCTTTCCAGTACACCGTGTGGTAAAATGAATGGTGTCATTCAAAACTACAACTCGTCTTGTAAAAAAAAAGCCCTCATACTGCCATATTGATGGAAAAATCACAAAGTTATAGCTCTTGGAAGAAGGGGAAGAAAAAACAAAAATGAAAAAAGAAAACAAAAAACCCCCCAGAAAATGTCAATGGCGTTAAGGTGTTAAAGGGGTATTTCCATCTTTATAAGTTGCCACCTATTTATATTAGGGGCCAACCACTGGGACCTCTATCGTTCCCAAGAAGCACCGCTCCATTCCTTCTCAATAAATAGGACTACCATACAAAGACAAGTGTTGTACTTGTCAATCTCCAGTAGCCCTATAGAGAATGAATGGAGTAGTGAACATGCCCAGACACCCTGCAGAGCCCCATTCTTGGGATCAGTGGGTGCTACCTATGAATATTTGGCAGCTTCTAAAGATGATAATAACCTTCTGACCACTATATTTTATTTCATGCTGTAATTACTAAATGTTACAGCTCATGTTCACCTTCCCTTTAGTTACAAGAAAGGTTTGGGAATATAAACTCATGACGACCTTTGACACACTCAGTGCAGGAATGAATGTGTCACATGGATTTATGTCTTTTTACATCAATTAAGGAATTTGCTCTCCAGACCTTCTAAGGGCATCACAACAATGCCAGACCCCAATCAGAGGACAATAAAACTTTCACACTCCTTATCTATGAACTGTTCCAATATTTATGTTCATCTCTATCTCCCATAATGACAGTTCTGCTTCACGTCACTTGTCTTATCTATTGCATTGTTTCTGTGCTGTGTGGTGTATAAATATGTGATTCTTCAGATTTTGTTTTAGTCTAGCCTGATGAAGAGACCTGAGTAGTCTCGAAAGCTTGCAATTTGTTACCATCTTTTCAGTTAGCCATTAAAAGGTACAGTGCCGGCAAAAAAAATCTTTACACTTGCGCAGCAAAAAAAAACTTTACATATAAAATCCACATCATAATTTCACTTTTTAAAAGTGTACACAATGGGGGAGATAATAAAAAACTGTCTAATATTAAAGCTGGCTTTGTTGCAAATATCATCCAATCAATGCTCAGTTTCACTTTTCTGGTAAAGCGAAAGCTGCACTCTGATTGGTTGTTATGTGCAGCTCAGCCAGTTTTGCTATTCGGCAGTCTTTCCTAATCTCCCTCAGTTTTTTATTATCTTCCACAATGGGTCGAAAGAAGTTTAAAATGGAAGAGAAATCCCGTGCCTTGACTCTGCTCGAGAAGGTGGATTCGGTGATTGCTGTAGCTAGAGATCTGGGAGTGTCAAGAGAAGCAATTTATCAACTGAAGCGGTCGGCGGCATCATTGCCTCCTGGCAGGGCCGGCGTCAGCACCCGGACACCCGGGCAAGTGCCGGGGCCCTGAGCAGGCGGGGGGGCCCACTCGCCGTCTGGCACCCCCGCGCCCATTAGCGGAGGAGAGCGGTGTCAGCGCCGCCACTGGGCCCCCCCCGCTTGCTCAGGGCCCCCGCATCATCTGGCACAATACTTACCTCTCCCGTGCCTCCGCTGCCGCAGATCCGGGCTCCAGGGAGCGCCGGCGCTTCCTCTCACAGCAGCGCCGCTGAATGATGTCATCATTCAGCGGCCGGCTGTGGCAGAGAGCGCGGACGCTGGACAGGTAAGACGTGTGTGTGTGTCTCTGTGTGTGTCTGTGTGTATGTAGTGCGGTGCTTTGTGTGTGTATGTGTGTGTGTATGTATGTGAGAGAGTGCTTGTGTGCTGTGGTGCTGTCTGTGTGTGATGATGGGCAGGCATTGCTGATAATGGGGAGGCATTGCTGATAATGGGGAGGCATTGATGATGATGGGGAGAAAATGATGATAATGGGCAGGCATTGATGATAATGGGCAGGCATTGATGATGGGGAGAAGATGATGATAATGGGCAGGCATTGATGATAATGGGCAGGCATTGATGATGGGGAGAAGATGATGATGGGCAGGCATTGCTGATAATGGGGAGGCATTGATGATGATGGGGAGAAGATGATGATAATGGGCAGGCATTGATGATAATGGGCAGGGGGAGTCTTTCCACAGCGCCCTTTCCTGAGCCGTAACAGTGCACAACGCAGTACAGCGCAGAGGAGAGCTCCATATTTTGTATGGAGCATTATATGGGGACCAGTATCCTGTATGGAGCATTATATGGGGACCAGTATCCTGTATGGAGCATTATATTGGGTCCAGTATTCTGTATGGAGCATTATTTTGGGACCAGTATTCTGTATGGAGCATTATATGGGGGGTGACATCCTGCATGGGGTATTATATGGGTGATGAGGGGGAGACTGTGGTGCCCATAATATTGTATGGAGGACTGTACTGTCCAGTCTGTTCTGTGCGCTGTGAGGATTTGGCGGTTTTTGAGCTATTGTACAATTTACAATAGATATTACTCATGTAATGGAAGAAGTGAAGTATTTGGCATTGTACTGTACCCATATTTCTCTGCTGTAACTGTGCATCATGAATCGTGGTCTGTGTTAAAGGGGCCCACTGAGGCTCTTTCGCCCGGGGCCCATAAAAACCTGGAGCCGGCCCTGCCTCCTGGGATGTACCGCAGAGGAAGTCAGACTCTGACGCACCTAAGAAGACTTCACCAAGGACTGATAAGCTTCTGAAGCGCGAAGTGATGTCACATCCTTCTATAACTGCCGTTGAACTAAAAAACAAGTACCCTATGCTCCTCCAGAACATCGCAACTAGGACAATTCGTCACCGCCTGCAGAAGGACCTGGGTCTACCAAATTGCCGTGCCGCAAAGAAGCCCCTGCTCACAGCAGCAATGAAGAAGAAAAGGCTTGCCTTTTGTAAGAAATATCAAGATTGGACATCTGAAGAGTGGAAGAAAGTGATGTTTAGTGATGAGAGCACTTTCAGGCTGGTCAGGGGAGGCTCAAAGGTTGTGCGTCGTCCGTTTTTGGGTCATACATCAGTGTGATTACTTTATGCATGATGGAGCCCCTGTCCACAAAGCCAAGGCCGTGAGAAAGATCCTCAGTGACCATAACATTAACATTTTAGAGTGGCCAGGTAACTCCCCTGACCTTAACCCCATAGAAAATGCCTGGAATTTAATGAAAAACAAGGTTCAAGAGACACGACCCAGCAACATCAACAATCTAAAGGAGGTGCTGAAGCACTGTGGGTAAACATGGACTCCACATACTTACCCAGCCTTGCTGAATCCATGCCTAAACGACTGCAGATGGTGATAAAATGTAAGGGTAACATGACAAAATACTAATTGTAATAAAATATCCACAATAAAACACTTGAATCCACTTGAATATTAAGATGTTGTGGTTTCATTGAACTTGTAAAGATTTTTTTTGCCGTCACTGTATCAACCACTGAGGACTCTCAATTCTAAATATTTTTCTAAGAGTTGTGCAGTGATAGTAACATAGAGAACTTTCTAAGGCTTTCCATTACTGCAGTTTATGAATACTTATCAAGTAGAAGAGCTTTTATTTTAGCTAAAACTAATGTAAGTGTGTGAACAGATGCCAATCAGGACCGAGAGACTAAAGAAAGTGGTGCGTTACATGTCTGGTTATACAGCACTATTCTCAATAAAACCTTCCTAGGTTATTGGACTTGAATCACTGCCAGTCTATAAAAGTGCAGTAGCCGGTGTCACGGATGAAATATGTTGTGAGCAAAGTCATTTATATCCCAGAGCTAAACGCAGACCAATTTATTCTCCTAGGAGTGTAACTTTCGGCATTGCAGTGTCACACTCCTACGACTTTTCTAGAAAAGTACAATTGTATAACGCTAAGCATAAAAGCAACTGTAATTCCTGCCATAATTATATTAAATTCCCCATTTGTCAATACAATTAACTTAATATTATTGTTTGTGTTACTTTTGGATAGGACTGCAATGTAACAAATGCCGCCAATGAAGCAAAGGACAATGTGAAATATTTGTACACCCTAGACAGATTCTTTGGTCCTTTGGGCAAAGCCTCTCCTGTAAGTCTTTCTGGCTAAATTAGTATTAATTGCTAAATATTTTTTTTTTAAGTTAATGATATTATGTCATTACGTTTGTAGTTTCTAAGTGAATGCACCTTCTTGTTACAAATTTGCTCCTTTTTATTTTTTTATATTTTTTTTTAGTATTTAGTGTATTTTTAGTATTTTAGATTTTGTCTGGCTCGGTGATGGGTTAAGCTTTTGATAAATGAAGGACCCATTTGTCAGTGTACCTGAAATCTGATTTATGCTATTCTATGTGCAGGCTACAATGGTAGAACACATTCCAAGCTTGATGAACAGCATCCGAATGATCTATAGCACTTCCCAGTATTATAACACTTCAGAACATATGACATCTCTCTTCTTGAAAGTCACCAATCAAATTGTGACCACATGTAAGAATTACCTGAACCAGGGAGTTGTTAAGATCTGGGACCTGGAAAGGTACAGTATGGACATTTTTAATTAGCAATTTATAGCAAATATGCTTTATGGTTACTATATTACTATATTTTGTTCTTTATTTTATTTTTATTGTAGCCATATATTTGCTGATCAGAAGAGGTGTAAAATAGTCTCTCCCTACAAAATTTCTTGTGGTTTAGTAATTTTGCATAGCAGTGCCTATATACAATGGCGTATATAAAAATAGAGGCCTCATAGAAAACTAAAACCAGACCCAACATATGCATGTGCACAGTGACATTTTTTGGGATTCAGATGACTAGATGATTTTATTTTTGTATATTCATTCATGGTTGTAACAGCCATACCTTTTTTATCTTACCGTATTTAAGCTTCACTTTATGAGGTCTTATTTTTTCCAAGATAAGCTGTAGTTTTTATAACTGCCATTTTGCCAAATATATCTGTATTATGTTAACTTTTTTTTATGGAAGTAAAGGAGAATAACAAGCAATGTAATGAAAAGCCATTTATCGATCACTGTTAATAAACTGTTCAATGCATTTAATGAGCTGTCAGAAATTCATGGATGCCAAAAATGGTTTGTTACATTTATTTCTAAAAAAGTTATAAATAATTTGATTATTTTAATTAATTATTTTTCATAATTTTTTAGAATTTTGTACAGAAGCATAATTTGACTTTTAATTTACCCCTACAAATAGAGATGTACTGGTTTGCAGATATTATCTCTATTTACCAGTACAATTTATCATTTAGAACTTTAGACAGAGACAATCCCTTCTATACTTAAGGTACTGCCACACTAAACAATCCCGCTAGCGATCACGATAACGACGCATACTAATGCGATCGCTAGCGGATTGTTTCTATATCGCAAAGTGCGCCTAACTTAGCGATATAGTTAACGACGCTATCGCGGTTAGCGATCTTCTTAACGACTTTAGCGGTACAAAAGTACCGCTAAATCGCTAAGAAAAGGTGCCACACTAGCGATATATACTTACCCAGCGGGAGCGCCGACGAGAAAATAGGGTCCGGAACGATTCCAGCGACGAGCGAGATCACAGCAGGAAGCTCGTCGCTGGCAGCTGCCGCACTGAACAACATCGCTAACGGGATCGCTAAATAGTGACGTTTTTTAGCGATCCCGTTAGCGATATTGTTCAGTGTGGCATACCCTTTAGAGGCGTAACCTGTGGACTCATTGCTCCTGCCTGCTATACTAGATGTTCTAAGTTGGAATCCCACGACAGACCACACTTGACAAAAAAAGCAAACAGAACAAGCAAATAATTTCAACTAACTTTATTTGAAACCTTTTGTTGAGCACAGAGACATGCAATGGGCCCCCCCCCCCCCAATATCCTGAGTCTGAGATAAGGGAAGAAAAGTGTGAATGATCACTGTAGTATCTGAGATACATAGTGTTCACTGAGCTCCACCATGGGCCCTTGAGCAGCTGAACTAGCTGCATATGTCTGTCTAAAAGTGTCTAGACAGCTTGGTTTGCTGTATTAGCTACTGTTTAAGGATTTAATTAGTAAAAATAAGGAAATTGGTCACAATATATTGACATTCTATAGTTAAAATAATTTAACTCTATACTGACATGGAGAATCCTATTGCCAAGTCAATTTGGAATTGCACTTTTCCTGCAATTTTGCAGCACTTGGGATTTTTATCTTGCTTCCATTACATTATATGATAAAAATGAGTGGTGACATTCAAAAGTTCAACTGTGCCACAGAAACAATCCCTGATATGGTTATGTGAACAGAAAAGTAAAAAAGTTATGGCTCTTGGAAGAAAAAGAGGAAAAAAAGAAACACAAAAAAAAGGAAAATACTCATGTCAGGGGTGTTAATGTATATATTGTTATTTTTTAAGGGAAGAGCTTCTGAAGAGAATCCGGGAATGTGTATACCTAAATGAACAGTACCAATCTTCTTTTCACAAAGTTAAAGAGAGACTAAAGGAAACTCCAAATGAGAGGCAGTTTGAATTCAGGTAATATTAATTCTATGTATTAGTTTGTTGAAAGATTTATACAATTATACTAAAAAATATTAATCTGTTATGTCCATAGAAAATCAATTTGTCCTAATTTTGTGTCATTTAACTGTCACAAGCTTGTAGCTTGACATTAATTGTATCTGCCAACTGCTTGACTAGGATTAACTATGGCTAGTCTTTTCTCAATGCTTTTATTAATGATTTTAGTAGAGCAAAGTTTGCTTTGTGCTGATACCTCTATATATTGACATTCACATTAGAATTTAATTCCTCATCCCCAAAAAAATATTTATCACTTCTCCAATGGATATTTGACAAACATTTGATTGGTGGGGTATTACTACTAGAACCCTTACCAATCCTTACAACTTGATTGGAGTAAGAGTGTATTACGTTACTTGGCTCTATACACGTCTATGGGTCGATAGGAAGGATGATACACGTCTTCTTGACTTCCATTGTGTAGTCTATCAAATAAAGCAAAAATCTTGATTTGCGCATTTACATCTCTTCATTCTTCTTCAGTGTGGCACCCAAGATACATTCAGCTTTTTTCTGGTTTCTGCTGTCTGATTGGGTGATTTCTTGACTTAATGACAATTAGTTAAATTGTCTTTTAAAAGATTCGGAGTCGCTCTGAACCAGCACTACGTTGTGCCCAATAACTATTCATAATGTTGTGCCTATTTACAAACCAATTTAAGGTGAGCATCTTTCGTAAAATGCACTGTTGGAATAAGGGAGGATGATCCAGCCAAAGACCTACTATTTTAGGCAATGCTGCTTGTTTTCTTTTCTGAGAAAAATTATTGTCAGTAGGTTAAGTCACCTAAGCCAAAATATTCTGATGTTTATACACATCAGTTTCACTGCAGTAATATTGGAAAATATGATTCAAAACCAATCTCAGTTTATCAGGATCAGCCCAACTGCAGATGCTATACTTAAGATAATTCTAGAAGTCCCGGAAGATTGGAGAAGGGCGAATATTGTCCCTTTCTCCAAAAAAGGAACCAGGTTGAAGTCAGGAAATTACAGGCCCATGAACCTTACTTTTATACCAGAAAAGATCTTTGAAAAAATTATTAAACAGCATGTATGTAAGTACTTGGATAAGAATGCAGTAATTAACCAGCATCAACATGAGTTTGTAACAAACAAGTCATGTCAGATTAATCTAATTTCCTTCCATGTTGGAATCACTGACTGGGTTGATCAGTGGAACTCGGTAGGTATAGTATATCTCGACTTCAGCAAAGCATTTGATAAATTCCAGTGGGGAAAATAAGTATTTCATACACTGCCGATTTTGCAAGTTTTCCCACCTACAAAGAATTAAGAGGTCTGTGATTTTTACTGTAGGTACACTTCAACTATGAGATACAGAATCTAAAACTAAAAAACTGTAAACCACATTGTATGATTTTTAAATAATTAAATTGCATTTAATTGCATGAAATAAGTATTTGATCACCTACCAACCAGCAAGAATTCTGGCTCTCACAGACCTGTTAGTGTTTTTTATTAAGAAGCCCTCCTACTCTGCACTCATTACCTGTAATAATTGCACATGTTTGAACTCGTTAGTTGTATAAAAGACACCTGTCCACACACTCAATCATCAATCAATCAATCAATCACACTCCATCATTATCCACCATTGCCAAGACCAAACAGCTGTCTAAGGACACCAGAGACAAAAGTTTAGACCTGTAAAAGGACAATAGGCAAGCAGCTTGGTGAGAAGTCAACAACTGTTGGTACAATTATTAGAAAATGGAAGAAAGACAAGATGACTGTCAAGTGTCTTTAGTTTGCCAAAAAAGAAGACTAAGACGAGACTTAATAGCTGTCTACAAATATCTGAAGGAATGTCACAGTGTAGAGGGATTATCCTTATTCTCATTATCGGATGGAATCCTGAGAAGCTGTTACGATACTGGTATAGCACTGCTGGAATCCAGTGGCAGAAGGAGCACGAGCAGGAACAGCAAGCAGTAATAGAAGTCCTTGCTGGTAGCAATAAGAGTTATAGGAAACAATCCGGAGGTAAGTAAGAACAGTCTGGTTAAGACAGTACAGGAGCTGGAGACTGGAACTAGACTAACAGCTAGAAACAATACTCAAGCAATGAGTGAGGGATTTATGTCACTTTAAGTAGGCCCAAACAGGAAATTAGATGGATTCCACAGGTTCAGAATCTGCC
Organism: Oophaga sylvatica; assembly: GCA_033576555.1. Taxonomy (NCBI): domain Eukaryota; kingdom Metazoa; phylum Chordata; class Amphibia; order Anura; family Dendrobatidae; genus Oophaga; species Oophaga sylvatica. The sequence goes on along the minus strand of JARQOD010000006.1, from coordinate 212,166,239 downwards.
ATTTTAGTAAAATGCAATTGCAGCACACAACAGCAGCCTCCAGTGGTAAGGAGTGGAATTTCAGCACAATTATCAAGGTGAACAATAGCAGCCACTAGTGGTCAAACTGTAGAAAGTCAACAGGAATCCTGACAAAGCAATTGAATGAAGGTGAAAGGGAGAAGACGCAGATTAGATATTAGAAAAAACGTTTTGACAGTGAGGCTGATCAATGAGCGGAACAGGCTGCCACGAGAGGTGGTGAGTTCTCCTTCAATGGAAGTCTTCAAACAGAGGCTGGACAGACATGTGTCTGACATGGTTTAGTGAATTCTGCATTGAGCAGGGAGGTGGACACCATGACCCTGGAGTTCACATCCAATGCACATTCTATGATTCTAAATAACAAACAAAATTAAACGACAGGAATGACTGCAACGTCCCATCCTGCCTGATCCAGGTGGTATTAGAGATATATTTACTGAGGCTAGGGCATTTCAGTACATGAGATACTGATATAAGCCCCTTAGGTACTATCTGCAAGACTCCATAATGATTGCAATCCAAACCCTTGTTTAAAGGGAATCTGTCAACAGGTATTTTCCTAACTGGTGGTTATAAAATGATGAACATAGACTCCAGCTCTGCCACTTACGGTGCTTCTTGTAGTAGTTTTGATTAAAACCGTGGTTTATCTGCTGCAGCTCCACTAGTTCTCTCAATGATGAGGTCCATCTAACCATGCCTGTAGCACTGATTGACAGCTTTCTGCTCGCACTGCACATAGGAAAAAGGTTGCCAATCCGTGGTAGGGGAGGGGTTAAGCAGATCTCATGAATATTTAAGACTGCATAAGAGAAGCTGATCATTGAGAGCACTAGCAGAGCTGCAGCGTATAATACTGCAGCAGGACACCCAGTAAGTGACCCAGCAATAGAATCAGGATCTATTCGCCTATTTTATGTCCTTCTCAGATGGGACTGCATAAACTTGGTGTCAGATTCTCTTTGAACAGTGTTTTCCACTAATTTACTGTATTACTTCAATTAGCGGAAATATAACTTTGTCCTAATATTGCTCAGAATTAAAAAGCAAAAAAAGGAAGATAAATGTAATTCTATCATTTCTTAAATTGCAGTCCAAATGACTAATCTAGGCTATCAAAGGAGAAAAGTATTAAATGAATTGCATTTCAATAATGCAGTTTCAGAACTGTAAAAGCGATTAAATTCCTAATTGTTCTGAATTATATTTTAATGTGCCTATAAATCGTCACTCTTTTCTGTAATTCCAGTGAAAATTATATATTTGGGAAATTGGACACATTCTGTAAGCGTCTTGAAAAGATATCGGACATGAGCAATGTCTTGGAAAGTCTGGCTGATCTTCAGAATATTAGAATTGAAGGAATTGAAAAGATCAATATTCGATATCAGACAATTGTTAGTAACACTAAGTCAAAGACCTATGACGTTCTTGATCATCGGAAACAAGAAGTAAGTAGATCCATGCCGAATTAAGTGCTGGATAGACTAGATGCTACTGCCCTAATATTAATATTTTTATTAGTAATTAAGCTTTTATTTGTTTCGCACCATATCATGTAAGATTGGCTGCCAAAGTGATCATCCCGTCATTATCACTATAATGCGTTGTACTAAAGATCATGTATAAAAAAATATACAGTACAGACCAAAAGTTTGGACACACCTTCTCATTCAACGATTTTTCTGTATTTTCATGACTATGATAATTGTACATTCACACTGAAGGCATCAAAACTATGAATTAACACATGTGGAATTATACATTACACTTTACAAAAAAATGTGAAACAACTGAAAATATGTCTTATATTCTAGGTTCTTCAAAGTAGCCACCTTTTGCTTTGATTACTGCTTTGCACGCAGAACAGGTGAACGGATGGACTCTACATGCCTGGTTCCCACCGTGAAGCATGGAGGAGGTGGTGTGATGGTGTGGGGGTGCTTTGCTGGTGACACTGTTGGGGATTTATTCAAAATTGAAGTAAAACTGATCCAGCATGGCTACTACAGCATCTTGCAGCAACATGCTATTCCATCCGGTTTGAGTTTAGTTGGACCATCATTTATTTTTCAACAGGACAATGACCCAAACACACCTCCAGACTGTGTAAGGGCTATTTGACCAAGAAGGGGAGTGTTGGGTGCTACGACAGATGACCTGGCCTCCACAGTCACCAGACCTGAACCCAATCGAGATGGTTTGGGGTGAGCTGGACCGCTCACCGCTTCAATTTTGAATAAATCCCCAACAGTGTCACCAGCAAAGCACCCCCACACCATCACACCACCTCCTCCATGCTTCACGGTGGGAACCAGGCATGTAGAGTCCATCCGTTCACCTTTTCTGCGTGCAAAGCAGTAATCAAAGCAAAAGGTGGCTACTTTGAAGAACCTAGAATATAAGACATATTTTCAGTTGTTTCACACTTTTTTGTAAAGTGTAATATATAATTCCACATGTGTTAATTCATAGTTTTGATGCCTTCAGTGTGATTCTACAATGTTCATATAATGAAAAAAGGCTTAAGCACTCAACTTAAAAGGTTTATTAGTAGTATCTCCAAACGTTTCGGTCAGAAAAGACCTTCATCAGTGACTACTTATTTTTATATAGAAGATTGTCTCCTAAAAAGGGGAGAGGTGCATGCCCCAAGGAAAGTGTGCTGCTTAAAGACAAACGTAGCTTATAAGAATGCTCAGTAGAAATATCCAGTGACTAAGCTTGCGGTATCCACCGCTATGTAGACTGGAGCTCTGCCAGGACGCTGTGTGAGCCTGCTGATTTGATTTCCATGAGTATGTGGGGCGGACCACATACTCATGGAAATCAAATCAGCAGGCTCAGACAGCGTCCTGGCAGAGCTCCAGTCTACATAGCGGTGGATACCGCAAGCTTAGTCACTGGATATTTCTACTGAGCATTCTTATAAGCTACGTTTGTCTTTAAGCAGCACACTTTCCTTGGGGCATGCACCTCTCCCCTTTTTAGGAGACAATCTTCTATATAAAAATAAGTAGTCACTGATGAAGGTCTTTTCTGACCGAAACGTTTGGAGATACTACTAATAAACCTTTTAAGTTGAGTGCTTAAGCCTTTTTTCATTATTAGTACTCGGTGTGGGAACCTAGACTTTAAAGCACCAGTTTCATTCAGGTTGTGCTCACGGTTTTCTTTCTACAATGTTCATAGTCATGAAAATACAGAAAAATCTTTGAAGGAGAAGGTGTGTCCAAACTTTTGGTCTGTACTGTATATGGTGTATTTTTTTAATTTGAGTTTAGGTTTCTGCTCCTTAAAAGGGACACACGGAGCAATAGTGTTTATCAACAAATTACATAAAATTGATTTGAATGACTTGCTAATAGGGTTGAGCATTCCGATACCGAAACCCGGTTCCGATACCTGAAATCCAATGTAAGTCTATGGGAACAAAATATCGGAATATTTTTAATTCCGATATTTTGTTCCCATAGACTTACATTGGATTTCAGGTATCAGAACCGGGTTTCGGTATCGGAATGCTCAACCCTACTTGCTAACAAAGAATTAAAATAGTTCCACCATGTATAGGAATCTCCTTTTTATGTGTTTTCAGTAACAATACAATGTGCACTACAGTTTTCTGCTTGACTCTTATCTTATTTTTTTCAGTTTGATAAGGATTATGTGGAATTCAAGAACCAAATAGAAGGTCTTTACCAATCTCTTCAAGGATTTGTAGATTCCTGGTTTGAAAAGCCATTGACTGTAAGTATACTGTATTCTAAAACACAGAAAATGCTTCCTAATCACTATACTTATATATAGTGAGGTACTTGGCACACAGTCTGATCACATTCTCCAGTGATTAACAGCCACTTTGAATACATATAGGTCAGCATATTATGGGAACCGATCCACTCTATATGAGAAATTGTCTGTTTTCACACAGATTTGTATGTAATCATCGATTTTGACTTATTGTACTTGGACACATGACACAAGTGAAACCATCATTTAAAGAGAATCGGTTATCAGGTTTTTGCTATCCTAACTGAGAGCAGCATGATATAGGGTAGAAATCCTGATTCTAGAGATGTGTCACTTGGTTTTTGCAGTTTTCATTAAAAACTGTATTGTCTGCAGCAGATCTTGCAGTTCTCTGAATGCTGAGCTCTGTATAACTGCTCCCACATCACTGTGTACAGAAAGCTACCAATCGATGGCAGATCTCACCACTATGAAAGACTACATGGCAGTAGGCCAACTAGTTCTCTAGTTATAATCTCCTGCTGATAATTTTATCACAATTACAGAAAGTAGTTGAGTAAGTGATACATCACAGGATTCAGAGTCTCTACACTATGCTGCTCTAAAGTTAAGTGGCAAAAACATGGTAACAGACTCCCTTTAAAGAAGACCTGTCACCAGGTCAAAAGTTGGCAGTTTACGTGCTTACTTTATTCTCCATACTTTCCTGAATATTCCACTTTTTTATTTTTTCAATCTGCCATACGGTTCCACAGATGTATACCTTTTTATTTAGTGCTAATTATTGTGGTCCTTACCAAAGGGGCATTGCTCACAGGGTAATGGAGACTGGACACTTTTGACCTGGAGACAGTTTCATTTTAACCCCTTCACGATATATGACGTAAACTTATGCCATTTGAAGACTCCCTGACTTTGATACCGAGCCCACATTTTTACCCACACATGATGGCTGATTTAATCAGATGTCATGAGCCTTTACAGCCATGGGTGGAATGGAGCTCCACCTGCGGCTGTTAACCTTTTAAATCCTGCTGTCAATCTCTGACAGCAGCATTTAACGAGCACCGACAGGGGTGTGTGTTGTTTCATGCTCCCATCGCCGACGGGTTGTCTTGACAGCCGAGGGCCTGCTGAACACCCTTGTGTCTGTCATTATGATCTTCCTGTGAAAGCCAGCTTGTGGCCGCCCCTCATGCACTTCAATGTATAGCACAAGTGATCAGATGATTGCAGTTTCAAGTCCCCAAAAGGAATTATTGAATCCAGTAAAAAGTGAAGAAAAGTTTTTTAAAATATGAATAAAATAAAAAAACACAATTTCAAATTACCCCTTTATGCCCCATTAAAAATAATAAAAAAAATGCACATATTTGGTATTGCTGTGTTAGTAAAAATCTGATCTATCAAAATATAAAATATATTAATCCGATCGCTAAATGGCATAACGAAAAAAAAATCAAAATGTCAGAATTACAGCTTTTTGTCTTCCACCACATTGCAAAAGCAATAAGAGGCGATCAAAATATCGTATCTACACCCAAATGGTGTAAGTAAAAACGTCTGCACATGCCACTGAGGCACGGTGCACTTAACCCTATATGTGCACAGGTCTGACAATCCCCTCGCCTTACTTTTTCATGTCACGAAATGTTTAATGATCTAGTGATCTTCAACCAAGATTATTGGTCCACCTGACCTAATAACTTTACCTTATTCTGTAACTGATGAAGGTCTTATGTAAGACCGAAACGTTTTGCTTACTACTAGTGTGGACAACATTAAATTATCTGATCACTTAAGTTGAGTGCCGAGTCTCTTAATATAGTATATGTTAATGGTGTGGAAACCTACTCTGGCACCTACTAAAGCTGTGCACACGCTTATCTATCCAACTGTAAGTAAAAACGTCAGCTTAGGGCTCAGAAAATAAGCCTTCACACAGCCCCATGTCCTAAAAAATTAAAACATTACTGGTCTCAGAAAATAGTGACAAAAGCTAAAATTTTTTTCTTACAAATTTTCGAATTAAATTAAAAAAACTATACATGTTTGGTATCTGGCTACTCGTACTGACCTGGAGAATCTTATATCTATATCTGTTTACCATATAGTGAATATGGCAAATAAAATCCTCCCACACTCAAAAAAACCCCAAAATTGTGAAATTGCACTTTTTTTTACAATTTCAACACACATGGAATTTATTCCCATTTTCCAGTATGCTATGTGGTAGAATGAATGGTGTCATTCAAAAGTACAACTCGTCCCACAATAAAGAAGCCCTCACGTGGCTATGTGAATGGAAAACTACAAAAATTATGGTTCTTGGAGGAAGAAGAGGAAAAAACAAAAATAAAAAAACAGAAAATGGCCATTGTGTGAAGGGGTTAAAGAAGTATTCTCATCTTGGTCATTTAAAACATAACCACAGGATATGTTCTAAATTCCTGCAGGCCCTACTTTTGAGGCCTTTTGATCTTTGAACAACAAGGCTCTTTCTTAGCTCGCTGGGATTTGAGACCTATATGTCAACTGTTGTGAATGTGTTAGAAATGAATTTCCTCTTGTCTAACCGCCATTACATGTTTGGGGGCTTCCTGTGTTCTTTGGGGATCTGCTCTGGGGCAGATAGCTTTCCTCTTTCTATCTTTAGGTATAGTTAACCTCTCAGGGTGTGACGAGGCGTCTAGGACCAGCGTAGGAACGCTCCACGGCTGCCTTTAGTTGTGGTGGTTAGTCAGGGTACTGCAATCCAGTAGATTCCAACCTCTCTGGTGTATTGCCGTTTTTGCCTGCTCTCTTCAGCTACCAAATCATAACAGTATCACCGGCCCCAAGCTGCTTAGCTGCTGCGATCTGACGAGGACAGGCGAATTCAGCTTAGAATGGCAGTTGACAAGAGGAAATACAGACACAGACAGAAAATAGAATGAGCAAACGTTGGGGCCCAATCTTCCTAGACAGAAAAGGATAGGAAGGACACTTACTGCAATCCAAAAAACCCTAAAAAATACCAACTCTACTAATTGCAAAAACACCTGAGATCACACGACCTCTACCACCTAAATTAGTTCTCTGGTGTAACAAAACTAAGCCGCAGCCACTGAAAAAACTGGAAAAGGCAAATGAACAAATAACATATGCTCCAGAAGAACTGAGAGGAGCCCAAGCCCCCCGGGGGGGGGGGGAGACCTGGCTAACCTCACAGAAATGCAGAGAAATAAGAAAATGGTAAGCACAAAAACAAAAAACAGAAAATAACTTATCTGAGAGCAGGAGAAGAGGCAAGACTCAGCAAGCTTCCAAGTGAACCAGGAACCACAGTTGAGACAAGAACAATTGATCACCGGCAACCATGATGGGAGGGAACCTCCCTTATATAAGACCAGTCTGTAACTCCTGATTGCCAATCCTCATTGAATGGTTCAGTACTGTTTGTAACCACCAGAGGGAGCTTCTGCTCAGAATTCATTTCTAACACATTCACAACAGTCAACATTCTATACACCTCAGCCATTGCTCCATTATTCATTATAGGACTGCCAGAGATAGCTGAATGCAATCCGATAGAGAAAGAATGAAGTTGTGGTGCATATGCATACCAGAACTCTATTATGACAGGGCCTATGCCTTTTGGATATGTGATAACTCTAATATTGGGAATAACAATGTAATATAAATTTGTTTATTTGGTATTCACATTGCATTATTTTATTCTCCTTTGATACTTGAGACTGAACAAATGGTGAATCTGTTGGTGAAATTCGAAAGAATTGGAAAGGATCATCTTGACTTTGGGGAAAAATATATGGTAGTTCTACAGCGATACAGCCGCGATTTGGATATGGTCCGGAAACTGTACCAGAAGCATAAAGATAGTCCTCCAACACCTCGAAATGTTCCACCAGTGAGTATACACATTCCTTATTTTCCAGTTTTCTAGTTTTTAAAAAATGAGCTACAAGGGGTATTCTCATGTTATTAAATTGCTTTAGCTAGTTAGACAGCATGAACATCAGCAAGTTTCTATTTTACTTCCTTTTTCTATACGCTTTCATTCTCTTGCTGTGTGAGCTTTTATCTTACATCGTGTACAGCTCGTTTTCAAGGAGCTCAGCCAAAAGACCCTGGCTGAATGTGTGCAATAGCTCCAATCCAGGAGAGGATTTAATGCCTAAGATGCCAGTTGACTCTCTCAAGCACATTGATTTTTATACAACATGGCAGTACTAGGATTTTGCGTATGTTTCACTGATTGTTTTACATAAAAAATAACCAAATTGATGTGTTATTTGATCTTGTTTTTACCTGAAGTAAATGTAGGTTTTGCTACAGTATTTGCAAATTGGTTTAGATTTATCTTTATTCTTACTGCAGATAACAGGAAAATTATGTGGGCTCGGCAGCTCTACAGAAAAATTGACCAGCCAATGAGATTTCTCAAATTGAAAATGGAGCTTTTACAGGTTAGTTGTCCATTATTTCCATCATCTTAAAGCGAACAATATAAAACCTATCTTTTCCTTTTGCTCCTAGAATGCTAGATAAATACCTAATACGGAAAAAGTGTCCATGTACAGTAAATAGAAGATATAAAATAGTCTATTTTTTCCAAATGGTGTGTAAATATTGTATCATGGATTTGTTTTATTACAGTGCCTTGTGAAAGTATTCGACCCCCTGGAACTTTCAACCTTTTCCCACATATCATGCTTCAAACACAAAGATACCAAATGTAAATTTTTGGTGAAGAATCAACAAGTGGGACACAGTTTGTCAGGATCCCGTCTGGGTTGGAGCCGATGTTACTGCAAACACTAGGGGAAGCAGAGGCAGGTAGCGTAGTCAGGTGGCAGGCCGAGGTCAGTTCACAGGAGAGCAGTGTTTGTAGCAGAGGAGCAGGCAGATAACGTAGTCAGGTGGCAGCCGGAGGTCGGTACACAGGAAAGCAGTGTTTGTAGCAGAGGAGCAGGCAGATAACGTAGTCAGGTGGCAGGCCGAGGTCAGTTCACAGGAGAGCAGTGTTTGTAGCAGAGGAGCAGGCAGATAACGTAGTCAGGTGGCAGCCGGAGGTCGGTACACAGGAAAGGCAGTTCGGTAGCAGAGGAGCAGGCAGATAACGTAGTCAGGTGGCAGGCCGAGGTCAGTTCACAGGAGAGCAGTGTTTGTAGCAGCAGGAACAGCAGGAGAAAGAGCTTGACTAAAGGCTGGAAGCACAATAATCTCGCAATGACACACCCACAGGGCCAGGTTTATATAGGGCGTGTAATTGGCAATCAGAGGCCAAACGAGAGAGCACTGGGTGAAGCCGATCAGGAAGAACAGTCAATGGTATCCGGGTTCAGCAAGGAACTTGTAGCCAGCAGAATAGCTCAGATGGTAGAGCTACTGGCCGGTGGACAAGAGACACTGGGTTCGATTCCTGACACAATTGTGAAGTTGAATGAAATTTATTGGTTAATTAAAATTTTTGTGGAAATACAGAAACTGAAAAGTGGGGCGTGCAATATTATTCGGCCCCTTTAACTTAATACTTTATTGCTCCACTTTTTGCTGCGATTACAGCTGCAAGTCACTTGGGGTATGTCTCTATCAGTTTTGTACATCGAGAGACTGATAGTCTTGCCCATTCTTCCTTGGCAAACAGTTTGAGCTCAGTGAGGTTGGATGGAGATCGTTTGTGAACAGCAGTTTTCAGCTCTTTCCACAGATTCTCGATTGGATTCAAGTCTGGACTTTGACTTGGCCATTCTAACACCTGGATACGTTTATTTGTGAACATTGTAGATTTTGCTTTATGTTTGGGATCATTGTCTTGTTGGAAAACAAATCTCCTTCCCATTCTCAGGTCTTTTGCAGACTCCAACAGGTTTTCTTCAAGAATGTTCCTGTATTTGGCTCCATCCATCTTCCCATCAATTTTAACCATCTTCCCTGTCCCTGCTGAAGAAAAGCAGGCCCAAACCATGATGCTGCCACCACCATGTTTGACAGTGGAGATGGTGTGTTCAGGGTGATGAGCTGTGTTGCCTTTATGCCAAACATATCGTTTGACATTGTTGCCAAAAAGTTCGATTTTAGTTTCATCTGACCAGAGCACCTTCTTCCACATGTTTGGTGTGTCTCCCAGGTGGCTTGCTGCAAACTTTAAACGACAGTTTTTATGGATATCTTTGAGAAATGGCTTTCTTCTTGCCACTCTTCCATAAAGGCCAGATTTGTGCAGTGTACGACTGATTGTTGTCCTATGGACAAACTGTCCCACCTCAGCTGTAGATCTCTGCAGCTCATCCAGAGTGATCATGGGCCTCTTGGCTGCATCTCTGATCAGTCTTCTCCTTGTTTGACATGAAAGTTTAGAAGGACGGCTGGGTCTTGGTAGATTTGCAGTGGTATTATACTCCTTCCATTTCAATATGATCGCTTGCACAGTGCTCCTTGGGATGTTTAAAGTTTTGGAAATCATTTTGTATCCAAATCCAGTTTTAAACTTCTCTACAACCTGTTGTGTTCCTTGGTCTTCATGATGCTCTCTGTGCTTCAAACAGAACCCTGAGACTATCACAGAGCAGGTGCATTTATATGGAGACTTGATTACACACAGGTGGATTATATTTATCATCATTAGTCATTTAGGACAACATTGGATCATTCAGAGATCCACAATGAACTTCTGGAGTGAGTTTGCTGCACTGAAAGTAAAGGGGCCGAATAATATTGCATGCCCCACTTTTTAATTTTTGGATTTCCACAAAAATTTAAAATAACCAATAAATTTCGTTCAACTTCACAATTGTGTCCAACTTGATGTTGATTCTTCACCAAAAATTTACATTTGGTATCTTTATGTTTGAAGCATGATATGTGGGAAAAGGTTGAAAAGTTCCAGGGGGGCGAATACTTTTGCAAGACACTGTATATTATACAATTTGCTTATAAATCTTTACCTAATTTTATTTCCTTTTTAATTTGATCTGACTAACAATTTATCTCTTGTAGTTATAATATTACAATATTAGTCTTTTTTGGCTATTGAAGGGATTTACAAGGATTTTAAGATTAATGTCCTATCTTTAGGAGAGGTCCTCAAAATCAGATCGGTGGGGGTCTGGCTCACAGTTGCCCCACTAATCAGTTTGCTGTACCCAAGATGGCTGGATGTACAAAGTGTTCATAGCTGAGACAGCACAACTCTGTACGGTGTATGGTGGTCTTTCCTGAGTACTGCAGCTCAGCTTCTATTACTTTGAGTAGGAGCTGAGCTGTGGCACCTGAAAATGTCCACCATGGGGTGCAAAAACATGCTGTTCTGTTTGCAAGAGGTAAAAATGGCTGATTGGGTGCTGCGAACTGGATTCCCCAGTGATATATCGATGATCATAGAATCATAGAATGGTAGAGTTGGAAGGGACCTCCTGGGCCATCTGGTCCAACCCCCTGCTCAAAGCAGGATTCTCTAAATCATCCCAGACAGATGTCTGTCCAGCCTCTGTTTGAAGACTTCCATTGAAGGAGAACTCACCACCTCTCGTGGCAGCCTGTTCCACTCATTGATCACCATAACTGTCAAAAAGTTTTTTCTAATATCTAATCTGTGTCTCCTCCCATTCAGTTTCATCCCATTGCTTCTAGTCTTTCCTTGTGCAAATGAGAATAAAGATGATCCTTCTACAATGTGACAGCCCTTGAGATATTTGTAGACAGCTATAAAGTCTCCTCTCAGTCTTCTTTTTTGCAAGCTAAACATTCCCAAATCCTGCAACCGTTTCTCATAGGACATGGTTTGCAGACCGGTCACCATTCTGGTGGCTCTTCTCTGAACTTGCTCCAGTTTGTTGATGTCTTTTTTAAAATGTGGTGCCCAAAACTGAACACAGTATTCCAGATGAGATCTGACCAAAGAGGAGTATAGGGCAATAATGACCTCACGTGATCTAGACTGTATGCTTCTGTTGATACATCCTAGAATTGTATTTGTCTTCTTCATTGCTGCATCACACTGCTGGCTCATGTTCAGTCTGTGCTCAATTAGTATACCCAAGTCTTTTTCACATGTGCTGTTACTTAGCCCTATTCCTCCCATTTTGTATATGCTTTTTTCATTTTTATTGCCCAGATGTAGTACTTTGCATTTTTCCCTGTTAAAAACCATTCTGTTAGTTGCTGCCCACTGCTCCAGTTTATTTATATCTTATTGAATCCTCTCTTCTCTTCTCTAGTATTAGCTACCCTCCTAGCTTTGCGTCATCAGCAAATTTGATCAGTTTACCCTCAATTCCTTCATCTAAATCATTGATAAAGATGTTGAACAATACAGGGCCCAAAACAGAGCCTTGTGGTACCCCACTTGAGACATCAGTTTGAGTCCTATGGGCCCCAGGGCAAAATTTGGATCTTGTCCCTTCACCAACCATGTTTCTAAAATACATGGACCCAATAGTGCTGATAGATCTTATAAGCCAAAAATGCTGACAAAATGCTCAAAATAATGCCTGAGCATCTTTTGAGCCTTCCCACTTATTCTGTTATAAAGTTTAGAGTGTGTTCAGATCAGAGATCACCTGAAGTATGGTCAGGTAAATTCTTCTAGCCTCTTGGCATCTTTGGAATCCTGAAATGCTATTTGTCACTCAATTCTCTACACCCAAGAGTAAAGTGATCAGAGAAACACACAAACAATAAATTCTTATTAAAATATAATGCAATTTTTATTAAACATACAAATAATCAAAATACAAATAGAAATTAATTAGAAAATCATAAAAGGAATTGCCTCCAATGTGAGGAATGCTCATGACTAAGGATATCATTAAACACACATTATGTAGATCATGCATATGCTTAAAATATTTAATACAGTACAATCCAAAAGGACAGAATTTCAATTGAAATCTATACTATATGCCTCAAAGAATTAGTGTGCATAAAATGCAAAAAAAGGTACAAAAAAAGATGCAAGTGTCTAATAGAGCTCAGTATATTCCCATATCCTCTGTGCTAAATAATCCTAGCATCAAGTATTGGGTGCCTTGCTCAAACTTGTTCACCCGTTTATTCAAAAACATAATTACCGCAATTCCAATCGAGGCTATGTAAATCTAACAAGACACTGCCCCTCATTATAGATAATGTGCAAGCATGATCCTCTAAAAAGAACTTACTGCATGTGTGATATCCAAGTCGCGTTCCTCCACCCCTTTGGAATCCTGAAGCTGTTAAAAGGCACTAAAAATACTAAATGTCTGAACAACAAGTTGTTTTTACATAGAAATGCATATGCTCATTCTTGGGAGTGTGTAGGTAGCACTTTTTCAGTCAATTTTCAGAGTGGAATCTGCGTAATAAATGTGCACATAACCTTATAGTATCACGGCATGTAAATTTTAAAAATTGAAACAAAACTGCTTACTTTTTTAGGGCACTGAAATGAAAAAAATTATCCGGAGCTACAACAAAATGGCTGCTGTCCTAATGGAGTTTGAGCTGCTTTATTACAGAGGATGGTGTAGATGTGTGGAAATAGCCAAAACTGGCCTGCATGCTTCACTGCTGGTCCGACATCCAGACACAAAGGTATTTAGTGATACACAATTTAATCTGTTTGCCCGTCTTTATCAATTGAGCCATTGTCAGACATTTTTTTCTTTCAAAACGTTTTATTTGAATACTCTTGATAATGGAGGAAAACTGTTCATTATCTAAGCCTATTGTAAGGCAGTGAGGAGAATCAAATACGAGGGCCCTTATGTGTATCCATATGGAACCCGCTGGAGAGCATTGCAATTACAGCCAAGCCTGTGGTTACTATGCAAAAGAAAAGAGAGTGTGGATTTGGTCTAACTACTTGGGCCTTTATTTTTGGAGAGATCTGTAGGATTGGTAGTGGGGCAGATCTCTCCCTCTACTCCAAGTCTTGGGGGTGGCCCATGTCCACGAAACCCATTTAAACTTTCATTTGAGGTTTGTGTGTCAGTATGTTGTTTGCAAGCAGCAGAGCAGGAGGCTCTGTGCAGGACAAGTCTGTGTGAGTCTGAACACAGGCCAGAGAAAGCAAAGCTTCTGACACAATCACGAGTGATACGGTGACTGATATGGATGTTTCGGCTGTGAGGATAAAGTTCTGGATTTTGTTTGTGACTTTGAAAATAAAGACGTTTGTTTAGAACTTTTATGGGTCACTGTCTATTTACCACATGGATGAGAAAGCCGCTGCCTTAAGCTGGGTTCATACTGCCTTAATGCAGTCTGTTTAATGGATTGCGTTACACCGCGGCATAACGCAATGTAACGCAATCCGTTAATGCTGCCATTAACCCCCATTACCGAGCGCATTGCTAACGCATGCCATAACTGGCATGCGCTAGCGATGTGCCATCATTCTGTGACCCTCGGACACGGGTATAGCATAAACGCGATCTAGTTATGCTATTGCGTTAACGAAGTCCGTCAATGCTATGCGTTGAACGGAGTGCATGAACGCAGTATGAACCTGGCTTTACACTAGCTAATACTTGCTTTGCTTCTATGTAGGAACTCTATGTTAACCTGGATCCTATAGTTTTGGAAGTTCTATATGAAACAAAATACCTTCATAAGATGGGTTTTGAAGTTCCCGATGTCATACATAGCATTGCCACTAGAGAGCAGCAGATTAAAATGCAACAAATCAAGTAAGTACTTTTTCTAAAAAGAAGTATTTGTTACCGACTGGTATAATTGCAAAAATGTATCATAATTTTCAATACATACCTGCAGTTTAGGGATGCATCTATTATGCAAATTATCGAGAACTATACATGACCATATCAAGTCTCATTAGTACTTTAACTAAGTGGGACAGACTGTAATATTACTGGAGCAAGGAATCCATATTAAATAATGTGTGTGTGTGTGTGTCTCTGTATGTCTGTGTGTGTGTGTGTCTGTATGTCTGTGTGTGTGTGTCCGGCACATTTTAAGATGGGCTCAAAGCTTTGCAATAATGGAATTTCTCTGGTCTTGCTTTTATGCAGTTATCTAATGTGGCTTTATATCAAAATAACAAACAAAACAAATTAAATAAAAAAAATCTAATATCGGATTTTGTGCTTATGCCAAAGTTATTAAAAATTGCAGACCGTTTCGGAGTGGAGGGAATTGCAGTAAACAGAGCAAAGATTGAAATGTGGTTGTCAGCAAAAACCCAGAGCTGCCAGTATGTGACTGCTAAGTGGTTAGGAACAGATACATTTACTGAAGACGAAGAAACTTGCAGAATGAATGTAATTAAATTATAACTGGAAATGCTATGAATATGTATAGGTTTTGTGAACGCTGCATGTTGCACCTTTACATTTTACTCAATAGTAAAAGATGTGCCAAAGTGACTGTTGACCGTTTTATATTGCCATGAGCTAAGTCATGCCAAATTTGCCTTTAAGCCCTATGGACCAGGATTCTGAGAGCAATTGCTACAAGGAAACTTGGCTTTGGGCCAAATAAGTATGTAAAATGTTACCTGAATTTTATGATATTAACAGAACATGAGGAAGGAAACTACAATAGTATACTGTATAACAGAATGTAACACACTATTTTGTGTTAAAATCTTTGGAATTACAAAACAAAGGATAACATGTTGACATGTTAACCCAACCCTAAATATTATATACTCTTCGACATTGAAATTGCAGCACCATCATGGAATTATGAAAAATCACAGGAATAATAATAATAATAATAATAATAATAATCTTTATTTATATAGCGCCATCATATTCCGCAGCGCTTTACAGTTTAACAGTTTCAAAACACAAGTCATAAGTCACAACGTTAACAATACAGTAATTAAAGCAAAATAAGACGGCCCTGCTCGTGAGAGCTTACAATCTACAATGAGGTGGGGGAGATACAAAATACAGGTGTGTATATACAATGGTGCATTTACAATGATGGTCCAGCCATCTTAAGGGAGTGAGGGATGGATGGAGATAGTGAATGGGCTACACACACACACACACTTACACATAGAATGACTTTGATTAGTGAATGTGATAGGCCGCTCTGAACAGATGTGTTTTGAGGGAGCGCCTGAAACCATGCAAATTGTGGATAGTCCTAATTTCTTGGGGTAGAGCATTCCAGAGGATTGGCGCAGCGCGGGAGAAGTCTTGGAGTCGGGAGTGGGAGGTACGGATTAGTGCAGAGGTTAGTCGAAAGTCGTTTGCAGAGCGCAGCAGTCGGTTAGGCCGATAGATAGAAATGAGGGAGGAGATGTAGGGGGGTGCTGCAGTGTGGAGAGCTTTGTGGGTGAGAACAAGTACTTTGAATTGGATCCTATAATGAATGGGCAGCCAGTGTAAGGACTGGCGAAGAGCGGACGCGTCCGAGTACCGATTAGCCAGATGGATAACCCTGGCTGCTGCATTAAGGATGGACTGGAGAGGGGATAGTCGAGTAATGGGGAGGCCAAGTAATAGAGCGTTACAGTAGTCCAGGCGGGAGTGGATCAATGCTACAGTGAGGGTTTTTGTTGTTTCCATGGTGAGAAAAGGGCGGATTCTAGAGATGTTCTTTAGGTGTAGGCGGCAAGAGCGGGCAAGAGATTGTATATGGGAGGTGAAGGAGAGATTGGTATCAAACATAACACCCAGACAGCGAGCCTGCTGCCGGGGTGTTATTATGGTGCCGCCCACTGAGAGGGAATAGACATGGTAATAATATGCAAATGATAAAACGATAGAGACAAAGTTTTCAAAACAACTTGCTTTATTAAGCATCAAGCATGAGTTTCACGTTCAGAAATACTCGCACTTGCAGGTCTCGGCATGCTATCAATGACATCATTAATGGTTGTCTGAACAATGGTCTGCCACTCTGAATGCACATTTGGAACACAAATCATCAAGATCTTCTGCTGGCAGCTCCCTTTATAATCACTGTCAAACGACGTCCCAGGTGTGCGCAATAGTAGGCAAGTCTGGAGACACTACAGCCCACAGTAGCACGTGTAGAGCACACTGGCTGCTCAGGAGACCATCAGGAGACATTTGCACAATTTTGGGCAACACGTCACATGTAGACCTACATCTAATTCATTAAACTCACACCGTCATTCTCAAAAGCTATCATGGTTCATGGTGCAGAACAAGACAGCATTGGAGGCTAAAATGGAGGTCTATCCTCTTTAGTGATGAGTCCTGCTTTTGTATTGAATATTAACCATAGCTGGAGATTGCTCTGGATACCACATGGGCAAAGCCATGAATAGGCCTTCAAAAGGGAATGTCACATCGGTCCTACTCCTGGGATTATGGTGTTGGATGGCATAATGTAGGGAAATCAGACCTCTCCAG
Organism: Oophaga sylvatica; assembly: GCA_033576555.1. NCBI lineage: Eukaryota > Metazoa > Chordata > Amphibia > Anura > Dendrobatidae > Oophaga > Oophaga sylvatica. The sequence goes on along the minus strand of JARQOD010000006.1, from coordinate 212,149,125 downwards.
TCTTCATTAAACGTATACAAACAGCTCAGGGTTACTTTGATTTGAATGTAGAACTGTCGAGGGAGGATCTAAGTGACCCTTCACGGTTGACCAAATGATTTCCAAATTAATCCACAGGACGTTGCTAGCAACAGAAATAACCAGACGGAGACGTGTTTCTGTCTGGGAGAATCGAGGCAGATTCCTACCCCGTGTATTGCATCATCATCTTTTATAGTATTTAGTAAGTTTGTACTTCAACCAATAGTATAAAACCACACCTACAACATTTAACCTATGAAAATGCAAGAAAATCGGAAACTACATATATGTCCGTATCCACGTGACGTAGAGAGGAACACAATAGCATATTCATTCTTCAGATTGCACCTCAAGGTCTCATATCTTGTCCAAACTGGAACAGTCTGTTTTTTATTACAGCCCATGACCTTTACTGTAGTAGAAAAAACAATTTGGCTTTATAACAGTCATGAGCTATAGCCTAGCAACAGAATTTATCTCGCAAACCACAAGATGGATTTACAAGCACAAAATGGTTTTGATCTTGGGTTAACCCTTCACAGAACCAGTGATATGGTCATTTCTGCAAAGTGTCCAACGAGAAGTTTTTCAACACTGCAGCTCCAAGCCATACAGTTAGGTCCATAAATATTTGGACAGAGACAACATTTATCTAATTTTGGTTCTAGACATTACCACAATGAATTTGAAACAAAACAAATCAGATGCAGTTGAAGTTCAGACTTTCAGCTTTCATTTGAGGGTATCCACATTAAAATTGGATGAAGGGTTTAGGAGTTTCAGCTCCTTAACATGTGCCACCCTGTTTTTAAAGGGACCAAAAGTAATTGGACAAATGACTCCAAGGCTATTTCATGGACAGGTGTGGGCAATCCCTTTGTTATGTCATTCTCAATTAAGCAGATGAAAGGGCCGGAGTTGATTTGAGGTGTGGTGTTTGCATTTGGAAGGTTTTGCTGTGAAGGAAACATGCGGTCACAGGAGCTCTCCATGCAGGTGAAACAAGCCATCCTTAAGCTGCAAGAACAGAAAAAAACCCATCCAAGAAATTGCTACAACATTAGAAGTGGCAAAATCTACAATTTGGTACATCCTGAGAAAGAAAGAAAGCACTGGTGAACTCATCAATCCAAAAAGACCTGGGAGCCCACGGAAGACAACAGTGGTGGATGATCGCCGCATACTTTCTTTGGTGAAGAAGAACCCGTTCACAACATCAACTGAAGTCCAGAACACTCTCAGTGAAGTAGGTGTATCTGTCTCTAAGTCAACAGTAAAGAGAAGACTCCATGAAAGTAAATACAAAGGGTTCACATCTAGATGCAAACCATTCATCAATTCCAAAAATAGACAGGCCAGAGTTAAATTTGCTGAAAACACCTCCAGAAGCCAGCTCAGTTCTGGAAAAGTATTCTATGGACAGATGAGACAAAGATCAACCTGTACCAGAATGATGGGAAGCCAAAAGTTTGGAGAAGAAAGGGAACGGCACATGATCCAAGGCACACCACATCCTCTGTAAAACATGGTGGAGGCAATGTGATGGCATGGGCATGCATGGCTTTCAATGGCACTGGGTCACTTGTGTTTATTGATGACATAACAGCAGACAAGAGTAGCCGGATGAATTCTGAAGTGTACCGGGATATACTTTCAGCCCAGATTCAGCCAAATGCTGCAAACTTGATTGGACGGCGCTTCATAGTACAGATGGATAATGACCCAAGCATACAGCCAAAGCTACACAGGAGTTCATGAGTGCAAAAAAGTGGAACATTCTTCAATGGCCAAGTCAATCACCAGATCTTAACCCAATTGAGCATGCATTTCACTTGCTCAAATCCAGACTTAAGAGGGAAAGACCCACAAACAAGCAAGACCTGAAGGCTGCGGCTGTAAAGGCCTGGAAAAGCATTAAGAAGGAGGAAACCCAGCGTTTGGTGATGTCCATGGGTTCCAGACTTAAGGCAGTGATTGCCTCCAAAGGATTCGCCACAAAATATTGAAAATAAAAATATTTTGTTTGGGTTATGTTTATTTGTCCAATTACTTTTGACCTCCTAAAATGTGGAGTGTTTGTAAAGAAATGTGTACAATTCCTACATTTTCTAACACATATTTTTGTTCAACCCTTCAAATTAAACGTTACAATTTGCACTTGAATTCTGTTGTAGAGGTTTCATTTCAAATCCAATGTGGTGGCATGCAGAGCCCAACTCGCGAAAATTGTATCACTGTCCAAATATTTCTGGCCCTGACTGTATGTTGATTGTGCTACTGTGAGCAACCTGTGTGACCTAAAAGTGCTACCATGGTTTGCAGCCTCCAAACCTGTCTCCCATTGTGTATATCTGAGACATCATTGGTTGGTAATTGCAGAGTGAGCAGCCAGCAGTGGATCTTGATGATTTGAGTGCCCAAGTGCATTCAACGAGACTGAACATTCCTCAGAGAATCTTTAATAACCTCATTAATTGCATACCATGGCATTTAAGTATGCGTTATCTGCATGTGGAGCTCATAGTTGATCATGAATAAATCAGCATGTTTTGAAAATATTCTTTTAATTATTTAATCATTTGCATATCATTATTATATCTATCGATCCTGATATTTCCATAATTCCATGACTTTTCCTTCTTGGTGTTGCAGGCTCATTGTTGGGGAGTGCTGCTTAGCCATTGTACTTACATGATGCTGGTTTTCCTCTCTCAGCTTGGAGATCTGACAAGGAGGTCGCGCTACACAATTTATATGCCCAGTGAATAGAATAGTGACTCTCTTGGGGATGGTGACATTTTGATCAGCATATTTTTTGTAATTATTAGGAACCTTATGCTTCTAGTGCTCCTGACGGTTTGTGAGTTCGGATCTACCTATTTACCCTGTCGTTTGCTGTATTAGATGACTTACAACATTATAGTCCTGTTGTAAAATAATTAAAATTCAGAAATATGGATATGGATCTTGAATATAAAAGGAACCTGTCAGGAACGAAAAAAGGCAGCCATAATGGTAATCTGCGGATAAATACCATTTTAAACATATTCGGCAGTCCGTTTGTAAGTGTGACTGCAGTAAGAAAATGATGTTCTGTTCTCTCGCCTTTAGTCATCAGTATTGCGCTAGGACTGTTGGCGCACGGTAATCACGACCACCGCTCCTTGAGTGACATTCTGATCTGTAGCGTGTGTGCGGAGCTGGAAGTCCGTCATGGAGTGGTGGACATGATCGGAGAGTGGGTAATGAGCACTGACTGGTCACTGCCCTGCACTTCCTTTTGGACTGCTGCACAGGTATACACCTGCAGAATACCCCAGTGATTAAAGAAAGATAAAGGCTGCTGTTTGCTGACAGATTCCCTTTCGCAACTATTATACGCACAGTTGTATATTGCAGAGTCTCTCTCTATTATGTCACTAATGTGCTTAAGTTTTCTTCTAACAAAACAATGTTAATAAAGATGTAAGAATCAGTCATTACTGTTCTTAAGCAGAATTTCAGCACCCTATACTATTCCTCTTCATGTGGTCATATTTAAGCTTTTGTTTTAACACAATGATTGTAACTCAAACTGTGCAGCTAAAACTGTCAGGCAGGAGAGCTACAAAATACTAACATTTCTTTTATCCTTGGGGCGTCATTAAATATTTACAGAATAGACTATGTTTCCTCTTGGTTGGAAGTCTGCGTCATGCAATGGAAATTCATTTGTCGCCTCTATAAATATCGAATACCCAAAAATGACATTACATATTCGATGAAACTCATTTGTTTTGTTTTTTATTATCTTCTAGTTTATTTCTATAGCAATTTATCCATTGGTTTTATATTTTTGTAAGAAAACAGATCCGTTTAGACGCCAAACCAACAAATACATTGGGAAGGGTTTAAATCCATTTGAACTATGGGAACATCATGGCCTGGTTTGGGTACATTGTTTTGCTTTACTTTATGTTGGTTTTACAGCAGTGAGAGCTACAATGTGTCCCACTGATCCTATTAGAGGATTACAAGCAACCTGTTAATAGCGCAAGTAATCTATGATGAAAGCATTTACTCCCTCATTTCTGTCTCAAACGATCAATAATAAATGACATTTTAAATAAAATTCCTCCAAATTATTGGCTTCAGTCAATAGCTAAAGAGCAGGAAGTGTTTGTTATGAAGCTTCAGCCAGTAGCTGAAGAGCAGGAAGTCTTTGTATTGAAGCTTCAGCCAATAGCTGAAGACCAGGAAGTCTATGTTTGGAAGCATCAACCAATAGCTTGAGAGCATTGAGTAAGGTCAGAAAAGATTTTGTTTTGGTAACTTTTTGTGTATAGCCTAGTAACGTGCATCCATTTTGTTATTTTACTGTAGAGCTAAAGGGAAACTTATCAGCAGGATTTTGCTTTGTTTCTGACAGCTGCATAATGGAGGGACAGATAACCTGATTCTTAGTGATGTATCACGTAGTTTACTGGGTGAAGCAGCTTTGATAGTCAGAATTTTCTCTTCTGCAGTTATAGCAGAACTTAGTTGTTCAGCATTTTATAACCCGCGCCCACACCACAGCTTTCTATGTACAGTGCATTGTATAGCGACAGAAAACTACTGATCAGTGCTGGGGTCGTGATTGGACTAGGATGCAGGAGGCCAGTTGTCCTGTAGTGATAATCTCCTGCTGATAAAACACTGATTGTATTGAAAAAGCAAAATACAGCCCTGGAAGTGACATGTCACTGTAATCCGAGTATCTGCCCTTACATTATGGTGCTCTAGGATTACATAGTGTGAGAAAAGAAAACCAGAGTAATATATCTTATATTACCGACAGACAATTAATGTTTTACTGAAATACCACAAAAGAAAGCGATGACTTTTTATCTGTATATTAAAAGGCCTGTGTGGAGTTTAGGTGATTTGATTTCCTGAATGGGTAGATAGAAGCACGAAGGGGCTTGACAAGGACTGAATACTGACAATTTAAGACCATACTGGTTTAATGTTGTAATAGTAAAGCTGTAAGTTGATATACCATATAACATAGTGTGTATTTATCTTTGTCTATTGAGGTGTGCTGATATGCTAATTGTGCATTGTATTCTGGAAAATGTTTGTTGACTTCGAAAGTAGAGAGGGAAAAGGCTGTGAGGGTGGACTGAAGGACACTGGGTAATTCTAAAAATAGCTTACATGCCTCGGTATAAAAAGACTCAGAGGCAGAGAGAGCTGATCTCATCACACAGAGCTACCAGTCGGACATTCTGCAAAACACCCAATGGACGAGAGACAGGACAGCAGCCAATTCATCATGGCACCATCACGAGGGACACGGATCTATGATTCTATAGGAAACCAAGGGGTTTTCGGCTCTGGTTGGAAGGATATAGATTCAGTGACCATCGTTGAACCATGGATATGTTTGGAGAAAGCCAGGTTTAGGACCCGCTGGTCGCCTGGTTCCATGGAGATGGTCAGATAAGCCAGGTGGTGACTCTCGTGTCTACTGGCTTTGGACCTTGTATGGACTCTATGGACTGTCATCTCCCTATGCTTGTCATTATCTCTTCTCTGCGTGTGTATCACAGTTGAAATAGCGACCCTGGGAGCTCTGATGTAACATCTGCCATTACCCCGGTGGGTCAGAGGAAGGGTGAGACTCTGTAATGTGCACCATCTTGGGGAATTTTGCAGAGACTGTTCTATGTGTTATCTGCCTGTTTTGTGGTTCGATAAAGCATTGTCACGCTGTTTTACCTTCACCCTGTGTTCTCTGAGTAGCGTTATGCCCACGATAACAGGAGAGCGGGCATTAGGCAGGACGATCCCTGGTCCTTGCGGTTTTGGCTAGCGGACTTGGGCGCCCGCCGAACCCCCTGTTTCCCCACACATAGCAATATCCTGCTGAAAGATTCCATTTAAAGAGAGCCTGTCATTAGATTCATGCTGCCCAAATAATTAGCAACATGCAGCTTTTCAGAGAAATCATAGTTTGTAAAGCTTGCCAGGGATTATAGAGCGAGATCTAACTAGTCCGATGTGGCCTCCAGCTGGCTTCTCCCCGCTGTGCTCCAGTTGATTGACAGGTCTCTCCCCGTGTACACATATTGGAGTGACCTGTCATTCAACTGGAGCGAAATGGTGAGAAACTGGCAGAAGCCGGTTGGCATACTTGTCTCTTCTCTCTCTATAGTCCCCATCTGGCTTTTGAAAAAATGTTTTCTCTGAAACACTGTGGCACTGTCATGGGTGCATCGCCACGAAGATCGTCGCGATTGCACATTCTGACTTCTCACAGCTGAGCTGCTGTTTCTTTGTGTTTGGTAATGAGAGAGTTAATTTTATCTAGCTCTTTGCTAAGACTAGGTCCAGCCTCGCCCGGCTGCTTTGGATTATGTTCTAATTAGTTTCCTTTATATTCCTGCCAGTCTGGGTGTTGGATGCCGGTGAAAGCATTCATATAGTTTAGCAGACTGGATCGGTTCTGGGAATACTTAAGCTAAGAGCTCCTTAGTTGTTTTTACTCTTACAGCTTATAGTTTATCTCTGAGACCTAAGGTGTTCCTACTGTGTGTGAGTGTTGTATGTAAGACTTTATTTACTTTATTTCTTATCTTTCTTGTATGTCTTTCTGTTCATTAACCGTTACCCGGTCATTCCCTTTGGTGGTATTCAGGGTCCTTCTTAGGACTAGAATACAGTTGGCAGGGATTGATAGGAGACAGGGTTTACGCTGGTGGCCTGGACCTCTGTACCTTTAACAGTACCTCCAGGTTGAGGGATTAGTTAGAACCCCAGTTAGGGTCAGCTTAGACCCCGGTCACCCTCTAGCCGGAGACAGCGTATAACGGATTCCGTTTTGACCCACTGGACTTTCTGTCAGGTAAATCTATGTTATCATATAGCTATGCGCATGTTATATAGTATGTTGCCCTTTTGATATAGATTATTGTCATCACATATATATATCTGCTATACAGCGTGACAGGCACTCAGCGCCTTTAGTGTGCAAACTATCTTAAAGGGAACCTGTCATCTGACAATGGGCAGCACGAATCAGAACCTGACTGCATGTCAGCATTCACATACTGTATGTGGAGTTCACATAGACGAATGTGCCATCTGTTAGTCTGCACAACATGTATAGCATATGTGTCGCATCTCCAACAGAACCTGCTCCTGTGACGTCTGCTTCTGTCGTCATGTGCCGCCATATACAATCTGCGGGCGGCGCAGGTGATAGAAAAAACATTGGATTCAGAAGTCCTGGATGGTGCAGGAGCCACTAAGTTTAGGGTGGCTGGTACATGCAGTTCTGTCCAGTCTGACAGTAAGGGTGTGTGCTGTCCAGCTGATATTATCAGCTCCTTGATTCGGCCCATTAGAAAGCACCATATGCTACTAAAGCTTTCAGCTTACTGCTGGAAGCTTCCAGATATAGCTTTGTGCTTCCCTGGTTAAGGTCTGTGTGTTCTGCTCCAGTTTCTTTTTTTTGTTTTTCCTGTTTTGACCTTGGCTTGTTTATTGACGTTTCTTCTACCTGACTATTTTGTACCTTTGCGACCCTCTTGGTTTTCACCCGGTTACCTGACTATCCTTCTTGCCAGCTTGTGACCCCAAAATGGCAGTTGACTTTGTGGCCCTTGCCCAGGGACCCCTGTGTAAATCTAGATACCAGAATAGGGGTTAAAGGGTGAAAGCAGGGCAACCCCAGGACTCTTGGAAATTGAGTAGCTTGCTCCAAGTCTGTTTGGTGTAGCCATTTTAGAGCTGCCAGGCGACAACTGACAGAGCCTCATTGCAATATGTGACCTGGTATTAAATGGCTTTTTTGAATTGTGCATCTTACATAAGTGAAAATCAGTTAGTATTTTCCACCATCTTTATTTATAAGGAGTGATGCTGTCCTCTTATGATTATTATAAACTTTGAAAAATAAAAAGCAATATTGAGTTTTTTCAGTGACTAGGTGTGGACATATCATACGTGTGACCCATCCATCTATACAGGAGGGGTTTGAGGTTACTGCCATCTTACATGCAGCCTACTGCTGTCTATTACATTGCAGGTAGAGAAGTAAGCTAATACCTCACATATACTTGTGTATTGTATAAGGAGATGCAAGTGGAGGCTTTAAGATGAGGTGTTTTAGAGCTAGGGGCCTGTGTACTGCTCTGGCACAGATCTTTGCTGTCCGTTTGTGCCCCTGGCACTGAGGTACAGTGCAAATATGTCTGCTGGTTTCAGTGATGCAGACACCAGCTGAAGCAGATTACTTTTGACATGAGCAACCAAGTATAAGAAATCTGCGGATCTTTAGTGGTAACTGTGACCTGTACTTACCAAGCTTGCAAATAATAATGAAAAACAACCTCTCTATGTGTTGCCATTAATTCTAGGTCACTAAGCTGAACAGTTCCCTCATCATCTGTGTCCTCCACTGGGACACTGCCATCTCATCTGGATAACTTTATTGCTTGATAGGTAGCCAGGCATGCAGCATCGTCTGTGAATCCGTCACATCCAATTGTAACTTTGGAAATTCTTGTCAGAGGACGGTGCAGGGAAAGCTGCAAGTTCTTGCTGTTTTTTTCAAGTAGTACCTGTATTCTTAGCTATGCTTGGGGCAATCGGCACGAGAATCTGCTGAATGAATGCAAAACTAAGTCAGACTTTGTAGGAATGTTGGCTAAAACTGACCTAGTTCCATTTCACAAAGCTATATGCAAAGCTAAATGCTAAGTGTGTGTATTTATGTATATAGTGCTCAGCATAAGTGAGTACACCCCTTTGAAAAATAAAATTTCAATCACGATCTCACTAAAGACAAGAATATTGTTCAAAATTATGCCATGACACACTGTCATAGAATATTTTTTAACCCATAACATGAAAGTAAGGTTAATAATATAAATTTAATTGCAAAATCTTCAGTTTTACTAATGCAGCCCCACATAAGGACACTGCCATCACCATGTTTCCAGTAGGCATCATGCATTTAGAAAAAATGTACTTCTACTAAGGTGCAGTTACGGCATCATCTTCTCTTTCAATATAGAGCAGTACATCTGTGAATTCATGATGCTATCAATGAAATGAAGATCCCTGATACCCACAGCACTCATGCAGCCCCACATAGGGACACGGACACCACCATGTTTTACTTTCGGCATAATGCATTTTTGACATTCATTTTTCTAAATGCATGGTGTCTACAATTCAATTTGAATAATTGAATCACACTTAATTTAAAAATTTTATGCTACTGCTGCTTAGGAAATCAGAGTGTTTTAGGGCACAACATTTCTGGGACAAATAGGGATCGATATAAATTTTTGACACTGAACTACAATTTAAAACATTTTAAATTGAAATCTAAAGTAAAGCTTTATAAATGTAAATTTGAAATCTTTAATGTTTTCCCCATTGTCTAAAGCCATATTTTCTACAACAATGCCATATTGAAGCTCAGATTACAGTTACAACTAAGGTGTCTGCTTGTTTATTTGTGCAACCAACAGGCTTTTGAAAGCAGTTAGGGCTCGCTCATAAAAGTGTATAACATGGCCGAGTGCTATCCAATATTTTATCAGATAGCACTCGGACAGATGTTATACTGTGGGGCAGTGCAGATCTGCTATTTTTTTCTAATGCCAAATCGGCATGAGAAAAAAATTCACAGCATGCAGCAAGTGGCTCCAAAATTCGGATCACAAGTACCCATACAAGTCTATGGGTGTGTGAAACATCAAACTTTTGCCAAGTGTCTAGTCTTGTTCATGCAGGAGGATGTAACCTGAACAGCCTCTGCACTGTGTGCAGAATTATTAGGCAAATGAGTATTTTGATCACATCATTCTTTTTATACATGTTGTCCTACTCCAAGCTGTATAGGCTTGAAAGCCAACTGCCAATTATGTAAATCTGGTGATTTGCATCTCTGTAATGAGGAGGGGTGTGGTCTAATGACTTCAACACCCTATATAAGGTGTGTTTAATTATTAGGCAACTTCCTTTCCTTTGGCAAAATGGGTCAGAAGAGAGATTTGACGGACTCTGAAAAGTCAAAATTGTGAGATGTCTTGCAGAGGGATGCAGCAGTCTTGAAATTGCCAAACTTTTGAAGCGTGATCACCGAACAATCAAGCGTTTCATGGCAAATAGCCAACAGGGTCGCAAGAAGCGTGTTGATAAAAAAGGCGCAAAATAACTGCCCATGAATTGAGGAAAATCAAGCGTGAAGCTGCCAAGATGCCATTTGCCACCAGTTTTGCCATATTTCAGAGCTGCAACGTTACTGGAGTATCAAAAATCACAAGGTGTGCCATACTCGGGGACATGGCCAAGGTAAGGAAGACTGAAAAACAACCACCTTTGAACAAGAAACATAAGATAAAACGTCAGGACTGGGCCAAGAAATATCTTAAGACTGATTTTTCTAAGGTTTTATGGACTGATGAAATGAGAGTGACTCTTGATGGGCCAGATGGATGGGCCTGAGGCTGGATCAGTAAAGGGCAGAGAGCTCCGTGGAGGTGGGGTACTGGTATGGGCTGGTATCATCAAAGATGACCTTGTGGGACCTTTTCGTGTTGAGGATGGAGTGAAGCTCAACTCCCAGACCTACTGCCAGTTTCTGGAAGACACCTTCTTCAAGCAGTGGTACAGGAAGAAGTCGGTATCGTTCAAGAAAAACATGATTTTCATGCAGGACAATGCTCCATCACATGCATCCAAATACTCCACAGCGTGGCTGGCCAGTAAAGGTCTAAAAGAAGAAAAAATAATGACATGGCCTCCTTGTTCACCTGATGAGAACCCCATAGAGAACCTGTGGTCCCTCATAAAATGTGAGATCTACAGGGAGGGAAAACATTACTCCTCTCGGAACAGTGTCTGGGAGGCTGTGGTGGCTGCTGCACGCAACGTTGATCATAAACAGATCAAGCAACTGACAGAATCTATGGATGGAAGGCTTTTGAGTGTCATCGTAAAGAAAGGTGGCTATATTGGTCACTGATTTTTTTGTTTTTGAATGTCAGAAATGTTTATTTCTAAATTTTGTGTTGTTATATTGGTTTACCTGGTGAAAATAAACAAGTGAGATGGGTATATATTTGGTTTTTATTAAGTTGCCTAATATTTCTGCACAGTAATAGTTACCTGCACAAACAGATATCCTCCTAAGATAGCCAAATCTAAAAAAAACCCCACTCCAACTTCCAAAAATATTAAGTTTTGATATTTATGAGTCTTTTGGGTTGATTGAGAACATAGTTGTTGTTCAATAATAAAAAGAATCCTCTCAAATACAACTTGCCTAATAATTCTGCACACAGTGTATGAATTGCAGAATTCTCTGCATGGAAAAACTGTTTTTCAATTGGAAGAGGCTGGTCACATTTTCTCCCTTCAGTTGACACTTTAAGAGCAGGAGAACTATGCAGTCTGTAAAGAAGGCTGCCCTAACAAGCTGACTGCACTTCACAATTGATGTACAATAATGATGTAATACTTGCATTAGTGCCATAACTTGCATACATAGTATTGGTCTTTTCATTTGGGCCAAAGTTAGTTTTTGGGATCCTGGGCCCATGCACATATTAAGTGCAAGAAAATTATCTTCGTAACACATCTTAAAATAATATTGCATAAAATGGCCAAACTCTCTAAGGAAAGATGAGCAGAAGGACAAATTGTATCTTTGAGTTCTTTCTGAAAAATAAAATTGATAGTGCCTTTCCATTCGGCATTCTATTCTATTATGTTCGGCTCCGATAAAATAATAAAGCCTATACCTCTGAGACTGCGCCATACTGCAGTGTCGGCATTTGCTCTCACTTGGGCTGTGATGTAGTGTTGTGAGGCCGGCGCCCAATCAGCACTGGTGTCACTTTTTTCACCTTCGTAAGAACTGAACATGAAGATGAAACCAGTGCTGCAGCTCATCCCGGACTTCCTCTTCATGTTCAGTCTGTCTGAAGGCGCAAGACAGTGACGTCAGCGCTGATTAGGCACCAGCGTCACAACACTGTATCACAGCCCACGGGAGAGCAAGTGCTGACACTGTGGGAACCGTGCCGTCACGGGAGGTAAGTATAGGCTTTATTATTTTATTGGGGCCGAACATTTAGTTCAAGAATGGGTTGTCCTAGTAGTGGACAACGGGCATCACGTGTCATTCCACCACATCACAGCCCTGGGACCACGAGTGCCGACACCACTGGAATGGAGCCGACACGGGAGATGAGTATAGGCTTTATTATTTTATCAGAGCCGAACATTTAGTTTAAGAAGGGGTTGTCCTAATAGTGGACAACCCCGTTAACTTGACTGTTTTCTCATTTACAGTTATTATCAGTGAAACATGTATTTGGGTAGGAAGAAAATAAACAGTTACAATGAGAACAAGTGGATAAGGTTCCTAAAAAGTTTTTGTATTCAGATCTGTTATATGCATTGTGTGGCGCTAGGTATATCCATCAAACATTCTATCCACAGCCTACCCTACCTTACCTATATCAGACTTCAGAAAGTCCCAGTTTAATGTCGGATAGACAAATATTTATTCAGTTTTTCTTGTACTGAAGACAGGTGCTTTTCGTCATTTGTGGCACTTACAACATTCTCAGGAGATTGGACTTAGCATTCAATAAGTTCTATAAATATATTTTAATGGCAGATTGTTTCAGCTTTTGTAGTATGCAGTGGTCCTCATTGGTGCCACAAGCAGCAGCCTTTTCCTTGACTTAGCAAGACAAAAATGATGTGCATAAGTGCAGATAATAATTTACTCTTTACATGAATTGTTTGTTCTACTTGATTACACTTTCAGTACAAGCCTATAACTCCGCTTTGTTTCTTTATATTTAAGGCTTCAAGATATGCTGATGGACTATCAGTCATTTACTAATAGGATTCCAGCTCTGCTCAAACCTCTTATGACTCCTTTCATTAGTCAAATTGAAGACGTCTTATCACCTGGCCTTACACAGCTTTCTTGGACTTCCCTGAATATTGACAAATGTAAGCATATGACAACTGTATACAGCAGTCCCTCAAGTTACAAAATAAATTGATTTCAAAACAACCTTTGTAACTTTAAAATATTATAATTTACAATAATTATCAAATGGAAAACAATTGATTTGTTCTGAAATGCCCAACATGAAATTTTGAAAAAAAAAAAGAACATTAAAGGGATATTTATACAACATATTTTTCCATGGACAACATCAGCTAGGGGACTGTATGTTCTCCCTCTGCGTAGGTTTCCTCCGGTTTCTCCGGTTTCCTCCCACACTTCAAAGACATATTGAAAGGGAATTTAGATGGTGAGCCCCAATGGGGACAGTGATGATAATATATGTAAAGAACTGCGGAACATGATAGCACTATATAAGCAAAGCATAATAATTAGTAATGTGAAAATATCTGCTGCCAATCTGTGATTTGAACTGCTGGGTGTCTGAATGAACATAGACTATGAAAAATAAGCCGATAGAGAAATCCTACCATATAAAAGACAGGACTTACTGGAAACTCTAAGCCGCTTTCTATATTGAGCACAAGAGCTCTTTGAGGTCCCATACAGAACACATATTGTACTAGAAAAATACATTGTAGCCGAGCAGCTCTCACATGTCTAAAGGGGCAGCTCAACTTGGCACAGTTCAGAGCAGTACAGAATGAATACTATAGAGAGACACTACTAAGGCTATGTTCACACGTCCAGTAATGATCCATTAGAACAGATCCAGCAGCAATCCGTTGGCAAAAAGTTGTGCAGACACAACTTTTTAGGGAATTTTTAAAAAAACTGATTTTTGCTAGATCCGTTTTTTTAACATTGAAGTCTGTGGAAAACGAATCTCATCCGTTTTTCTTTCATTTGTAAAGGATCTGCTTACTGCATCTGTTACAAATGGAAAAAAAGAAGGCTAATTAACGGATCTGTTTTTAACTTCAGTGTTAAAAAAAATGTTAAAAAAACGGATCCAGCAGAGATCAATTTTTTAAAAATGGACTAAAAAGTTGTATCTGATTGCTGCTGGATCCATTCTAATGGATCATTACTGGACATGTGAACATAGCCTTAGCAGTTAAAATACATTGTTGCATGTTGAAGGGTTATCTACACGTTGTCTATTGAGTAGCTCACAGCTTTTGCTATCTCCTTACTTCCCGGTTGCTTGGGAGGAGGTCAGGTACTCTTCCTTGAGTGACTGTTCTGGTCAGTTCGCTTCTGCTACTTTGTTCTGAAGTCTACATTGTTATCACTAAATTTGTAGACAGAGATAACAGTGTATTTGAGCAAGCGTATGACTCAGGAAAGTGTAATTAAGAGAACTTCTCTTGAAACTGCAGATGCTGCCGGCCAGGGAATATGATTATGAAAGATTGATAAGTGCAGCTTGATCGGGATCTGAGAGGGAGGGGTAGGGAGAGGAAGCTGAACAGCTAATTGTTGTATAGCAATCAATGGAGAGAGCTGACTGGTATCTTAAAAGTTAACTCCTCAGTCTGGAGTGTAACTATCACTTACATTTGGCCAGATTCTGGTGGCTGATCTGCTTGGAAACAAGCTGTTCACTATGTAAGATAAAAGTTCTCATTGCATGAGAATGAAAGCAGAAAGAGAAAGTGAGTAGATTGCAAACTTGCTTATTTTCATGCTTTATAACTAAAGCAATTTAATAAAATGAGAGTACCTCTTTAAATAATGCAACCTAGGTCCCATGTATTTTTATACAAATGTTATACTATATTAACATAAACCTTAAAACCCCTTTTAATGTATCCAAAGAAAAGTTATGTCCTAATTTTTACAAATAAAAGCAAAAACATTCAGTAATTTATTTATATTTCCGGTAAGCTTTTTTGACATTTTGTTGTGTTAGGTGATATCTGAGGATGAATCCAAATGATGCAGCTCAACATGCATTTTCAAACCATACCCATGGTGTGGTTTGTGAACAGGTGTTTAGCAATGGAATCCGGTTTCACCCAATTCTGTTTTTATCTGAGTAACAAATATAAATCTGCCCCTTGCACTTTTCAGTGGAAACGTTTAATTGACTTCTTTCACAAATTAGCAGATTTATACACGTGGTCAATAGTCTGTGTTTTCAAGTGATGCATGTTTTCACGGTTAATACAAGAATACTGTATATGCTATGAATGCATAATTTTTCTTGGCGTTCCTTAAGTGCATGTGTAAAGTGAACGAGGGTGGTAGCTGTGGACGAGCTGCTGCTCCATAATGCCCTGGCACTTTACAGGAAAATCGTGTCTCTGCTTCCCAATGTACTACCAGGGGAGGGGTGAATCACACTCACTTGTAGGCCGCATGCCTCCACTTTTTCCAGGGCTCCATCTCCATCTTCACATAGCTCCGGGAGACAAAGTTAATTTTAATAAGCAAAAGTTTACTGGACAGTTCAAGTTCATCAGATTGGAACACGCAGTATTGGGTGCAACATATCTTTTTCCTGCTTCATTAATATAATGCATCTTCAGCATTACTATCCGTTCCTCCTGGACTATCCCTATAGTTATTGTTCCTGTCAGCCCCAGGGATTTCTCATTCAGTCCTGCAGTGCACCCGGGATCCTTTACCTTCACTTCATGAGGTTCCATGTTCATCAACCCCTGTACACCAAAGGATAAGTCACTCTTCGTAATGCCTGTACCGAGCCTTGAGATCCGGACGTTACAGGAATGTCCACAATGGATTCCAATAAGACTTCCCACTGCCTCAAATGATAGATGCTTGCCCCCTGCCACTTGAACTTGACCTTGGTTACTGTACTTCCCCATTTCATTAACTATCAGTAAGTAGTCCCTTTTTACTGGGGCTTGCCACTTCCAATATGAGCTAGTCCTGACATTAAAAGGGTATTCCCATCTCCAAGCTGCTTTCTCAATATGTAGTAGGTGTAATTATAATAATATTAGCAAATATCTCCAGTTAGAAATGTAGTAAAGTTTTTTTTTCTCACTATGTCTCTTTCCTCATGTGCAGCCATTGTAGGACCTTAGTATCAATGGTTATGACCACTAGCAACTAGCTAACTGTCACTTTTTCAGTGGATCTAACCATGGGTACCTAAGGTCCTGCAATGCCTGCACATGAAGAAAGAGACATAGCGAATCAAAAAGACTATGCTACATTTCTAATTGAAGGCATTTTCTAATATTATTCTTCTACTACATATTGGGATAGGATCTTGAAGAGGGTGACCCCTTTAACTATGTATGTCCCTACATCGTATGGCAGGGCACATACATTATACATTACATTAAACATATTATACTTATAATGTTACCATAATCTACCTTGTCCTATGGTCATTAACTTATGTCCTAAATTTTAACCTATACCTGTTCCACACTATGCATGAAAAAATATATCTAAAACTGTATGACACTATTCACACTATAATATAGAGAATTGGTGTCTTCAGGGGTAGGAACACAATAGTACAGTCCACCAGTCTTATACATGTTCAGCAATTGTTCTTTTCTTGTTGCTCTTAGAGTCAGGATTCTCGCACTTCAGGGTGCGAAATGTTTTACTCTTCTTATTCATGTACATGTGTTATTATAATCCAGGGGTATTCTCTGCAATGACAAAATCATATTTGTCTCGCTGTTCCCTCTTAATTTACAATGCCTCCCAGGTCTGTGATCATTGAACTCTGCACCGCTGGTAATACAGAAGCAGATGTTTAATCTCAACTCTGTCGCTAAACTATTCCTATGGTAATTCACCCTGTACATCTACATGTGTTTCTCAAGTCAAGCACCCCCATGGCAATAAAAAGGAAGGAATGAGACAACTTTATTTCTACCTCTAAAACATTTATAGGTGCTGACATTTTCTTTCATTGATTTTTTTTATGGATTTTCTTATGAGTACATAAGTGTAAAAAGGAATGATCATAAAAAAGTATGAACACCAAAAATACAAAATGTTTAGTTGTTCCAGGGGGTGAAAGTATTAAAGATACAAGGATTTGGATCTTGAAGTTATCTCTTTGGTTGCCCTGAAATAAAACTTGTGTTTATTGGTAAAATAAAATATAATATGTGAAATATTTATCATTTCATCAGAAATTAAATGATCATTTTTTCTAATATTTCAGATATAGCCAATGTCTAACGGCTCCCTAAGAGAGGTGGAGCAGATTTGTAAGGAAGCCTCTGACATCCTGGAGTGCCGAATTGAGAAGTTACTTCTGGACATTTCTGACACACTGTTGGTGGATTTACCTGAAGAAGATACCATCACTGTTCCAGTTTTCTTGGAAAGAACAGAGAAAGTCATTGCTGCTGCAGCAGAGACATTGTCCATGTAAGTTTTCTTTTAGTAGACAGATAAACTACTATGAGATCCGGTTAGTGAATGTTGTGATCTTATTATTCGTTAAACGTCACCTGTGGGTGACAGATGATAGAGATTCATTACAAGCATTCATCACCCATTGGTTATATTGGCATCCATTAAGCAGATGAGACATGAAAAGATCATAGTCTCAGGCATTGTATGCTGATGTATACTATCCAGACAAAGGCCAAAAGAACCCTTTTTTGCTTCTTACACAGTTACATAATTATATAGCTTAGATACATAGGTTGAAAAAAGACTTGAGTCCATTAAGCTCAACCTTTCGCCACGCTTTCGCTAGAATATTTATAACCGACAATGTCATTGAAGTGAGTAAAGCATCCAGCTCTTTTTTAAATGCTGTTATAGTGTCTGCCATTACTACCTTTCCTATTTAGCTGCTGAAATCGCCGTAATGAATATCTATTTTCTAAATTAACTGGTTCGTGACCACCCAACGTCGGCACTTGCTGGGCTTCGTGCAGCGCCAACGTTTATTGGTCTCGCAGTTTCCAAAATGGGGTCACTTATGGGGAGTTTCCAATGTTTAGGCACATCAGGGGCTCTCCAAATGCGACATGGCGTTTGCTATCAATTTCAGACATTTTGCATTCCAAAAGTCAAATGGTGCTCCTTCTCTTTCGAGCCCTGCCATGTTCCCAAACAGTAGTTTTCAACCACCTATGGGGTATTGGCGAACTTAAAAGAAATTGCACAACAAATTTTATGGTACATTCTTTCTTGCTGCTGGAATTTCAGTTTGCTTTCCTGCTATCATTCAGATAAGTGACTTTCTGTTTTTTTTTCTGTGGTTTGATTTTCCTTGCTTTTTGCAGTCTTGCCTTGGACTTCAGCCAGATCACCTTTGGGGGCTTACGCTGCCTCCTGTTCTCTTTTTGTATTTGCACTTGTTCTCTGTTCCTGAGATATTTTTTACTGCTGGGTAGCTGTGTGTCACACCAGAGATCTGATATAGGTGGTCGAGATCGTGTGGTCTCAGGTTTTTTGTAATCAGAATTGCTGGTATTTTTGTTAGGGTTTTTCTGGGTTGCAGACAGAATTTCTCTCCTGTACTTTGCTTTCTAGACAGATTTGGGCCCCAACATTTGCTCATTCTATTTTCTGTCTGTGTTTGTGTTTTCCTCTTGTCTAACCGCCATTACATGTTTGGGGGCTCCTATTTCTTCGGGGTCTCTACTCTGGGGCAGTTAGCTTTCCTCTTTCTATCTTCAGGTGTAGCTAACTCTCCGGCTGAGCCGAGGCGTCTAGGATCACCGTAGTTACGCTCCACGGCTACTTCTAGTTGTGCGGTTAGTTTAGGGATCTGCAACCCATTAGGTCCCAGCCTCTCTAGTGTCTTGCTGTTTTGGCGATTTTTTGCTCCTGTCCTCCTCAGCTACTGAAACATAACAGTATTACTGACCAAACTGAAAATTCTATGGTACTCAAAAGAAGGGAAGGATAGTGAGCATAAAGGAAAAAAAAAAGGAGTTGTCAGAAATTTTTTTTTTTCTTTTTTCTGCTTTTTACATTTTTTCCCTCTTTCTCCCTGGGTGCTGAGAAGGAATTTCTCTTTGTCCTCAATGGAGATTGTGCAGTTGTCTGGCCGTGTTGAGCGGCTCGCCGCTGAGGTTCAGAGTGTTGCTGCCTATATCGCAAGGTTGCCGGTTGTGGAACCTAGGATCCCCATGCCAGATTTATTTTGGGGGATCGGTCTAAATTTCTGAATTTTAAAAATAACTTTAAGTTGTTTTTTGCCCTGAAGCCTAAGTCCTCAGGAAGCGCTGCACAGCAGGTTCAAATTGTCATCTCCCTGTTGCACGGCGACTCTCAGGATTGGGCTTTTTCCCTGACACCTGGGGATTCTGTTTTGAATAATGTTAATTATTATTATTATTATTATTGTTTATTTCTATAGCACCATTGATTCCATGGTGCTGTACATGAGAAGGGGTTACATACAAATTACAGGTATCACTTACAATAAACAAACTAACAATGACAGACTGATACAGAGGGGAGAGGACCCTGCCCTTTCGGGCTTACATTCTACAGGATGTAGATGTGTTTTTTCAGGCTCTGGGGATATTGTACGATGAACCTAATGTCATTGATCAAGCAGAAAAAACCTTGTTGGCATTGAATCAGGGTCATGAAGCTGCTGAGCTGTACTGTCAGAAATTTCGAAAATGGGCAGTACTTACTAAATGGAATGATGAGGCTCTGGCAGCTCTTTTTCGGAAGGGTCTGGCAGAGACTGTAAAGGATGTTATGGTGGAATTCCCTGTTCCCTCTGGTCTCAATGACTCTATGTCATTAGCTATTCAAATTGACAGACGTTTGCGTGAGCGCAGAGGTATGCATGAGATTGTGTTGCCTTGTGAGTCAGCTCCTGAGCCCATGCAGTGTGATGGAGTGACTTCTGGGGCACAGCGTCATGAGTTTCGAAAGCATAATAGATTGTGTTTCTACTGTGGTGATGCTTCTCATGCTATTTCTGTCTGCCCCAAGCGGGGAAGACGTTTTGCACGCTAAGTTGTTTTGGGTAGTGTTCAGACTAAATTTCTGCTGACTGTTACCCTGATTTGCTCCATGTCCACATTTTCTGCTCAGGCTTTTGTTGATTCAGGAGCAGCTATTAACCTGATTGATTTTGACTTTGCCAAAAGTTGTGGGTTTCCCATGATACCCCTTCGGAAGTCTATTCCTTTGCTGGGCATTGATTCTACTCCTTTGGCTGAGAATAAACCCCAGTTTTCTACTCAGGTGATAATGCAGGTTGACCCGGAACATCAGGAGAGTTGCAAATTTTGGTGTTGCATAATTTGCATGACATTATTGTACTGAGTTTCCCTTGGTTACAGACTCATAGTCCTGTTTTGGATTGGAAATCTGTGTCTGTGTCACGGGTGTGTCGCTGCGAGGATCGTCGCGATTGCACACCCTGACTTCTCACAGCTGAGTTTCTGGTGCTGGGTGTTTTTCGGCAGAGAGGGAGTTAATTCTTCCTCTCTCTGTGCTGGACTAGACCAGCCTCGCTCAGCTGCAATTAATGTTGTGATAATTGGTTTCCTTCAAATACCTGCCTGTCTGCTGGGGAAGTGTCAGTGAAAGCATTCATGCAGACCAGCAGAGCGGATCGTTGTATGGTGAAGGCTGAAGTTAAGAGTACCTGTGTGGTCTTTTTCCCCTCCTCGCTTTATCATTTATCTCCGTACCCGTTGGTGTCCCCTCTGTTTCGTGTGGTGTGATTTTTGTATGCAAGGTGGATTTTAGTTTACCCCTTGTACTGTCTCGTTCGTTTATTACTGTGTTTAGGCATATACCTACCAGTCCCCGGTGTGTGATCAGGGTCCTTCTCAGGACTGGATCACTGAGGTTCAGGGATCCTCAGGAGGTAGGGATTACGCTGGCGGCCTGGACCTCTGTACCATCAACAGTACCTCCAGGTAGAGGGATTAGTCAGGACCCCAGCTTAGGGTCAGCATAGACCCCAGACCTCCTGTATGCAGTAGCAGCGTGACATTTTCACCGACCCACTAAAGATTTTCTCCAGTCACCATGGATCCAGTAGTCAGTCTAGCTCGGCAGTTGCAGAGTCTGTCCATGGAGCTGGCGGACGTTAAGTCCAAGGTTTTGTACCCCCCGAAGCAGGCCGGACCTGAACCTAAAGTAGCTCTCCCTGACAGATTCACTGGGGGGGGGACAAGTTTTTTGCTTTCCGGGAGGCATGTAAATTGTACTTTCGGCTGCGACCCCGGTCATCTGGGAGTGAGGAACAAAGGGTGGGGATTGTCATCTCGCTCCTACAAGGAGACCCCCAATCCTGGGCGTTCGCTCTCCCCCCGGGCTCCCCAGCTCTCCAGTCAGTGGATGGGTTTTTTACGGCTCTGGGTCTTGTGTATGATGACCCGGATCGGGTCTCCCTTGCTGAATCTAAGTTACGTAGGATCCAGCAAGGAGATCGTCCGGCAGAGGAATTCTGTTCGGAGTTCCGTAGATGGGCCACGGACACCCAGTGGAATGACCCGGCTCTTAGGAGCCAGTTTTGTCAAGGTTTATCTGACAAATTAAAGGATGTGCTGGCACAGTATGACCCTCCCACGTCACTGGAAGCCGCTATGGCCCTTGCTATTCGTATTGACAGACGTCTTCGGGAGAGGTGCGGGGTAACTTCGCCCCCTGTGATGACTCCACCTTCCTCAAGGGTCCCTTATATGGAGCTTCCCCTGGTCAGTCCAGAGGAGCCTATGCAATTAGGAGGGACATCATTCCGGGGGAGGGGATCGGTGGGGCGCCACAAAACAGGAGGTTGTTTCTTCTGTGGAAAAAAAGGACATTTTATTAGGGGATGTCCATCCCGTCCTTTGCAGAGTGAGAAGTCGCCGGAAAACTATTGATCCCAGATTGTGTGGTGGACGGCAATCTGGGAGTAAGTATTTCGTCCCTAAGTTCGTCTCAGTTTCTCGTACCGGCGGAGGTGGTGGTGGGTGCGAGAACTGAGAGGATATCTGTTCTTCTGGATAGTGGTTCCGGGGCTAACCTGGTGGATGCTCGCTTTGCCCAGGTTCAAGGTATGCGATTGAGTGTGTTGTGTTGTCCCCATATTCTCGATCGACGCCAAACCTCTCGGTCAGGGAAGTTTTTTGCAAGCAGTGCATAACATAGATCTTCAAGTGGGGGCGTTACATAAAGAACTGTTGCTTGTTATGTGTTGGAGGGTCTTCCCACTCCTATAGTGCTGGGCCTTCCTTGGTTAACTAAGCATAACCCGGTTATTGATTGGCAATCCAGAGAGATAAGCCAATGGAGTGAATTCTGTAATAAAAATTGCATGAATACGGTCATTGGGGCGGTCGCTCCTAGGGCCTTACCTCCATTTCTGGTGGACTTTGAGGATGTATTCTCGGAGAAAGGGTGTCAAGAACTACCTCCTCATCGCGAGTATGACTGTTCTGTTAACCTGCTCCCTGGGGCCAAGTTACCGAAATCTAGGTTGTATAACCTTTCTGGTCCTGAGAGACAGGCCATGAAGGATTATATTTCAGAGAGTCTGGCTAAGGGGCATATTAGACCTTCATCTTCCCCGGTGGCCGCGGGGTTCTTCTTTGTGAAAAAAAAAGATGGAGGCCTACGCCCTTGCCTGGATTTCCCTGAGCTTAATCGGATTACGGTCCGAGATCCGTATCCGCTCCCACTTATTCCCGATCTCTTCAATCAGATCGTGGGTGCCAAATGGTTCTCTAAGTTGGATCTCAGGGGGGCGTACAATCTGATTAGGATGAAGGAGGGGGATGAGTGGAAGACGGCGTTTAACACTCCGGAGGGACATTATGAGAACCTTGTCATGCCATTTGGTCTGAGTATTGCCCCGGCGGTGTTTCAACACTTTGTAAATGACATCTTTCGCCACCTAATAGGACAGTTTGTGGTCATATATCTGGATGATATCTTAATTTACTCGCCGGATCTTGTGTCTCATCAGGAGCATGTTAGGCAGGTGTTACAGATCTTGCGGGATAATAAACTGTACGCCAAATGGGAGAAGTGTGTGTTCGCTGTACAGGAACTCCAGTTTTTAGGGTTCCTGGTGTCAGCATCCGGTTTTCGTATGGACCCTGGGAAAGTGCGGGCAGTTCTTGAGTGGGATCTGCCAGAGGATCTTAAGGCTCTACAACGTTTCCTGGGTTTGTTAACTACTACCGGAAGTTCATTCGTAATTTTTCGTCCATAGTTAAACCTCTCACAGACATGACTAAAAAAGGGACGGATTTTTCAAAGTGGTCTGACAAGGCTTGTCAAGCGTTTTCCTCATTGAAAAAATGTTTTGCTTCAGCACCCATACTTATTCAACCTGATGCGTCACAGCCGTTCATTGTTGAGGTGGACGCTTCCGAGGTAGGGGTGGGAGCAGTATTGTCACAAGGTTCGTCCCCTGGTAAATGGCATCCGTGCGCCTTCTTCTCTAAAAAATTGTCGTCCGCTGAGAGGAATTATGATGTCGGCAATAGGAACTCTTGGCCATTAAGTTGGCTTTTGAGGAGTGGCGTCATTTTTTGGAGGGGGCAGTCCACCCGGTCACCGTCATTACCGATCACAAAAACCTGCTATATTTAGAGTCCGCTAAACGTCTGAATCCCAGACAAGCTAGGTGGTCGTTGTTTTTTACCAGGTTTAATTTTGTCGTCACATATCGTCCTGGGTCAAAAAATGTTAAGGCGGATGCCTTATCTCGCTGTTTCCCAGGGGCTGGGAATACGGAGGACCCGGTTCCGGTCCTTCAGGAGGGGGTGGTGGTGTCGGCAGTATGCTCTGAGCTTGAGGAGGAGGTATTGGAGGCTCAGGGGGACGCCCCTGTAGGACCTCCAGGGAGACTGTTTGTTCCAAATCAGTTGCGACAAAAGGTGATGGAGGCACACCATAATTCTGCTTTGGCAGGACACCCAGGGAGTAAAGCTACTGAGGATCTCCTCTCGCGCCGGTTTTGGTGGCCTAACTTACATAGGAGGTGGTAACTTTTGTCGCGTCCTGTGAGGTTTGTGCGCGCTCTAAGACCCCACATACCCGTCCGTCGGGGACCCTCTTACCTTTGAAGATCCCGGAGCGTCCGTGGACTCATCTGTCTATGGACTTAATTACGGACCTCCCGCCATCTTCGGGTAAAACAGTCATACTCGTTGTAGTGGACAGGTTCAGCAAGATGGCACATTTTATCGCTCTTCCTGCTCTTCCTAATGCTAAAACTCTTGCGCAGGTGTTTATTGGGGAGATTGTAAGGCTTCACGGGGTACCCTCCGATGTGGTGTCGGATCGGGGTCTCAGTTTGTGTCCAAATTCTGGAAAGCATTTTGTACACGGCGGGGGATGCAGTTGTCATTTTCATCGGCTTTTCACCCGCAGACCAATGGTCAGACAGAGCGTCTGAACCAGAGCTTGGAGACATATCTCCGGTGTTTTGTGTCAGAGAACCAGGAGAACTGGGCTTCTTTCTTGCCCCTGGCGGAATTTGCTCTTAATAGTAGGCGGAGCGAGTCCACTGGTAAGTCCCCGTTTTTTGGGGCATATGGTTTTCACCCCCAGTTTTGTACTTTCAATAGGGGGGGCTCTTCTGGGGTTCCTGAGGAGGAACGATTTTCGTCGTCACTTGCTTCAGTGTGGAGAGGAGTGCTAAATAATCTGAGTACTATGGGGAACCGATACAAACGTATGGCTGATAGGAGGAGAGTGTCTGGTCCGGACCTAAGTGTGAACGATCTGGTATGGTTGTCTACCAAAAATATAAAACTTAAGGTTCCCTCCTGGAAACTGGGTCTCAGGTTCATCGGGCCATACAAGATCAGTGCTATAATTAATCCGGTTGCATTCCGTCTTGACCTCTCTCCTACATTTAAAATTCATAATGTGTTCCACAGATCATTGCTTAAGAGGTATGTGGCGCCGGTGATACCTTCACCTTTACCTCCTCCTCCTGTGGTGGTCAATGGTAACTTGGAGTTCCAGGTGTCGAGAGTCATCGATTCACGTCTGAATCGCCGGTCCCTTCAGTACCTTGTTCATTGGAGGGGGTATGGTCCTGAGGAGAGGACGTGGGTTTCTGCGTCGGATATTAACGCAGACCGATTGGTTCGGGCCTTCCATACTACTCACCCAGATAAACCCGGCCCTAAGGGTCCGGAGGCCCCTCGTAGAAGGGGGGGTACTGTCACGGGTGTGTCGCTGCGAGGATCGTCGCGATTGCACACCCTGACTTCTCACAGCTGAGTTTCTGGTGCTGGGTGTTTTTCGGCAGAGAGGGAGTTAATTCTTCCTCTCTCTGTGCTGGACTAGACCAGCCTCGTTCAGCTGCAATTAATGTTGTGATAATTGGTTTCCTTCAAATACCTGCCTGTCTGCTGGGGAAGTGTCGGTGAAAGCATTCATGCAGACCAGCAGAGCGGTTCGTTGTATGGTGAAGGCTGAAGTTAAGAGTACCTGTGTGGTCTTTTTCCCCTCCTCTCTTTATCATTTATCTCCGTACCCGTTGGTGTCCCCTCTGTTTCGTTGGTGTGATTTTTGTATGCAAGGTGGATTTTAGTTTACCCCTTGTACTGTCTCGTTCGTTTATTACTGTGTTTAGGCATATACCTACCAGTCCCCGGTGTGTGATCAGGGTCCTTCTCAGGACTGGATCACTGAGGTTCAGGGATCCTCAGGAGGTAGGGATTACGCTGGCGGCCTGGACCTCTGTACCATCAACAGTACCTCCAGGTAGAGGGATTAGTCAGGACCCCAGCTTAGGGTCAGCATAGACCCCAGACCTCCTGTATGCAGTAGCAGCGTGACAGTCTGTGACCTGTTGGGGTTGCCAATGTGTTAATACTGACACTCCTGTTTTTCTGCCTCCCCCCAGTCTCAAGATGTCTCTGACTATTTGACCGAATTTTCTGATGTGTTTAGTGAGAGTAAGTCTGCATCCTTGCCTCCTCACAGGAGTTATGATTGCGCTATTGAGTTAGTGCCTAGTTGTTATGTTTCGGTAACTGAGGAGTGCAGGTAAAAAGGCAATACACCAGAGCAGTTGGAATCTATGAGATTGCAGTACCCTGACTAACCACCACAACTAGAGGCAGCCGTGGAGCGTTCCCACGTTGGTCCCAGACGCCTCGTCACAGCCTGAGAAACTAACTACACCTAAAGATAGAAAGAGGAAAGCTATCTGCCCCGGAGCAGATCCCCAAAGAACATAGAAAGCCCCCAAACATGTAATGGCTGTTAGACAAGAAGAAATACTGACACAGACAGAAAATAGTATGAGCAAACGTTGGGGCCCAAACTAACTAAATAGAAAAGGACAGGAATTGTACTTACTGCAATCCCAAAAAACCCTGCAAAGCACCAACTCTACTAATTTCAAAAACACCTGAGATCACACGACCTCTACCACCTAAATTAGTTCTCTGGTGTAACAAAATCAAAACAGCAGCCACTGAAGAAACTGGAAAAAGCAAAAGTACAAACATCAGTGGCTGAACTAAACTGAGAGGGCAAAAGCCCCCGAAGGGGACCCTGAAGGCCCCCACAGAAGTGCAGGACAAAATGCAAAAATAAAGCACAAAAACAAAAAGAAGAAAATGTCTTATCTTTTTGCAGGAAATGATCACTGGCAACCCTGATGGGAAGGCGACTCCCTTATATAAGACCAGTCAGTAACACCTGATTCCCACTCCTCACAATCTTCACTGGACAGTCTAGTACCGCTTGTAACCACCAGAGGGAGCCTCTGCTCAGAACTCATTTCAAGTCCATTCACAACAGTACCCCCCCTTGAGGAGGGGTCACCGAACCCTCACTTGAGCAACCAGGTCGGTCAGGATGAGTTCTATGATACGCACGGATGAGTCTCCTAGCATGGATGTCCGAAGCAAACACCCAAGAATTGTCTTCCTGACCATAACCTCTCCACTTAACCAAATACTGGAGTTTCCGTCTAGAAAAACGAGAATTCAATATTTTCTCAACCACATACTCCAGATTGCCCTCAACCAAAACAGGGTCAGGAGGCACAGTAGTAGGAACCACTGGCTCAACAAACCTCTTCAACAAGGACTTGTGGAACACGTTATGGATCTTAAATGTCCCTGGAAGAAGCAAACGAAAAGAAACAGGATTAAGAATCTCCATGATCTTATAAGGTCCAATGAACCTAGGCTTAAATTTAGGAGATGCCACTCTCATAGGAATATTTTTTGAGGACAACCAGACCAAGTCCCCCACTTTAAACCGAGGACCATCAGTCCTATGCCGGTTAGCAAACCGCTGGGCCCTCTCCTGAGAGAGGGACAACCTCTCCACTACCTGATCCCAAATCTGTTGCATACGTTCCACAACAGAGTCAACACCTGGACAGACAGAAGCCTCCGTCTGTCCTGAAGAAAATCGAGGGTGAAACCCAGAATTACAGAAAAACGGAGACATCAAAGTGGCAGAGCTAGCCCTATTATTAAGAGCAAACTCAGCCAAAGGCAAAAAAGAGACCCAGTCATCCTGATCAGCAGACACAAAGCATCTTAGATAAGTCTCCAATGTCTGGTTTGTTCTCTCAGTTTGACCATTGGTCTGAGGATGAAACGCCGAGGAGAAAGACAATTGAACACCAAGTTTAGAACAAAAGGTTCTCCAAAATCTTGAAACAAACTGGACTCCTCTGTCAGACACAATGTTCTCAGGAATGCCGTGTAAACGAACCACGTGCTGAAGGAACAAAGGCACCAATTCAGAGGAGGAAGGCAACTTAGGTAATGGCACAAGATGTATCATCTTGGAAAACCTATTACAAATCACCCAGATGACGGTCATTCTCTGAGAAACAGGGAGGTCGGAAATGAAATCCATAGAGATATGGGGCCATGGTCTCTTGGGCACAGACAATGGCATCAACAAACCACTAGAGCGAGAGCAAGGCTTGGAGCGTGAGCAAGTCCCGCAGGACTGCACAAATTCCCTGACATCACGAGACAAGGTAGGCCACCAAAAGGACCGACTAACCAAGTCTCTGGTACCAAAAATTCCGGGATGACCGGCCAGCGCGGAACAATGAATCTCAGACATCACACTCTTTTTCCACTGGTCCGGGACAAACAATTTCCCAACAGGGCAGCGCTCGGGCTTATCCTCCTGACACCCCTCCAGAGCCAGTCTCAAATTGGGCGAGATGGCGGAAAGAACTATACCCTCTTTCAAAATAACAGAAGGATCAGATAACTCAGGAGAGTCCGCCAGGAAACTCCTCGAGAGGGCATCCGCCTTAACATTCTTAGTGCCAGGAAGAAATGAAACCACAAAATTAAAACGTGTGAAAAACAAGGCCCATCTGGCCTGTCTAGGATTAAGTCGCTTGGCAGATTCCAGATAAACCAGATTCTTATGGTCCGTAAGGACCACCACCTGATGTTTGGCTCCCTCCAGCCAATGTCTCCACTCTTCAAAAGCCCACTTCATGGCAAATAACTCCCGATTACCCACGTCATAATTACGTTCAGTAGGAGAAAATTTTCGAGAGAAAAAGGCACAAGGGTTACTTTTAGAGGTCTCTGGATCTCTTTGGGACAAAACGGCACCTGCCCCAATTTCAGAGGCATCAACCTCCACCTGAAATGGTAGAGAAACATCAGGCTGCCGTAGAACAGGAGCA
>JARQOD010000006.1:212097621-212117621 GCA_033576555.1 Oophaga sylvatica | reverse complement strand
TGCGCACAAATATTTTACAAAACCAGAAAATTTTTTTTTTCTAAATAATTGGCTTCCTCCATCACACATCGCTCCTCCTCAGTGAGTAACTTTCTCTCTTGTCATTCTCTTTACTGAAAAAAACATAAGATAATGTTTTCCATATATTTCATTATCAATAACCATAACATGACTCGCCAAAGAGGGAAACATGGGATACATATATCATTAGTTATATCAAATTATAGAATTAAGTTTAAAATCCACATTCAAGCCCAATGGTTTTAATGTATTCAAATCATATATCCATTTGAGTTCTCTCCTTTTAAGAATCAATCTAAATTTTAGTTGTTTTTCAGTATTTCTGGTAGTGCCCATTAGTGACATCTGTATATTCCTTCTAATTGGTCCAATATCAGATCTAATTAAATAGTCTCTGATGTTTTTACCTCTCTTATAAGAAAAAAGATTTAAATCCCTCAACTGTAAATTTCTGAATTTCAAAAATAACTGTAAGTTGTTTTTTGCCTTAAAACCTAAGTCCTCAGGGAACGCAGCGCAGCAGGTTCAAATTGTCATCTCTCTGCTGCGCGGCGACCCTCAGGATTGGACTTTTTCCCTGACACCTGGGGATCCTGTTTTGAATGATGTTGATGTATTTTTTCAGGCTCTGGGGTTATTGTACGATGAACCTAATGTCACTGATCAAGCTGAAAAGACCTTGTTGGCATTAAATCAGGGTCGTGAAGACGCTGAGCTGTACTGTCAGAAATTCCGAAAGTGGGCAGTCCTGACCAAATGGAATGATGATGCTTTGGCAGCCCTTTTTCGGAAGGGGCTGTCAGAGAATGTAAAGGACGTTATGGTGGGATTCCCTGTTCCCTCTGGTCTCAATGATTCTGTCTTTGGCTATTCAAATTGACAGACGTTTGCGTGAGCGCAGAGGTATGCGTGAGATAGTGTTGCCTTGTGAGCCAGCTCCTGAGCCCATGCAGTGTGATGGTGTGACTTCTGGGGCTCAGCGTCATGAGTTTCGAAAGCGCAATGGGTTCTGTTTCTACTGTGGTGACGCTTCTCATGCTATTTCCGTCTGCCCTAAGCGGGGAAGACGTTTTGCACGCTAAGTTGTCTTGGGTAGTGTTAAGACTAAATTTCTGTTGACTGTTACCCTGATTTGCTCCCTGTCCACATTTTCGGCTCAGGCTTTTGTTGATTCAGGAGCAGCTATTAACCTGATGGATTTTGACTTTGCCAAACGTTGTGGGTTTCCCATGATACCCCTGCGGAAGTCTATTCCTTTATTGGGCATTGATTCTACCCCTTTGGCGGAGAATAAACCCCAGTTTTCTACTCAGGTGATAATGAGGGTTGAACCAGATCATCAGGAGAGTTGCAAATTTCTGGTGATGCATAATCTGCATGACAAAAAGGATGGTTCATTGAGGCCGTATATTGACTATCGCCTCCTGAATAAAATCAATGCTAAATATCAATATCCGTTACCCTTGATTTCTGACCTATTTTCCAGAGTAAAAAGTGACACAGGAACAGAGCAAAAGTGCAAACACAAACTGAGCACAATTGCAGCGCCAGGCCCCAAAAGGGGACCAGGCTGAAGTCCACTGCAAGGCAGCAAACCAGCAAGGAAAATCCAACCAGAGGAAAAAAAACAGCAAATCACTTATCTGAATGAAAGCAGGAATGCAAGCTGAGCTCCAAGCAAGAACTGGAAGAACAATTGATTACCGGCAAGGCAGATGGGAGTTCAGGTCACTTTTATCAGACCATTCAGACCCAGCTGAAAGCCATTCAGCAATTGGTTCATTACCCTCAGCAACCACCAGAGGGAGCCCCAGCTCCGAAGTCGCCTCCAGCGTGTTCACAACAAAATTCCCAATAGTAACCAACCAACTGAATGGCATTGAATGACTCAACAAGTCTGTCACCTACCAAATTTGACCACTCTCCCCATGCTTTGCTGTATGATTGCCACATCAATGGGATCTTGCCAAACCCATTAGCTGTTCCAGTCTCCACCACTTTCCACATGGAGGATGGGCATTTATGACCCACTGTTGTGAATGTGCTAGAGATGGTTTCTGAGCAGAGGCTCCCTCTGGTGGTTACAGACAGTACTGAACCTTCCAGCGAGGAATGGCAATCTGGGATCACTGACTGGACTGATATAAGGGAGGTTCCCTCCCATGATGGTTGCCGGTGATCAATTGTTCTTGTCTCAATTGTGATTCCTGGTTCATTTGGAAGTTTGCTGGAGTCTTGCCTGCGTCTGCTGCTTTCAGATAAGATATTTTTGCTTTTATTTTTGTGCTTGCTTTTTGCATAGTTTTCTGCACTTTTGGAGTTCAGCCGGGTCCCCTCCTGGGCCTGAGCTCCTCTCAGTTTATCTGTAGCCACTGTTATTTGTTCATTTGCTTTTTCCTGTTTTTTCAGTGGCTGCAGCTTGGTTTTGTTACACCAGAGATCTGATTTAGGTGGATGAGATCGTGTGATCTCAGGTTTTTTTTTTTTTTTTTTGTTGTAATCATATTTATTAGAGTTTTCTTGTTTGAAATGCAATACAGAATTAAGATAATACAATAATCTTTTAGGTCATACAATTAGACAACGTTATCAGTGTGAACTTACATATGTAATGACAATATGACTTTATGAGTCCAGAAAACATCATCCAACGGTTGTAAAGCCAATTAATTTTCTGGTTCATCTTCACATTTTGATGAACGTATGTAAAACTAAACAAATCAGTAACGGTGTATATTTAATATACCCGGGTCTTCCAACCCGTATAGAGAATTGACTTATTCCAGTCTATAAAGCACTTTGACAAGTGAGATAAGCGTAAGCCTTGGACCGAATACGGTGAGTTCGAGAGATGAGAATGATGTATGGTCAAAAAAAGGGGAGAAGTAGAAGTAGTTGGTGAATAATAGAAGAATTTAGTCAGCATCAGAAAGAGAGCTGGTACCTAGTGTAGGAAAGATGTGAAAGAAAAAGAAGAGGAGCAGTTGGAGTGGAGGGGGAAAAGGAAAGGAAAGGTCTGGCAGAGAAGGGGGGGAGGGGGGAGAGGACCACAGGACTACGGGTAATGTTCCTGAATCCAGGCTTTAACAGACATTGTCATGGACAGCCAACCAAGGTTGCCAGGTTTTCATGAACAGATCATGTCGTCCATTCATATTATAGAACATTTCCTCAAAGCGTCTAATAGATTGTACTTTAGCAATCCATTGTGCCAACGTCGGGGATGTGGTTTGACGCCAATGCGTCGGTATGAGAGCACTCGCTGCCATGAATAACTGTGTTGCTAAACTTTTCCTGTGCGGTTTATAGTCGACTGCTGGGAGATGGAGTACTACATGTATGAAGGATGAAGTGGTCTCCGCAGACACAAGAGACACCCTACGTATCTGGGTCAGTACTTGTTTCCAATAATCCCGAATTAATGGACAGTCCCACCATATGTGCTTAATATCCCCACGAAGTGTATTGCATCTCCAACACAGGTCAGATCCGAGGAGGCCCAATTGATGTAGCAGTGTCGGGGTGTGATACCATCTAGTTAAGATTTTATAATGCAACTCTTTTAACCTAGTGCAAACCGAGTATCCATGTGAATGGCGGAGAAGGTGTTGTCGATTTTGCACAGTAAATGTGAGCTTTAGATCCCTTTCCCAAGAATGAAGAAAGGAAGGATAGGTGTCTGTGAAAGGTGGAGAGAGTATGGGCAAAATGCGCCGAAGAGGTCTGGCCCCCACACCCGTCGTCTGGAATAATCAATCTAATTCCACCAAGGGTGTCCGCATCTGCAGTAAAGGGATTGCTAGGTGGCACAGATGTCGGAAGTGTTCGTACGTGAGAAAGTATACTTTCTCAAGACCCGGGACCTGCGAAAGTTCATCTCGAGACAGACACCTCCCCTTTCCTAGAACCTCCCACACTCTGAGATGGCTCAATTTGTTCCAAAGGGTAGCTTGATATATTGAAGGTTTATCCACCAACCCAGGTATCATACTGCACGGAAGGCCCTTAGGTATAGTAATGCCCAGGGAGGCTTTGATATCTCGCCAGACACTAGTCGTGCCCCGTAGGATAAGTGAATTCGCAGCTGGCCTAGTGAATGCTTTATCAGGATACCAGAGCGCCTCCAGCGGAGGGGAGTCCCATAATTCCGTGCTCCATAAATCTAATCGCCAATCTTTAGAGGGATTCAGATATTACAGCCATCTTTGGACCTGAAGGGCCTGATAATATTTTTCAGGGTCAGGTAACCCAATTCCTCCGTCAGTACTCTTTCTTGCCATAAGGGCATAAGGGAGCCTCTTTCTCTTAGAGAGCCAAAGAAATTTCAAGAATAATGAGCGCAGTTTACTGAAGAAGAACTTGGGCACCTTAGTGGGGATCATGGATAGCACATATAGCACTTTGGGGAATATGTAAGAAGACAAGACACATTTCCTCCCAAACCATGACAAAAGCGGGTGTCGGTATGTTTCTAATAAAGCTGGAAGCTGGTCAAGCAGTTGTATGTGGTTCAAAGTGTATAGATCCCGTAAGCATGGAGAGAATTTAATTCCCAGATATATTATGTACCTGCTTGTCCACTGAAATGGTAGAAGCGACTGCAGATGCATTCGGACCGTAACCGGGACAGAAACATGAAGGACTTCCGATTTGTTTGCGTTAATTTTATAGTTAGAGAGTTTGCCGAAGGAGAGCAAAGCGGAGTATAGAGCAGGCAAATCTTTCAGAGGAGCAGAAGTCAGAAAGAGTAGGTCATCTGCGTATCCCAAAAATCGTAAATCAGTCTTGCCAAAGGCTACTCCGCTATACTGCTGTAGTTCTCGAATATGTTGTAATAGGGGTTCCAACATTAAGATAAATAGAGAAGGGGAGAGAGGGCAACCCTGTCGCGTCCCGTTAGAGATAACAAAGCTATCCGACAATGTGCCATTAACTACCAACCTGCCCGTCGGGGCTTTATACATGGACAGGATGGACTGGACAAACCGGGGAGGGAATCCAAAATGTAAAAGAGTCAATCTCATGTACGTCCAGTCCACCCTGTCGAATGCCTTCTCGGCATCTACACTCAAGAGTGCTAATTGTTTTCCATCTCTATTGCAAGCAGCAAGCGCATGACACAATCGGACACTATTATCTTTGCCCTCCTCCCCTTCACAAAACCCACTTGTTCCGGGCCAATAAGTGTAGGGATCAGTTCCCTAATGCGATTAGCTAGGACCTTAGCCCATAATTTTAAATCTATGTTAAGGAGGGAAATTGGCCTGTAATTCGTACAAAGTGTGTGGTCCTTCCCCGGTTTGGGATTCAGAGCTATGTGAGCTTCTTGGGTTTGTTTGGGGAGTGCACCACCCGCCATCAGGGAATTCAGCGTCTTGAGTAAAGGGGAACCTATGATCTCAAAAAGTTTTTTGAAATATAACCCCGTAAAGCCATCTGGGCCAGGGCTCTTGTGTGAGGGCAGGCTAAGTATTACGGCTTGCAGTTCTTCCAATGTAATGGGCTGTAGTAGTGCTCGTGCTTCTGATGGCGAAACTTTAGGTAGATTTATTGAATTCAAAAAAGACTTAATATCGTTTTCATGTTCCACTTGGTTGTGTGTATGTTCAGAACTGGATTGATGAAGATTGTATAGGGATGTGTAATAGTCTTGAAAGGTCTTAGCGATGTCTCTAGTGTTGTCCGTCACTTTACCACTAGGATTTCGTATCTTATCAATATGACTACGGGACTGTTTTTTCTTAATCAGGTAGGACATTAGCTTGCTGTTTTTATCCCATGTGCATAAACGTTAAACTGTTTGTATATATGAGCACGGGAATATCTCAACTGAAGGAGATGTTTGAGAGAACTCCTAAGGGTCATCAAGGTTTGTTGTCTAGTCAATAGCGTGGTGAGTTTCTGTGCTTTCTATAGATTAGTAATTTTAGTTAAAATGTCGTCTATCTCCATCTGTGCCTTCCTCCGCCTTTGAGTTCCAATCTTAATACATATCCCGCGTATGTAAGCCTTATGAGCCTCCCAGACGATTGTTTGAGGTGTGGGTGGCCTGTCGTTAATCTGAAAATACGTAGTGAGTTCCATCTTGAGGGTATCTAAGTCCGGTCCTGGATTAAGGACGGTATCATTAAATCGCCAGCGCCATGTAGGGTTGGGAATATGAGCAAGCGTCAGGTCAGCTGTAACTGGAGAATGGTCTGAAAGAAGCATTTGTCCAATAGAAGAGTGGGTAATGGCAGGAAGCAATGAGGAGGACATAAATAAGTAGTCTAGACGGTGAAAGGTTGCATGAGTCTGAGAGTAGAAAGTGAAATCCTTTACTGAGGGATTAAGGGTTCGCCAAACATCACATAGGTGTAAGTCGCCAAGACTGCTTTTCAAGCGAGCCAAGGCATTTTGCTTGTGGACAGATCTGCCGTGAGAGGTATCAATTAGTGGGTCAATCTCCAAATTCAAGTCCCCCCCATAATTATTTGGCCGCTTGCAACTGCTTTTATCGTCTCCAGAGTCTTAATGAGCCACGCAATCTGACCGTGTTGGGGGCATAGACATTCACAAGGGTAAAAAGCTTTCCGAAATTTCACCCCTAACTATCAATAGTCTACCCTCGCTATCTCGATGAACATGAGATAATTTGAATGGCAGTGATTTATGCAAAGCGATACTAACCTCTTTCGATGCGCCCCTTTCTCCACAGCAGTGAAACCAGTGTTGGAACTGTGATATAGAATGGATGGGATTCTATGCTGTTTATAGTGCGTCTCCTGAACAAAGAGAATTTTCGTCTTCTCTCGCTTCAGGAGGTATAACATACGATGTCTTTTGCTTTGTGCTCTCATACCTTTTGCATTGATAGACGTTATTCGAAAATCCATCTTGTCCTTACTTGAAGGAACACCAGATATCAGAGAGGGTAGAGGAAATAGTGGATCAGTGTAGGACCCGCGGTCCTAGGGTAAAGGGTTAAGCCAAAAGACAAGAGGGAAAGGGGGAGGTGAGATGAGATGTAGAAAAACAAGGGAAAGAGAGTTAGTGGGGTCTCAGCAGCTACAATGCAGTCAGAGAATCAGGCAGTGCAAGTGGGGGAGGAAGAGGGGGAGAGAAAAGGTTAAAAAAGAAAGGGAAATAAGAAGAGGGTTAGCAGATGAAGTGCAAGGTTAGCAGTTGAAACTGAACTGTATCAGTCACAAAGCGAGTGTCTTTGATAGAAAGGTGAAAGTCACCTAGAGCAAGTCAATAAGTAATCGTGATGTCAGGTAGGTAAATACTACCAACCACGTGAGCAGACAGTAATAGTCTGAATAGAGACGTTGTTCTATGTCTCCTTTTCTGGTAAACAACAGAAAATACATAAAGAGCATCTTTCTTAAACACACCCTTGTACAAAACACAGTGATGAAGGGTACAAACTATGGAACTGTAAATGGTAGGGATAGCAGAAACAAAACCTGTAATGGTTACATTATGAGGGCCTCTAGTGGGCAATTTAAGAATAACCGACTTTGCCTCTGAATCCTGCAGTCTTGTCCTTTGGCTATTTATCACATAGGAGTGAGTTATTCAAACACCTAGACTGCAAATAACTAGATTCTTACGAATAACCTATCATAGGGAGTGTAGACAACCCATGAAAACAGTGGGGTAACAGGGTCACTAATGTCTAGAGTAGAAATATAAGGGAGAGGGGTAGTTTCAGTGGGAAAGCCTAATATTATAAGCTTCATGGCCAAATCTGTGTGTGTATACTGCAACAATAAATCTGGGTCATTTGCACGAGGCAAAGGGCCCTCTGGTAACTCCTCCTGGCATGCAAAATTTCCCACTATCTGACAATAGGAAAGTGGCCAGCAAACTATCTACCACCTCTCTGTATCTTATTATATCATGGGGAGGGGACTGTGCTGCAATATAGGACAGAGGGGTAAACATAGGCCCTCAAGTAATAATCATAAAGGGCAAACTTCTGCAGCATTTTAGAAATATGTAACTCAGACTATAGAGAGAACATGGCACATAGAGCAATAAGGATATCAGCGGCAGTTTACAGAATATTACCGTACACTGACAACAACAGTAGTGAATCTCCAAGATCTAAGTCGTCGCAGTCCTCAGTCACAGCTGATCATCTGGGTAGCGGGTTCTAACGGCGTTCCTTGTTTAGCCGTTTGGGCCTTCTTTTTACGCTTAACTGCAGAGCCGGGGTCTTTCACTGTAAACTGCGGCAGCGGTTCCTGGTCCGGCATGGGCAGCCATGAAGGGATCTGAAGAGGAGGGCATTCCAACACTTCCCAGATATTTGTCAGGTCCCGGGGATGAGTGATGAAGTAGCGCCGGTCGCTTATACGGAAGGAAAGTCCGAAAGGATACATCCATGCGTACTGGATGTTCTTACTCCTGAGGAGATCCAGCAATGGGCGGAGGATCCTTCTTTTCGCTAATGTAGATGGTGCGATGTCTTGGAAGAACCTGAGCTCTGTGGATTCAAAGACTATGTTGTCGCGCTCCCGTGCTGTGCGTAAGATGGCCGCCGTGTCCAAATAAGAGAGGAGGCCGCAGACTAGATCTCTCGGAGGTTCTCCTGTTCTCGGCGGCGGTCGTATAGCGCGATGAACTCTTTCAACCACGACAGAAGAAGCGCGATCCGGTCCCAGTAGATCAGAGAACACAGTGTCCAGGATTGACCGGGACGCATCCGGCACCCATGTTTCAGGTAGGCCTTTTATACGAATGTTTTTCCTGCGATTTCTGTTCTCTTGATCCTCAATCAAAATCATCGCTCTGTTAATCTGCTCATGGTGTAAATCAGTGGTTTTGGCAATGGACTTGGCATAGGAACGAGTCTCAGTGTGCTCCTTCTCCATGTTCTCTATTTTATGTACCGAGAGCTGCAGCTCTTCCTTAATGGCAGACAGATCAGCCAGAACTGGTTTCATAGCCATAGCCAGGGTGGAAGCAAGTGTACGACGTAAATATGCTTTAGAGATGCAATTGTTCCTGGTGTCAGTATTTGTAGCTGTATCCGACATGCTTTCTATGTCTGAATAGTCTGAGTCCTTTTTGTCTTGCAAAGCAGAGTCACCAGCGTCGGCCATCTTAGGCCCTGATGCAGGAGATACACCCGTCTTCTTTTTCAGGAATTTCTGTAAATCTCCCTGGTATCTCGAGGATCGGGAGGTGCTGGCAGGTTCCCCAAACCTATCTTTGTTGCCCTACACCATTTTAGTCGCTTTTAGTGGAAGCAAAAGGGTGGAAAAAGGATGCTAAAGAGGGAGCTCTCCTTACTTGTGTCTGAGTTAGGCTGCGGTCAAGCTCCGCCCCATGATCTCAGGTTTTTTGGCAATCAGAAGTGTTGGTATTTTTTAGGGTTTTTTTGGATTGCAGTCAGAATTCTGTCCTGTACTTTTCTGTCTAGACAGATTGGGCCCCAGCATTTGCTCATTCTATTTTCTGTCTGTGTCCGTGCTTTCTTCTTGTCTAACCGCCATTACATGTTTGAGGGCTTCCTATTTTCTTTGGGGATCTGCTCCGGGGCAGATAGCTTTCATCTTTCTGCCTTTAGGTGTAGTTATCTCTCAGGCTGTGACGAGGCGTCTAGGATCAACGTAGGAACGCTCCACGGCTACCTCTAGTTGTGTTGTTAGTTCAGGTTACTGCAATCCAATAGGTTCCAGCCTCTCTGGTGTATTACCGTTTTTGCTATTTCTCCTCAGCTACCTAAACATAACAACCCTCCACTTGGGCGTTAGGAAAAAGTTCCCTGAATTTCTACCAGTCAAAATGAGCCATTTTATTATTTATACCAGGTAAAGGCATGCCTGAAAGATATGTTGAAAACCAAGCACTTTAAACCAAAAACCTGATTAACTTGACAGGTTGGGATAAGGATGCTAAGTGATTTATGGCATAGACTGTTTTCATAGTGTCAGTCCAGAAACAGATTTTTTTCTTGCTCTGCATGGCTTGACCCCAAATGGAAATGGTGTGACAATGGAGAACAACTGCAATAGCCTAAGGTTTTAACTCCAAACATTAGTGTGTCAAGACTCCGTTAAGGCTTCTCCCCATCACTGGTTTCCAAAAATATCACGGGTGTGTCAGAGGCTGCAGACAGTCACACATCATCTAGCTGCAGAAGGTCTCTGTAATTGGCTTTGCAGATTCCCTCCTAGTCCTTCTGACTCTTGGACCCAGTGGCAGCTTCCCCCCGGCTCTAATTGACACACCTGCACTGGGTGTTTGTAGACTTCCTGTCTGCTTCTGCGAATTGCCGGTGATCTTTTTATTCTCCCTGTTGAGGCCTGGAGCTATAGCAGTCCGCTATCTTCCTCTTTGATGCTGTTAGAGGATGTCTGTATTACCCAACTGTCTTTAGTTTTAGTGGGGATTTACTAGTGATTTCCCTGTCTTTTCCTAAGCAGGGCTTATTGCCAGGGTCAGTCAGAGATTAGGTTCCTGCTCGGCGATAGATGCAGAACCTATATAGGGACATTTGGGGCAGACAGGGTGACGCTAGATCTGCCTAGGGGGCCCCACTCCCCCCCTTCCCTAGTGTTTGGTTCCCTGTCCTTCATCCCTTCGGAGGATGCTCGGAAGTTTCCTGCTGTGCTCATCATCTGTTTGGGGGGTGTCTTTAGTTTTAGTGGGGATTTACTAGTGATTTCCTCATCTTTCCCTAAGCAGGGCTTATTGCCAGGGTCAGGCAGAGATTAAGTTCCTGCTCGGCGATAGATGCAGAACCTATGTAGGGACATTTGGGGCAGACAGGGTGATTCTAGATCTGCCTAGGGGGCCCCACTCCCCCCTTCCTTAGTGTTGGGTTCCCTGTCTCTCATCCCTTCGTGTTGCACTTAGCC
This sequence comes from Oophaga sylvatica, assembly GCA_033576555.1. NCBI lineage: Eukaryota > Metazoa > Chordata > Amphibia > Anura > Dendrobatidae > Oophaga > Oophaga sylvatica. The sequence continues at coordinate 212,106,747 of JARQOD010000006.1, read as the reverse complement.
TTTCCTACACTGTGCGTGACATTATCTCCGGCCATAAGAACTTGTCATATCTTCAATCAGCTAACTGTCTCAACCCCAGGCAAATTAGATGGTCACTGTGTTTTACTAGGTTCAATTTCGTGGTCACTTTTCATCCAGGAGTCAAAAATGTCAAGGCTGATGCTTTGTCCTGGAGCTTCCCTGGTGGTGGTGACCATGAGGATCCTGTCCCGATTTTGCAGAAGGGGATAGTCACTTGGTCACTGTACATCGAGCTGGAGGTTGAGGTGTTGGAGGCTCAGGGGTACGCCCCGGCCTCCTGACCTCTAAGAAGGTTATTTGTGCCACCAAATCTGCGCCGCAAAGTAATTGGGGAACATCACAGCTCTGTGCTTGATGGTCAGGCAACCACGGACCTCCTTTCTCATCGTTTTTGGTAGCCAGGGTTGCATCGGGATGTGATTGAATACTTGTTCTAAAGTACCCATCCGTCTGGTAACCTTCTTCCATTACCTATTCCTAGTAGACCATAGACACCATGGATTTTATTACTGACCTACTGGTATCTGCAGGCAAGACAGTGGTTTTAGTGGTTGTAGATAGGTTCAGCAATATGGTTCATTTCGTCCCATTACCGGCAGTTTCGAATGCCAAGACTCGTGCTCATGTGTTCATAAATGAGATTGTGAAGATTCACGGAGTATCCTTCAATGCGGTGTCAGATCGGGGGATCCAGTTTGTTTCAAAGTTCGGGAGGATGTTCTATTCTCGACTGGTGGTGCAGCTGTCCTTTTCCTCTGCCTTCCATCCCCAGTCAAATGGACAGACTGAGCGTGTTAACCAGAATTTGGAGACCTACCTTGGGTGTTTTGTCTCCGAAGATCAAGATGGTTTGGGCATCCTACTTACCGCTGGCAGAATTTGTTATCAGTAATCACCGTCAAGAATCTACTTCCGGGAGTTTCAGAAGAGGAATATTTTGCTTTGTCGCTCTCTTCAGTGTGGTGGGGGGTTCTGAGTAATTTGAAGATTATGGGAGACAGGTACATTTGTATTGCTGACAGAAAACGCTTGCCAGGTCCGGACCTGAATGTGAATCACTTTGTGAGGTTGTCTACCAGGAATATCAGGTTGAAAGTTCCTTCCTGGAAGTTAGGAGCAGACCCCACTCCCCCATTTCCTAGTGTTGGGTTCCCTTCTCCTCATCCCTTTGTGTTGCACTTAGGCTTTCCTACACTGTGCGTGTCATATGGCCATTATAAGACAGGAGGAAATCCTTCCAAACCATGAAATCAGCCCTCAAAGGGGGAGGGGGTAAGGTTAATCCTAATTATATGGTGGGGGAGCTTGATTCTTCCATGTCTTCAGACAACCACTGACACTCTGCCAGTGATAGAACCAGAGGCTGCTGGATGAAAGGGGGATGTGTGGAAACGGCAGTTGTTCTTCTGGGCTAGCATGAGACGAAGCCACAAATCTTCTTCATGTGTTTACCTCCCCAGCGCAACTGAGGCTAAATGCCTCCTAACACCCTGCATCAAGCGCTGCCACTATGTGATTTGTAAGACTTGTAAGTCATGTCAAGGTAAAAAAAAAATTAAGAATGCCACTCAAGGTGCTTGCGACCTATGAAGCAGCCCATGACTAAAAAGGCCTGAAGTCAGTTATTCATGGTTCTGGCAACTTCTGCTTTTCATTCAAATGGTCTGTAGGTGACACACTTTGTCAAACATATGTTCATCAATGAACACTATGGACCAAATATTGTAATAGTCATCTGCCAAAATCTTGTTAACTGTGTCATCATCAAAATGGGAATCAAGCGAGCTTTGAAAAAGACATTTTTTTTGGATGTTAGCTTGTAGAGAGGGGTACTTAAAACCCATTAAAAGTGAATTATCTGCAACCTTTTATTGGGGAATCGTAGCAGAAAGTTGACCCAAAAGTGTTTTAAGAGCAGAAACTACACCCTCACCATCTCCTGAACCCCAAGTGGCAGAAAACTGGAACTCCTCAATACCTTATGGAACAGATGGAACTGGAACTATGCAGGACTGACCATGCTATCAGAGTGACAATGAACTGGAGTTTTTAAGTAAGATCTGGTATGTCGTCCAGTCCCACGACATGAACGCCTGCGGGACCTCCCGATGCATCTGATGATTTTTCTGTGGATGAAGGAGAGCTCCAACTTGATGATCTAGAGCCATAGCTTCACCTGGAGGATTTGGCTCCGAGATGAATGTCCTGCTATGTTTCCTACCAGATCGATGGTGTTGATCAGGAATAGGGGAATTTGAAGGAGAAGATGAACAGACAGTGTAGTAACTGCATCTGGAACGGCACCGATCCTGAGTTGGGGATCCAACCCCCACCATGAAGCCGTCAGTGCATGAAAAAATGATCATCAGCCACCTGAACTAAAGTGGTCAAAAAGAGGAATCAGATGGTAGTTGTGGAGAGGGAAGTGGTGGCGGCATAGATGTAATGTCATTTAATAATGTGGAGGGGACATCATGTTGTGTTCATGGCAGTAGCAGACTCCTCTATAGAAGACCTACTACCCTGACATTACATTGATAACACTGTGGCACTGTGGGGCAGGAAAGAGGGAATTTTTATTTTTATTAATCATGCTGCATTACCCCTGTGACAGGGAAGGCTTGCAGTTGCTGCGGGAAAAATATGAAAGTGAGGAAGCATGACTAATTCTGGAATGCACTTGACGTTGGCACGCTCACTCTGCGACATGATGAGTCCTGGTCTCCAGTAATCTGACGAGCGGATGCGTGTGGACTGCTAGCCTTCAGGGTAAAGTGCTTGACTTTCAAAAGGAGGAGCATCCCGCTCACTCATGCAATTGAACCAGGACTCTCCCTTCCTCCTGATCCTGTCTCTCACTGGTGCAGCGAGGTCGTTGGCTGTAGCATGCTACTCTTATCAGACCACAAACAGTCTCTGGGGCCTACAATGTGAGAGGAGACAGAAAAGGAGCAGAGATCACCTTTTCAGGATTGCATTGGGGAGAGGAGAAAAGGGCTCACTGGTCTTGAAAAATAAGACAGAAGCAATTATTAACACTTTACCAGTGCAGACCAGTCAGGGGCACATTCTTTAACTTCTGTGCACTATATCCTATCCTTTGCAATGTCAATCACAGTCAGAACACGGATTACACACTAATACCATCTGTGTGCTGTCACTGATATAGACGGACCCATAGGTAGGAAAGAGGCCTAATGCAATGCTGAACATAATAGCCATATAAATTTCTATAGATTAAATCTTAGTCAGTAAAGCCATAGAGCCCATATAGGGCGGACAGCTCCATAATGTTAAACCAGCTGTCTGGGGCCCAGTGGGCCAGAAGTGCAGCTGAGGCAGTAGCATTGACAGCAGTGGTGGAACAGAAGCTACATCAGAGGTCACAACAGTACAGGGATGCAGGTCGCTCTAAAATGTGGCAGCTCACTGCATGGACAGATTCCCTCATGTCTGGGGCGAAACGGACCAGGGAACTCCTAGACGTAGTGAAGTTGAATAGGGAGGACGCTGCGGTATCGTATGATACAGTACGACCCGGGAATGTACTGAAGGATGTAAGATAGAGTGCAGGGAAAGTGAAGAATGTGAGCTGTAAGGAACCCTATGCTGAAGTTGTATCTGAAAAAGATGTGCTGCTTAAAGAAAGAAGTAACGTTCTACGCTTTATGTTGCAATTTGACTGTGTCTCTGTTTGTGTGCAACATGGAGAAGACCCTGAAGGTGCGGAGAACAGAGAGGCAAGTACACTGACAATGGGACATTCTTTGTATGTGAGGGGAGCCCAGGGCATGCAAGAGCAGATATTATCAGCCACGACTACGGCCCTGGCGCTCCCTCACATAATCGCGGGATGCCGATGAGTTACCATGACCGCCAGGGGCTGCTAAAGAACCCCATGCCTGTCATTACGGTCTTCCTGTGAAAGCCATCATTTATCTGGCGTTCATAGAAGATCATGATTTTAGCGATATGCACTGCTATGAATAGTACAAGCGATCAGATGATTGCAGCTTCAAATCCCCTAAGGGAAATAACAAATACAGTAAAAAGTGAGAAAAAAATGTTTTTAAAAATATGAAAAAACAAAAAAATACAAACATTCTAATCACCCCCTTTTGCCATATTACAAAATAAATAGAATAGAAACACATATTTTGTATCGCCAAATTCAGAAAAGTCCTATATCCTGAAAATTTATGCATTACGGGGAAATGGTGAGACAAACAAAAGCAATAATTTTTTTTTTACTAATTTTCAATTTTTTTTTACCATTAAAATAAAAAAAAACTATACATATTTTATATTTGAGTAACTGTACTGACCTGGAGAATCCTATTGCCAGGTCAGTTTTACTGTATAATGAACATGGTAGAAAAAACTCAAATAATTATGGAACTGCATTTTTTTTGCAATTTCAACGCATTTGGAATTGTTCCTGCTTTCCAGTGCATTACATGATAAAATGAATGGTATCAATCAAAAGTACAACTTAAGAGAATTAAAAAATGAGAATCACCCGCACTTGCTCACACATCAAAAAGTAATACTAAAAGCAGCAAAGTAGCATTTAACACCCCTGGTAGTGTAGTGAGGTAAAAAACCAAGACCGTAAAATATATGTATGACACTGTGCTAGATGGATATATAGCATTACACACCTAAAAAAGAAGAAAACATTTGTATTTAATTAAAGACACCAAAGACAGCAGACAACTGAAAATTAAGATACTATAGAAAAGTGAAAAGCAATAATGCAATTGTTAGCTGATCTTCAGTGTACCTCCTGCAAATGGTGCCAGATGAAATTAGAATCAGCGAATAAGCCAGAAGCTCAGATATAGGCTGTCCATCGAATGAAGAAAGAGCTACAAACCAACCAGGTTGTAAATTATATATAATAATCTTATATATAAGATAAGTATCGTGAAGGTAAATTACCTGTTTGGTGTATATAGAATTGTACATGTGATATGTGTAGCCTCTTATAGCAACAATACCAGGCATACAATAGTACATTTAGGGTTACATGTTTGTGACCACTGCTTGTACTAGGTTAAACCCAAGCACGTGAATCAAGTCCTATCATATAAATAGTGTAAGGTTTTCCTCACTCGGCTGCTTCAGAGGTAATTCAGGAGACACTTTCTTATGCAAAAAGTCTTTAGGTTTATTGCATCATAAACCATATGGTAACATACAATACACTCTTCAATGCTTCAGCTCCTGCCTGGAGCCTTGCTCTTCAGTCACAGAGACCTCTCTGTAATGTCCTGCATTGGACACATGGAAGCCTGTCCACACTGGCAGACTCCCACACACTCTCTCACAGGTGCAAAGCACACTCCATTACATAGGTGTAACTCCACCCACAGGTGAGGTCAGGAATCACATGGTTATGTCACATGGTCATGACCTCACCACAGGTCCTTTAGCTACACCATTACATACAGGTTTTATCCCAGGTATTTAGACACAAGCCCCTTGGGTGGGTTTGTAGGTGACTGGACCCGCCCAGCTCTCCTAGTCACCTGGGAGCCTCCCAATGTATAGCAAAACTCTCAGCAGTAGATCTGCTGAACAAAACATGCTCAGGCTTCCATCACAGGGCCACCCACCTCTGTGATACATAACGTCCATCCATCACATGCCTCCATGCATATCCCGAGGGCCATACACAGTGCCCCCTAGCTGCATCAGGGGTCATTACACCACATACCTCCCCCCTCTGTTCAAACTTGTGGGGTTGAACACTTTTTACCCGACCAGAGATCCTTCTAGGTCGTCTCTGCCAGTCAAACCGTCTCTCTAAGTCGGACCCTGCTACTAATCTCTTTGGTAGGCGTCTGTCCTCCGACTCTGTCACATCTGTTGCTGACGCCCCCCTGTCAGACCACCCGCATCCCCAGCGGTCAGTACGGCGTCGCAATTCTCTTGCACCCATACGTCCTGTCTGGTCTGAGTCCTTTTCATTTTGTCTACTACAGGTTCTCCTGCTTAGGTCACTCATCACTGAGCTAACTGAGGCATCACTATTTCTACCTCTATTTCCTGTATTATCTCCAGCTTGAGGACTTCTCGTCTTAAGCGAACCTCTTCGCCTCTCAATACCACGGGTTGAAGGTGGCGACCATCTTCTTTCCATTTCCCGTAGGTTTCTGTTGACCTGCTCCCTCTCAAGTCGTAGCTGCTCTACTTCTCTCAGGTACGACACACGATACTCCAGGAGCATCCGGATATTCCCAAGGCTCTCCCTGGATCCGACAACGAGGAACGGAACCATCCCGTCTTCACCCACGACCTGGACTTCGTCATCAGCCGGAATCCTGACTCTCGTCACACCGGACTTATTTACCATCTCCTGCATCACTTTCCCGAGTCTTCCGATGACCTTCTTCACCAGACCTCTGGGCACTTGAACGATGTCTTCCATCAAGCCAAGCTGATTTTGAGTCTTTCTTACTTGCTCCAGACATCGAGCGGCTTCTCTATTTCTCAACAGGATCACCTGTTTCGTGCGGAGACAATGTAGGTGCATGTCGCTCAGGATAGCCACCCGCTTCATCGTGACTTCCCTAGTCGACAGTATGACCAACTGTTTCATCCCTGGCACCCAGTTCACACTGCATGCTTCTACTGCCTTTCTAAAGGCCTCATGCACCTCCTCAATGGCACACACTTCTCGCCTGTCTTCGGGTATCTCTATTACACACTTGAAAACGGACCCGTCACCTTCTTGGACAGACTGTTGTACCTCCTCGTCCTGAGCGTTAGTACAGTTTTCCAAGACATCACTCTCCCTTGTGTGCCCGTCTGCATGGCACTTCCCTTGCTGGATTTCTTCTCCCAGAGATTTCTGGAGCTGGGCACCAGTCTCCTCCTCCATCTTGAGCTCTCGGAGAACTCCATCTCGCTCTTCTGCCAAGCAGCGACACTCCTGCTGATGTTTTTCTTGGGCCTCTCTGAGCACCTCCGTCTCTCTCCATAGAGCCTTGTTCATACTTTTACACGCTGACAGACGATCTCTGAGCTTAGAGACTTCTTTCTCCAGCTCCTCCACTTTGTGCTCAATCATTCGTCTCAGGACCCTTTCCTGCTCGACTGCCTCTTTACACAGCTCTATCTCCTGGTCCTGCTCTCTTTTAGCCAGCACCTGTCGCACCATTACTTCTTTAATTACATTTTCAGATGGGCCCTCTTGCCCACGCACACTCTGCCTCTCCAGAGTTCCGCCCGTTCCTGCATCCGCAGTTTCCACTGTCTCACGACTCCCGGTAACTTCAGAGAGCTCCAGCTCTGCCTCCTTATCAAGGACAGTCACCTGACCAGTACCTGACCCTGACTCTTCCTCATCATTTCTCTTCTTAGAGGATGTAACCTGTCCCGCCTTTCCGCGGCCCCTGCGGCGAGAGGAAGATCGGCCATTTTTACTCGGCTCCACGTTACTGCACTCGTTTTCCCTTGCGGTCGAGTCACAGTCTGGACAGGAGTCACTCTCAGGGCCCCTCCCGTTACCCTCTAACCGGGGGTCCGTTCTAGAGGTCTTAACTACCACATCGTCATGGGTTCTGTTGTCATACATTTCAGAGGACATCATGTCAGTCAGTCGGGCAGACGCATCCTTTCCTCCTGTGTCACCGTCTGACTCATCAGTTTTGGGAGGTGTCACTGTCCCAATGTCTGCCACCCCAACAGTAGAGAGGCCTCCCTCCTGCTGTAGAGGAACTCCCCTGTCCCACAAGCCAGAGAACAGTTTAGAGTCCCGCCCTATAACCACTGGACACAACAAATTAGGGATTATAGCGACATCCTGTCCTGCAATGTCCCAGCCTGTCTCAAAGATTACCCTGGCCACTGAATAATCCTTTGTGTCCCCATGGATACAGGTGACCCCGACCTTTATTCCAGGTATTTGAAACCCGTCAGGTGCAACCCTCACTAGAGTCACCAGACTCCCCGAGTCGACCAGACCCACCACCTCTTCATGGTGTATCTGCAGGGTACACCCCCGTAGTAGTGTGCCGGGCGGATAGTTCCTAAGGCAGACTGGACACATATAACATATTTGCCCCTGGCAACAGTTTGTCTGGACCTCCCCTTTAACATTGGGATCCTCACCCCCTTTATGCCAACCGCCCCCTTTTGGGACTCTGCCCCCTTTTGGGCCTTCATCCCCTTTTGGGTTGCCACCCCCTTTTGGGATTCCGCCCCCTTTTGGGTCATCACCCCTCCTTGGGTTATACACCGTGGACTCCCCCACGGCTCTACCAGACCCCAGTTCGCACAGAACCTTATGTCTCTAGGGGCTGGTACCGTCACTTTAAGAGGTCACCCACTCTGGACCTGATGTCCTTATGGTACCTCACCAGCTCCTGCTGGTACTGCCACCACCCGCCAGCACCTCCGGCTGCCACCCACAAGCCGCTGCTGCCACTGCAGCTCTTGCTGCTGCAGAACCTCTTGCTGCAAGTCACTTTAGCTCCTGCTACCACAGGTCTCTGCACACTGCGCTGTCTTGCCGCTTGTCACCTTCGTGGACTCCGATGAGCCACAGCACACACCTCACACGTGTTCCAGAAAAAAAAACACCAAAAAAAAAAAAAACAGTTTCTCACTAATTCTTCTCACTGATCCCGACCAGCCTAGCACGGTTGTCAAGACCGTCCCCTGTTGGCGTCAGCCACACAGGTTCCTGGAGACCTCAGCCTCAGAGGTACCCAGCAAACACAAAAATACAGTCTTTCTCACTGAGCCGTCAGCACACCACAGACTCCTGTCTGTTACTCTTGGCCACAGAGATTTCCGGACACCTCCTCTCTCAGAGAGGCATCCCACAAAGGAAAAAAAACAGTCTCACTGACCCGTCAGTACACCACAGACTCCTGTCTGTTACCTGTTGGCCACGCAGGTTTCCGGACACCTCCTCTGAGGTATCCTCTCAGCATGCTTTTTGCTTACTTCTCAATGACCCCGGTCACATAACACAGACTCCTGTCTGTCACCACTGCTTAACAGTTTCTTCAGATACCTCATATCTTCAGAGGCACCACATAAACATCAATGCACAGTTTATTCGTGACCACTGGTCACACTCACGGTTTTCAC
>JARQOD010000006.1:212071140-212097521 GCA_033576555.1 Oophaga sylvatica | reverse complement strand
TGTATTGTTCTAAATTTGATTTCTTGAAAATGTAAAAAGGTTTTCATAAAAGCAAGGGGGTATGCCCTCAACTTTTAAAACACCTTTACATACACCCATTAGTTTGGGGGAAAAATCCTGAAAACGTTTTCCCTTTTAAAAAAAAATTAAATAGTTTTTAAAAATTTAAAGGGGAAAAATTTAAATCCATCTATTCAACCCTTTCCTACCCCAAAACCCGCCCAAAAAATGTTTTATCCGGGGAAGGGAAAAAAAAAAAAACCCGTGGGGAAACAGTAAAATTTTTACAGGGGGAAAAAAAAAAAAAATTTCCTTTCCCCCGACTCCACATACGGAAACAGACTAGCTCCCGGGGAACCCCCATATTTTAAAGGGAAAAAAAAATAAACCCCTTTAAAAAAAAATTTTTCAAAAAAGGCTCCAGTCCCTTCTTAAAATTTTAAATAGGGAATCCTCTTACAACATTAAGGGAGAGATTTTCCCCCAGTCTCACCTCCCTTTCAGTAAAAAATCTGGCTTGATTTGGCAAATTTTTCCCCAGAAAAGGGATGCCCCCCTTTTCCCCTCCAGGCAAAAAGAAAAAAATCATTAGAAAGGTCTTTTAGCCCCCTCATATATTTTTTACTTTAAAAAATCCCCCCTAAGCCTTTTCCCTTTTCCAATCAAAAAAACCCCCAAGGAATAAAACCCGTTTGGGTTTTTAGCCCCCCATTCCCCCTTTTAAAAACCTTGGTGCTCTTCCTGAAACCCGCCCCCAGTTAGTTTTTTTATTTGCCCTTTTTAGCAAAACTGCCTGACATTTGGGCCCCTAAATGTGAGTTTGTCATCTACCCCAAAAACCCAGGGCTTTTTTTCGGGGCAGTTTTTCCTGGTGTTTTTCAAATTTTTAAATAAAAATTTTACTTTTTTTGTTCCCACCCAAAAAGGGGGGACCTTTCATTTTTTCCCCATTTTAAAACCCTTTGCCTTTTTCCCCCCAACTTTTTGTTTAAAATAAAACCTCCTGAATTAAAAAATTTTTCCCCCTCTTTTTTTTTACCCGGGGATTTTTGTGTCATCTGAAAAAATTTTTAAAAACACTTTTTTTGGCCCCCCCAAAGGTAAAAATTTAAAAAATAGTTAAAGAAAGGGGGCAGTAAAAAAACCCCTTTGGGACCCCCTGCTAACCGGCCCCCCCCCGATGTCCCCAAAATTTAAAAACCCCCCCTTTTTTCCCATCCATGACCCCGTTTTTTAACCCACAAAAAAATTTTTTTTCCCATCCCCATTGTTTTCATTTTATGTTTTAAACCCTTTTTTGGGGCCCCCGTATCAAAACTTTTGGGAAAAAATCCCTGAAAAACCACGCGTTTTTTACCACTTTTTTCCCAAAATTCATACAACAGAAAAACAATTCCCTTGAAAAACCCAAAAAACCGTTTTAAAACAGAGGGGGTTTCCGGAAAAGTTTTTAGAAAAACCAAAAAGAGGGAATTTTACCCCGTGCTGACCCAAAAAATTTTAAAATTAAATCAGAAAAGAAAAATCGAAAAAAAAATTTTAAAACTTTTAAACTTTAAAGTTTTAAAATGTAAAAAAAAAAATTCCCAAATAAAAAAATAAAACCCCGGAGTTATAAAAAATTTAAATGGGAAAACCCAAATTTGTAAAATTTTTGTTTTTTTAGGGAAAACTATTGCCCACACACTGGAAACCTTTGTTGTAATTTATAACACAAAAAATCAAGAACTAAAAAAATCAAATAAAATGACAAAAGAAAATTTTGGGAAGGGTAATAATCCCCAAAAGAGTGGGTTTTCAAAACGGGGGCTGGGGGCCCAGGGCCCCCCATAACATCAACCCCCAGGGGGGCAATTTTCCGTCTGTTGGCCTTTAAAAGTTTACTACCCCGGCAGAATTTTTGATTTTTTTTTGGGCCTTTTTTTTAGAGAATATGAATGAAAACACCAAAATTTTTTCCACTTTATGGTTTTTTTGCCCCGGGGGATGTAAACTTTTTTTGGGCCCCAAAATGTACGCCAAAATGACTTTTTTTTTTCCCCAAAAATTTTTAGCAAAAACTGGGTTGATTGTTAAAAAAAATTAAAGCGCCCTTTTTCTTTTCATAGTGAATTTTTAAAATTGGGGGCAAATCGCTCAAAGAGGGGGTTTTTCCCCCCCTTTTTACGTGTGGCCCCCGGGGAAATTTTCCCCCCCCTCCGTGGGGCCCGCTAGCTTGGTGAAAAACAAATTTATAAACATCAATATTCATTTGGGGATCACTGTAAAACAAGGGGGTTTTTAAAAAAGAGAACTTTTTAAATTTACAAGGGTTAAAAAGTTTTTAAAATTTTTTTTCCCGTTTTTTTTTATTTAATGCAAAAATTTTTAAAACGGGAAACAAAATTTTGAGAATGTCAAGTCCCTTTAAATTTTTGTGTGCCGGTGACAAATCTTATGTCCAAAACCTTTAAAACCCAAATTTTTTCTGTAAAAAGGGGCGCATAATTGAGGGGTTTCCCCAAAACTTCCGGGGGGGCAAATTTTTTATAAAAATGCCTTTTCATTTTTCCCGCTTTTCTCTTATAAGGTGGAAATCTTTTTTCCTTTTAGGTTTTTCACTTTAATTTTTTAAATTTCTTTTACCCAGACACATTCTACTTTTCCCTTTCATTAAAAATTCAAAGCAAGAATTAACAACGTTTTTTGACACGATTTAAACCCTTTTGTTCTATCTTAAACAGGTTTTCGGGGGAGTTTGTGCGGGGAAATTTAAAAAATTTTCCCCGAATCGGGACCTTAAAAAAAAATAGTACAAAAAATTTATCTGTGGGACCCGGGAATCACGTCCAAAATTTTTGCACAGAAAATTAGCATTTGAATTTAACTCCCTATTTAAATTTGGGCATGGCCACTTTAAATTTTTTTCAAAATTTTAAAAACACAAAAACCCCCGGGCCCCCAAAGTAATTTGGGACTTAAAAAAAAAGCGGGGGAAAAAATATGTTAAAAAATCTTGGGGTTCCCAAAAAAATTGCTTTTTTAACATTTTAACAGAAAAAAATACCTCAAAACCCCAAAAACGCCCCCGTGGGCCGGCACAAGATGTCACCAAAAAAGCTCCCCAAATTTTTTTTTTTTTTAAAAAAAATTTTTTAAATTTTAAAATTTTTTAAAATTTTAAAAACACTTTTTTAAAAATTGGGGTTTTTTTTCAGAACTTCATTGGTTGGTTAGAAAAAAAAAAACATTTTTCAGAGGCCCCCAAATTTTACCTTGGGGGAATTTTCCTTTGTTGCATTAAAACCCGAGGATGCTATAAAAAAAATTTTTTTTTGGGACAGGGCCGGGCGGCCCTCTGAAATTCTGGCAAGTGCCAAAAGGGCCCGTCTGGTCTTTGGGGGGCCCCCTTTTCGCTTTTTTGTTTAAAAAAAAAGGTTTTCCCCCAAAAAAACCCCAAAAGTTAAAATTTTTGACGGGGGATCATTTGAAATATTTGGGGGTTTTAGTAAAACTTTCTTTCCCCCATGCAGGGGAATATTTGTGAAAATCCTCACGGTGCTGGGGGGTGGGGGCCATGGGCCCTTTTATTTTAAATGCCCGGGGGCTTTAATTTTTCCCCCCCCCCGTCCCTACCGGGGGGTTTTTGGAACCTGGCGGAATTTTAAGGGGAAATTGCCCCTGCATGAAGACCTTTTTTTATCCGTACGTAATTTTTTAAACCCCAGCTGTGCTTTATTAGCCTGGTTTTTTTTTTCATTACAGCTGAAAGCCCCGGGGTTTCCCCGGGGATAGTAACTAACGTGGGGTTGTTTTGAACAAATTAAAGGGGTTTTCCCCATATACCCATCATACATATCCCAGTCCCTAGTCCTGTGCCCAATCCCATCATACATATTCCTCATCCCATAGTCCCGTCCATATACCCCTATCACTTCTTACCAATATTCCGTGCCCATATACCCTCATACATATCTACCATCCTATATCCTTGCCCATATACCCATCATACCATATCCTCCATCCATATATCCAGTGCCCATATACCATCATACATATCCTCCACCTATAGTCCACGTCCATATCCCATCATACATATCCTCATCCCATGTCCATCCCATATACCCATTACATATCCTCCATCCCATAGTCCATGCCCATATACCCATCATACAATCCTCATCCCATAGCCGTGCCCATTATACCATCATCATACTATCCCATATACCTGCCATATACCCATCAACATATCCCCATCCCATAGTCCCATGCCCATATACCCATCAAATACATATCCATATCCCCCCACATACATATCATCATATCGGCAATACTATACTATCCATCATATCATGCTATACAACATACTCACAATCGCTACTCCATCCTTAGTCATGCTATACCCATATACATATCTCATCCAGTCGCAACCACATACATTCTATCCATAGCCTGCCATTACACACATATCTCCATCCTTCGTGCTATACTCAACTACCTGCACCACGGCCACATCATAATCTCCAAGCCCGCCATACCCACAATCTCCCAACTCCATACCATACAACCTCATGTCCTGCCTACACAACCTCAGCCTGCACCATCAATCCTCCATATCTGCAACATCACATACCCACCAGTCCTGCCAATCCACTACAATCCATCCTAGCTCCATACCAACAACCCATCAGTCTCCTACCCAAACCATCATCCCAATACCATCACTTCCCATCATACACCAATCCATCAAACCCCCTACCGCCAACCACACACTCACCAAGCATCACAAACCTACCCACCTCCACTACTCAACAATCCCCTCTGTCCCCACATACTACCACATACCCATAACCCACACACCCCAACCGTGCCCAAACCTACATCCTCATCTAGCCTCATACATAATACTCACCTACGTGCAACATCATCATATCTTCATAGTCTCCCATACACTACTATCCTCACATCCCATAGTCCCGTGCCCATATACCATCATACATATCCTCCATCCCATAGTCCCGTGCCCATATACCCATCATACATACCTGCATCCCATAGTCCGTGCCCATATACCCATCATACATATCCTCCATCCCATAGTCCCATGCCCATAACCCATCATACATATCCTCCATCCCATAGTCCCGTGCCCATATACCCATCATACATATCCTCCATCCCATAGTCCCGTGCCCATATACCCATCATACATATCCTCCATCCCATAGTCCCGTGCCCATATATCCATCATACATATCCTCCATCCCATAGTCCGTGCCCATATACCCATCATACATATCCTCCATCCCATAGTCCCGTGCCCATATACCCATCATACATATCCTCCATCCCATAGTCCCGTGCCCATATACCCATCATACATATCCTCCATCACATAGTCCAGTGCCCATATATCCATCACACATCCTCCATCTCATAGTCCAGTGCCCATATACCCACCACAAATCCTCCATCCCATAGTCCCATGCCCATATACCCATCATACATATCCTCCATCCCATAGTCCCATGCCCATATACCCATCATACTTATCCTTCCTCTCATAGTCCCGTGCCCATATACTCATCACACATCCTCCATCCCATAGACCAGTGCCCATATACCCATCATACATATCCTCCATCCTATAGTCCCGTGCCCATATACCCATCATACATATCCTCCATCCCATAGTCCCGTGCACATATACCTATCATATATATCCTCCATCCCATGGTCCAGTGCCCATATATCCATCATACATATCCTCCATCCTATAGTCCAGTGCCCATATACCCATCATACATATCCTCCATCCCATAGTCCCGTGCCCATATACCCATCATACATATCCTGCATCCCATAGTCCCGTGCCCATATACCCATCAAACATATCCTCCATCCCATAGTCCCGTGCCCATATACCCATCATACATATCCTGCATCCCATAGTCCCGTGCCCATATACCCATCATACATATCCTCCATCCCATAGTCCCGTGCCCATACACCCATCATACATATCCTCCATCCCATAGTCCCATGCCCATATACCCATCATACATATCCTCTATCCCATAGTCCCGTGCCCATATATCCATCATACATATCCTCCATCCCATAGTCCCGTGCCCATATACCCATCATACATATCCTCCATCCCATAGTCCCGTGCCCATATACCCATCATACATATCCTCCATCCCATAGTCCCGTGCCCATATACCCATCATACATATCCTCCATCACATAGTCCAGTGCCCATATATCCATCACACATCCTCCATCTCATAGTCCAGTGCCCATATACCCACCACAAATCCTCCATCCCATAGTCCCATGCCCATATACCCATCATACATATCCTCCATCCCATAGTCCCATGCCCATATACCCATCATACATATCCTCCATCCATAGTCCCGTGCCCATATATCCATCATACATATCCTCCATCCCATAGTCCCGTGCCCATATACCCATCATACATATCCTCCATCCCATTGTCCCGTGCCCATATACCCATCATACATATCCTCCATCCCATAGTCCCGTGCCCATATGCCCATCATACATATCCTCCATTCCATAGTCCCGTGCCCATATGCCCATCACACATCCTCCATCCCATAGTCCCGAGCCGGGTGGCGTTGAGCAGGGAGATCCTGGAGATCTGTTGTTATGTAACCTGGCAGTGCGGCTCTGTGTGCGGCTGCTGATGATTCGATTTTCTATGCCGGTAACAATGGAGCGCAGCAGTAATGGAGGAGGGGGTGATTCATTTCTGTCATGTGCTCTCTGCTCCTTTCTGGGGGGGCAGACAATGGCTGGATTTCTCCCACCCTGTCAGTGTCTGCTGAGATGTTGTGGAGTGGGAAAACTGGTGCTCATAGCAACCAATCACAGCTCAGCTTTCATCTTTTAAACAGCTCTGGTGAAATGAAAAATGCTTAGTGATTGCTATCGGCAACACAGGCAGTGTAACTTGTTGTGGTCAAGAAGATGTGCCTATGAAATATATATATTAGATATTATACGGGGCTTTGCGTATAGAGTGAGTGTGGCTATGCGGAGTGGGTGGGGCTATGTGGAGAGGGTGTGGCTTGATACACACACACTCATTTTTATATATATATAGATATACTAGATACAGCATTCACAATCAATAAGTCCAATAAAATCCCTTAATTTTAACATTTTTCTACACATTTCTTTTTATTGGAGAGTATTTGTCTTCTCTGTCTGGATCAGTTTCCGCTACTGGAGAAAAAAGATGGAGAACTGGGGCATTATTGCGATCAACTCTTAAGAATTGCTGAGCTTGGGATGCTCGGGATTTGGCTTTGTCCGGCTCGCTTGATACTTGACCTATTCTAACAATACTTAAATGTGTAAAGCAAGAAGCTAACAAAGCTTTATTACCAGGATGAGAAGATCCAGAGGAACAATGCTGAGAAGCTAGAGAGTGCAGAGTCCTCTTTGTCATAAATCTGATCTAATCTATTATACCAAGCTTGACCTTTTTGCATCCAGAGACTTTGTCTACTTGCTAGCTTTTGCTGTAGTGTCTTTTTATTATCTACAGTAGTAACTTAAACAACCACACAAGAAAAATAAAAGTTCTCAAGCGAAGTCTCACATAATACATGTCTCTGATTCTTTTCACATTTTATGAGAAAACAGCTATACAAAATTTATAATTCTCTTTCATTTAGCAATGTAAATGTATTATAATTAAATGCAACATTAATTTTTATACTTGGCAAAAATATATTATTAATTTACATAATTAAATCAGTTTAACCTATATGACTAGCAATTGAATGCTTCAACCTGTTTTGTACTGCCATCTACTGGTGACAACACGGTTTCAGCTACATTTAAATTCAATTTGAAAAATTGTCCACAGTGTAACCTAACAGAGTATTGGTACACAGATCTCATTGACAACCAATTCATTTAAATTGGGATAACTGTGAAATAATTTCTCAAATAAGTGTAAGAGCAGAATGGGCTCAATTCTACTCTGGCTCCTTCTAGGTCGTTAGAAAATGGGCCATGGAAACCAATACAGACATAGAAACCAATTAGTCTAAGACGGATCATCTGCAATTTAGTCTATAACTATGTGAACCCATGTGTGCTGTAAATGCAAATATACCTTTGTAGATACGGCCCAGACCTCTGTAGTCCATTTGGTCAGAACAGTTGAAAACCACCACATACTTCCCGAGACACTTGCCCATGTCTTTGGTAGTTTCAGTCTTTCCGGTGCCAGCAGTCCTGCCGGTGCACCACCCATACTCATCCCCAGAGCCTGAGAGAGGGTGATGTAGCATCTGTAGGATTGAGGAATGGTGAAGATATAAAGACAGAAGGACTCTACTGAAAACAAGACTTTAAAGAGGTCAACAGTGGTCAGTTTTTGTTGTTTTTATTCCTGCTGCTCCCAAGTATTCAGATTTTATAATATAACAATGAAAAATTCACCATGCTATTCCAGAGATATAATCTTTTTTATTTAATGCTATTTTTCATGGACTTTACTAAGAGGGCATTGCTCACAGGGTATCGTAGAGAATCTTATAAGTAATTCCCCATTATTATTATAAGACCATAAAAATTTGCAGTAACTAAAAAGGCCAAAATCTGTGGAACCGTATGGCGCATTAAAAACAAACAAAAAAAGGAACACTCAGAGGAGCAGCGGGAATAAAATACGAATGGAAACTGACCACTTTTCACTCGGTGACTGATCCTCTTTAAATTTATATAATCAGTAAATGACAAAACTTGATTTTTCAAAATTCACTTTATTATTATTATTTATTATCATAGCGCTATTTACAGTATTCCATGGTACTTCCATGGTACTTTATATGTTACATTTTTCTTGGATAAAGTGTTTTTTGTGAAAAAATCTCTACTTCTCCTTTTATGATAAATGTATTCATAACAGTAATCAATCTATATTAGCATATAGAAATGTGTACAATGGCATATTACAATTTTCTTGGCTAGAGGCTCTAATGAGTCTCTCTTTGGTCTGCTTTCTGTAGCCTGTGATATGTCTCAAAGAGGAACTGTCACAAGATCAAAAGTGGCCAGATTTTGCACTTTTATTGCAGTTGTTACATTAATTATGCATTTACCGTATTTTTCGGACCATAAGACGCACTTTTTTCCCAAAAAATTTTGGGGATAAATGGGGATGCGTCTTATGGTCACAATATACTTACAAATCCGGTGGCGGCTGTCCCGTGGTGGTGGTCCCGATGCAGCCTCCCTCTGCTCTGTGGCACGGTGGTGTCCGGGCTCTGTAGTGTGGCGGCAGCGAGGCTCTGTGCTGCGTGGGGGGGCTCCGCCGGCATTTCGTCATAGCCGGTGGAGCAATGTACGGTACTTACAAATCCAGTGGTGGCGGTCCCGTGGCGGCGGTTCCGATGCAGCTTCCTTCTGCTCTGTGGTGCTGTGATGTCCGGGCTCTGTGCTGCGTGGGGGGCTCCGCCGGCATTTCGTCATAGCGGAAAGCCCCCCCGCAGCTCCGCTGCTACGACACGGTGGCCTCCTGAAAGATGGCCAGCAGGGGCCTCCGGAAAGATGGCCGCTGGAGGCGGCGCATGCTCAAATTCAAATCTCGGCAACGAGATCTCTTCCCGAGGGACAAGATCTCGCAGCCGAGATCTGAATCTGAGCATGCGCCGCCTCCAGTGGCCATCTTTCCGGAGGCCCTTGCCGGCCATCTTTCAGGAGGCCTACGCATCGCAGCAGCGGAGCTGCGGGGGGCTTTCCCGCTATGACGAAATGCCGGCGGAGCCCCCACGCAGCACAGAGCCCGGACACCACAGCACCACAGAGCAGAAGGAAGCTGCAACGGAACCGCCACCACGGGACCGCCACCACTGGATTTGTAAGTACCGTACATTGCAACCCCACAGAGCACAGCCACCCCACAGAGCACAGCCACCCCACAGATCACCCCTGCAACACAGAGCACCACCACTGCACCACCACTTCACCAGCCTGGACCACCGAACCACCCCTGTAACCATCCCCTACCTGTGCTGATCCCCCCAGGGTAAGCTGAATTCAGACTGTAAGATGGACCCCTGTTGTGAATAGGCTGGAAATGAGTTCTGAGCAGAAGCTCCCTCTGGTGGTTACAAACGGTACTGGACTGTCCAGTGAAGATTGTGAGGATTGGGAATCAGGTGTTACTGACTGGTCTTATATAAGGGAGTCGCCTTCCCATCAGGGTTGCCGGTGATCAATTGTTCTGGTCTCAATCCTTGATTCCTGTTTCCTTGGTAGCCTGCTGTGTCGTGTCTGAATCTCCTGCTAACAGATAAGACATTTTCTTCTTTTTGTTTTTGTGCTTGATTTTTGCATTTTGTCCTGCACTTCTGTGGGGGCCTTCAGGGTCCCCTCTGGGGGCTTTTGCCCTCTCAGTTCAGTTCAGCCACTGATGTTTGTACATTTGCTTTTTCCAGCTTTTTCAGTGGCTGCTGTTTTGATTTTGGTTACACCAGAAAACTAATTTAGGTGGTAGAGGTCGTGTGATCTCAGGTGTTTTTGAAATTAGTAGTGTTGGTGCTTTTCAGGGTTTTTTGGGATTGCAGTAAGTGCCCTTCCTATCCTTTTCTATTTAGTAAGTTTGGGCCCCAACGTTTGCTCATACTATTTTCTGTCTGTGTCAGTATTTCTTCTTGTCTAACCGCCATTACATGTTTGGGGGCTTTTCTATGTTCTTTGGGGATCTGCTCCGGGCAGATAGCTTTCCTCTTTCTATCTTTAGGTGTAGTTAGTTTCTCAGGCTGTGACGAGGCGTCTAGGACCAACGTAGGAACGCTCCACGGCTGCCTCTAGTTGTGGTGGTTAGTCAGGGTACTGCAATCTCATAGTTTCCAACTGCTCTGGTGTATTTCCTTTTTTGCCTGCTCTCCTCAGCTACCAAATCATAACAGTATCACCGGCCCAAACTGAAAATTATATGGTACTCACAAAAGGGAAAAATATTGTGGAAAGAAAAAAGTTGTCAGAGTTGTCAGAGATTTTTTTTTCTGTTTGTTGCATTTTTTTTTCCCTCTGTATCTCTGGGTGCTGCGGAGGATTTTTTTTTTTTTTCTCTCAATGGAGTTTGCACAGTTGTCTGGCCGTGTGGATCAGCTTGCCACTGAAGTTCGGAGTAGTCCTACCTATCTTGCTAGGTTGCCTGTTGTGGAACCTAGGATTCCCATGCCAGATTTGTTTTTAGGGGATCGAGCTAAGTTTCTGAATTTCAAAAATAACTGTAAATTGTTTTTTGCCTTAAAATCTAAGTCCTCAGGGAACGCAGCGCAGCAGGTTCAAATTGTCATCTCTCTCCTGCGCGGCGATCCTCAGGATTGGGCTTTTTCCCTGACACCTGGGGATCCTGTTTTGAGTGATGTTGATGCATTTTTTCAGGCTTTGGGGTTATTGTACGATGAGCCTAATATCACTGATCAAGCTGAAAAAACTTTGTTGGCATTAAATCAGGGGCTTGAGGACGCTGAGGTATGCGTGGAATAATGTTGCCTTGTGAACCTGCTTCTGAATCCATGCAGTGTGATAGAGTGGTTTCTGGGGCACAGCGTCATGAATTTTGAAAGCGCAATGGGTTATGTTTCTACTGTGGTGATGCCTCTCATGCTATTTCAGTCTGCCCTAAGCGGGGAAGACGTTTTGCACGCTCAGTTGTCTTGGGTAGTGTTCAGACTAAGTTTTTATTAACTGTTACCCTGATATGCTCTCTGTCCTCATTTTCTGCTCAGGCTTTTGTTGATTCTGGAGCAGCTATTAACCTGATGGATTTTGATTTTGCTAAACGTTGTGGGTTTCCCTTGATACCCCTACGGAAGTCTATTCCCCTACTGGGGATCGATTCTACCCCTTTGGCTGAGAATAAACCTCAGTTCTCTACTCAGGTGATAATGAGGGTAGAACCTGATCATCAGGAGAGTTGCAAATTTTTGGTTCTGTATAATCTGCATGACATTATCGTACTGGGTTTCCCTTGGTTACAGTCTCATAATCCTGATTTGGATTGGAAATCTGTGTCTGTTACCAGTTGGGGCTGCCAATGTGTTAATACCAACACTCCTGTTTTTTCTGCCTCCCCCCAGGCTCAGGATGTTCCTGACTTTTTGATTGATTTTTCTGATGTGTTTAGCGAAAGTAAATCTGCATCCTTGCCTCCCCATAGGAGCTATGACTGCGCTATTGAATTAGTGCCTGGTAGTAAGCTCCCTAAAGGTCGCCTTTTTAACTTGTCTGTACCTGAACATGACGCTATGCGGTCTTATATCAAGGAGTCATTGGAGAAGGGTCATATCAGACCATCCTCTTCACCCTTAGGTGCCGGTTTTTTCTTTGTGGCCAAAAAGGATGGTTCATTAAGGCCGTGTATTGATTATCGTCTCTTGAACAATATTACTGTGAAATATCAATATCCGTTACCCTTGATCTCTGACCTGTTTTCCAGGGTGAAAAACGCTACTTGGTTTACCAAGCTTGACCTCAGGGGGGCATATAACCTTATTCGCATTAAGCACGGGGATGAATGGAAGACGGCATTTAATACCCCTGAAGGGCATTTTGAGTACCTTGTGATGCCCTTTGGGCTCACTAATGCTCCTTCTGTCTTCCAGTCCTTCATGAATGACATTTTCAGGGATTTTGTGGATAAATTTCTGATTGTTTATTTGGATGATATCTTGATTTTTTCCAATGACTGGGACTCTCATGTAAAACATGTTCGGACTGTGTTCCAGATTTTGAGAGAGAATGCTCTGTATGTGAAGGGATCAAAGTGTCTTTTTGGCGTTCAGAGGATCTCATTTCTGGGATTCATTTTGTCCCCATCTGTTATTGAAATGGACCCGGTCAAAGTTCAGGCCATCTGTGATTGGGTCCAACCTACTTCATTAAAGGCTCTTCAAAGATTCTTGGGTTTTGCCAATTTTTATCGTAAATTTATTGGTAATTTCTCGGTTATTGTTAAACCATTAACTGATTTGACCAAAAAGGGTTCTGATGTGGTGAATTGGCCTCCTGAGGCAGTCTCTGCATTTCAGGAACTTAAGCAGAGATTCACTTCTGTTCCTGTTCTACGGCAGCCTGATGTTTCTCTACCATTTCAGGTGGAGGTTGATGCCTCTGAAATTGGGGCAGGTGCCGTTTTGTCCCAAAGAGATCCAGAGACCTCTAAAAGTAACCTTTGTGCCTTTTTCTCTCGAAAATTTTCTCCAACTGAACGTAATTATAACGTGGGTAATTGGGAGTTGTTGGCCATGAAGTGGGCTTTTGAAGAGTGGAGACATTGGCTGGAGGGAGCCAAACATCAGGTGGTGGTCCTTACGGACCATAAGAATCTAGTTTATCTGGAATCTGCCAAGCGACTTAATCCTAGACAGGCCAGGTGGGCCTTGTTTTTCACACGTTTTAATTTTGTGGTTTCCTTTCTTCCTGGCACTAAGAATGTTAAGGCGGATGCCCTCTCGAGGAGTTTCCTGGCGGACTCTCCTGAGTTATCTGATCCTTCTGTTATTTTGAAAGAGGGTGTAGTTCTTTCCGCCATCTCGCCCAATTTGAGACTGGCTCTGGAGGGGTGTCAGGAGGATAAGCCCGAGCGCTGCCCTGTTGGGAAATTGTTTGTCCCGGACCAGTGGAAAAAGAGTGTAATGTCTGAGATTCATTGTTCCGCGTTGGCCGGTCATCCCGGAACTTTTGGTACCAGAGACTTGGTTAGTCGGTCCTTTTGGTGGCCTACCTTGTCTCGTGATGTCAGGGAGTTTGTGCAGTCCTGCGGGACTTGCTCTCGCTCCAAGCCTTGCTCTCGTTCTAGTGGCTTGTTGATGCCATTACCTGTGCCCAAGAGACCATGGACCCATATCTCTATGGATTTCATTTCCGACCTCCCTGTTTCTCAGAGAATGACCGTCATCTGGGTGATTTGCGATAGGTTTTCCAAGATGATACATCTTGTGCCATTACCTAAGTTGCCTTCCTCCTCTGAATTGGTGCCTTTGTTCCTTCAGCACGTGGTTCGTTTACACGGCATTCCTGAGAACATTGTGTCTGACAGAGGAGTCCAGTTTGTTTCCAGATTTTGGAGGACCTTTTGTTCTAAACTTGGTGTTCAATTGTCTTTCTCCTCGGCGTTTCATCCTCAGACCAATGGTCAAACTGAGAGAACAAACCAGACATTGGAGACTTATCTGAGATGCTTTGTGTCTGCTGATCAGGATGACTGGGTCTCTTTTTTGCCTTTGGCTGAGTTTGCTCTTAATAATAGGGCTAGCTCTGCCACTTTGATGTCTCCATTTTTCTGTAATTCTGGGTTTCACCCTCGATTTTCTTCAGGACAGACGGAGGCTTCTGTCTGTCCAGGTGTTGACTCTGTTGTGGAGCGTATGCAACAGATTTGGGACCAGGTAGTGGAGAGTTTGTCCCTCTCTCAGGAGAGGGCCCAGCGCTTTGCTAACCGGCATAGGACTGATGGTCCTCGGTTTAAAGTGGGGGACTTGGTCTGGTTGTCCTCAAGAAATATTCCTATGAGAGTGGCATCTCCTAAATTTAAGCCTAGGTTCATTGGACCTTATAAGATCATGGAGATTCTTAATCCTGTTTCTTTTCGTTTGCTTCTTCCAGGGACATTTAAGATCCATAACGTGTTCCACAAGTCCTTGTTGAAGAGGTTTGTTGAGCCAGTGGTTCCTACTACTGTGCCTCCTGACCCTGTTTTGGTTGAGGGCAATCTGGAGTATGTGGTTGAGAAAATATTGAATTCTCGTTTTTCTAGACGGAAACTCCAGTATTTGGTTAAATGGAGAGGTTATGGTCAGGAAGACAATTCTTGGGTGTTTGCTTCGGACATCCATGCTAGGAGACTCATCCGTGCGTATCATAGAACTCATCCTGACCGACCTGGTTGCTCTAATGAGGGTTCGGTGACCCCTCCTCAAGGGGGGGTACTGTTGTGAATAGGCTGGAAATGAGTTCTGAGCAGAAGCTCCCTCTGGTGGTTACAAACGGTACTGGACTGTCCAGTGAAGATTGTGAGGATTGGGAATCAGGTGTTACTGACTGGTCTTATATAAGGGAGTCGCCTTCCCATCAGGGTTGCCGGTGATCAATTGTTCTGGTCTCAATCCTTGATTCCTGTTTCCTTCGTAGCCTGCTGTGTCGTGTCTGAATCTCCTGCTAACAGATAAGACATTTTCTTCTTTTTGTTTTTGTGCTTGATTTTTGCATTTTGTCCTGCACTTCTGTGGGGGCCTTCAGGGTCCCCTCTGGGGGCTTTTGCCCTCTCAGTTCAGTTCAGCCACTGATGTTTGTACATTTGCTTTTTCCAGTTTTTTCAGTGGCTGCTGTTTTGATTTTGGTTACACCAGAGAACTAATTTAGGTGGTAGAGGTCGTGTGATCTCAGGTGTTTTTGAAATTAGTAGTGTTGGTGCTTTTCAGGGTTTTTTGGGATTGCAGTAAGTGCCCTTCCTATCCTTTTCTATTTAGTAAGTTTGGGCCCCAACGTTTGCTCATACTATTTTCTGTCTGTGTCAGTATTTCTTCTTGTCTAACCGCCATTACATGTTTGGGGGCTTTTCTATGTTCTTTGGGGATCTGCTCCGGGGCAGATAGCTTTCCTCTTTCTATCTTTAGGTGTAGTTAGTTTCTCAGGCTGTGATGAGGCGTCTAGGACCAACGTAGGAACGCTCCACGGCTGCCTCTAGTTGTGGTGGTTAGTCAGGGTACTGCAATCTCATAGTTTCCAACTGCTCTGGTGTATTTCCTTTTTTGCCTGCTCTCCTCAGCTACCAAATCATAACAGACCCCCATTTGACACATTATTTTTTTTCCCTATTTTCCTTCTGAAAATTTGGGGTGCGTCTTAAGGTCCGATGCATCTTAAAGTCCGAAAAATACAGTACTTGTTTTATTTTAAATTTTCTATAGCAGTGCGCTTCGTAGGCCTTATCCCAACTTCTGGCTGTTTCGGACTGAAACAACTGAAGACTGAAAACAGTGGCCCATGAGCCGCACCATGCCCTCCACCGGCTGTGTACCTATATAACCGCTATCTGTATCCTCAGGATGCAGATAGCTGTAAATACATTGGTGGAGGACGGTGCCGCTGGCTCCTTCTTCCACCAGTCAGCGACTGAGAGAGAACATGCGATGACAATTGCTATATTGCATCCGTTATGCAGACAATATGCACCGGAGACCAGAACAGAGCACTGGGGAATGGGATCGAGGTGAGTATGTGTTGTTTGTTTTTATATATATATATGTATGGGATGTGTGATGGATCATACTGTATATAGGGGACTATATGAGAGAGCTCACACTACATATAGGGAAGCTATGTGGTGGCTCACACTGTATATAGAGTGGCTATGTGAGGGCTCACTCTATATAGGGGTCTATTTGGCTGTTCACACTGTATATAGGGAGGCTATGTGGGGGCTCATACTGTATATTGGGGGCCTGTGTGGGGGCTCATACTGTATATAGGGGTTGTTTGGACTGTGTATGGGCTCATACTGTATATAGGGGGTTCAGCATTCATAACTCTTCTAAATATTAAGTGATACAGTTAAGATAAATATAAAATCATTATAATTAATATGTTAATATTAATTTTGAGCAGAATGAATTTCAGCCTATTGGTTCGGCCCTCCATAATAGTTATGGTCTTTTGAAATTAATTGCCCACCCCTGAGTTATATGGTTCCAGCAATATGGGACTTTATATTTAGTGCTCATTTTTATGGTCTCAACCAAGGGGTTGTTGTTTGCAGTGCAATAATGCAGAGTAGCCTACGGACATCACCAGAGAAAATAACTGGCTGACTTGATGACAGGTGCTCTTAATAAGTAAAGTCCAAAGCCCCCTTTCACACAAAAATATACTAGTATTATGAATGTAACTTTGCTCTAGGGACCTCAAACTTTAAGTTATCTCTCTTTGTTAGGCCTTTTTTCTCAAATTAATGTCTTATGATATTTTGTGCATGAACTCTTGAAAGTCTATGAATCTACTGGTAATTACTGGTAATCTCATTTTAGGATTTTATCTCCCTTGTTTGGGGTTTTCAGATGAACTTCAAGAAATGAAGCAGTCACAGTTATTCATAATATCACTCAGTGTCAATCGCTCCGTGGGAACAGAATGTACATTACAGGGCATTATTTCAGTCCTTTAGTACAGTTAGAGATGGGTACATACAAGATGCCAAAGACATGCTTAAAATAAACATTGTGTGGCAAGTGACCGATTCTTCATGTAAAAATTCATCTGACATGTCTTCCCAGCTCATGCCAAGTATATTTTACCTGTCAGTCAGAGGTGTAATGACCAGCCTGTCCGTGCAGCCCAAGTACTCATTGCAATAGCTGAATTCAACATCTGTAATCTGGATGATACATTTATCTATGTCCTCAATGAAATAAAACCTAGATTGTTTTTGCCACTCAAAATCTGAAGCAGATCTAATGTTCATTCGGACCTATAAAATAGAAGGATTAGCATGTTAGATTAAATCACGTCCTGTCCATCAGTCACTTTTATTTGCAGTAAATCAGTCGTCAAGTGTCTGAATGCACAAGACATCGTCACTTACAGTTCCCAGCGGAGACTTCTTCAGCACCATAGGTTCAGAGAGGTAAGTAAACCCCATTTCTTTATTTTAGAAATATCTCTTCACTCTATCTAATTTTCAAAAAAGTAATCGAAAACCTACTTAACCTATCCTAGTCACTTACGGTATTCATTTATTTCAATCAGATCAGAGTCATGCCTATTATAAAACAGACTGAGAGTTGGCCTATACTGAATTATTTCCGCAACTTATGATGTTGATATACTGATCTGGAGACAGATTGCTACATGTCATGACTGATCGCAATATCTAGTCTTAAAGGCGCTCTTGAAAATTGTCACAATCCTCTGTGGTGAAGTACTTCTGGATCACCCATAGACATTAAAAATCTGGGTGGTCCACAGTCTATTCTGCAGTGATGTTTTAAAATGGTCACAGCAAAGTACAGCAGCTAAGCATGATGTCAAATTGCATTCTAGCACCCGTTCGGTGTCTCCGTCAGAGTTTACATCCGAACCTCCAGCAAAAATGGATTTGAACGTATGCACAGATGGGGCTATAGACTATAATGGAGCGGGCAGAGTGAACGTGTGCTCTGTCGTGCACCATTTAAGAGTGGGTACGTCTACTGGAGACAGACACTCAGACATATTAGACTACATCTGAGTGTCCACCTTCAGTAGGCATATACTATCGAAAATGATGCACGTCAGAGACCACGTTCACTCTGTGGCACCATTATTGTTTATGCCCCATCAGCACATATGTCCGAAACACAGTTTGTGGGGGTTCACATGTAATCAACAATGGGGCCACCAAACGGGTGCTGGAACACAATCTGAAAGCACCTTAACTTTCCTACTATTAAATACAGAGCACTGAACAAACACGGTGTACACAGTAATAGGAAGCGTTAAAAGAGCTTTCTCCTCTGGTCCCAACGTTCATATGATTGCTGGATGTAGGGAGGGAGCAGAAGTTGCTGAGTCCTAGTAGACCCAGTCAGTTCTGATATGCATCCAGGAAGCTTCATTTTCATTGTAACTAGCGCTAAGATACCAGCCCCAGTTACAGGGGAAATCAAATTATTTTTTTAAAAAAAGTATTTAAAGTTTGGAAATGCCCCCCAAAGGTCTTTCATGCACAATATGTGAAATATATAAAAAACAAATAAATACAATAAAAAAGTCAATCCAAATCGCTGTTACTCGCCCCGCCCCCATAAAAACCACATCTCACATATAAAAATCATTGTTAAAGAGGGACCTCGTTTTTAAAAGTATTTTAGTGGTCTTTTATGTTCACAAAAAAATTTGAAAAACTTTCACATATTTCCTATATTTTCTGATGCACATCACTTGATAGTGGCAAAAAAAAATAAAATGAGAGTATGAAAATGTACAAAAAAAAATTGAAAATATTCCTGGTTGGAACAGAGGTAAATGGCTGTGGGCTGGGGGCAGTTGTGACATCATAGCAGCTAGTTACGAGATGGAGCATGTGTGGGGGAAGGCCAGGGCCGTAGTCGTGGATGTTACTGTCTGCTCTTGCATGCCCAGGTCTCCCCTCACATATATAGAATATCCCATTGTCAGTGTACTTGCCTCTTGTTCTCCGCTTCTTCAGGGTCTTCTCCATATTGCTTAAGACCCCCTGCAGTCGTTTGCGCACAAACCGAGACACAATCCAGTTGTAATTTAAAATGTAGAACTTTGCTTCTTTCTTTTCGCAGCACATCCTTTCCAGATACAACATCAGCATAGGGTTCCATACAGTTCTCATTCTTCACTTTCCCTGCACTCTTTCCTAGGTCCTCCAGCAAGTGCCCGGATCGTACTGTCTCATACGGTACAGCTGCGTCCTCCCTGTTCAAACTTACTATGCTTAGGAGTTCCCTTGTCCGTTTTGCCCCAGACATGACGGCATCTGCCCAAGCAGTAAGCTGCTACATTTTGGAGCGACCTGCATTCTTGTACTGTTGTGACCTCTGCTGCAACTTCTGTTCCACCACTACTGGCAACACTTCTGCCTTGGCATAACTTCTGGCCCACTTGGCCCTGGATGGCTGGGTTCTTTAGCTTAAAAGTTGCGGAGCAGTCCACCCTTTACGGGCTCTATGGCCCTACTAACTCCAAACAGGAAAACTCTCTATCTTATCTAAAGCTGGCTCCCCTAAATAACTATATACACTATTGTGCCCCATCTACTGTTTAATTCAGGGTACTACACTTTCCTTATACACAATAATACATACAAAGTATATATATATATATTGTAACATTTCCAGGGGGTTTTAGCTCTGAGATCGCTGTCTGGGTAGACAGAATGGCACGGAAACAGTTCATTCAGACAGCAATTATGGTTAAAAACTGGCCGCAACCAGTTTTATTAAAGTCCACAGCAAACAGATAAAAAACAAAGCATAAACAAAAGACCTAGGCTTGTCTAGCCACTAATTACACTTATGTAATGTCCCTTTCTATCAGGAACCCAGACTCTATCAGTCTGTGCCCAAAACAACACATATGATATATGTTACCAGTATGGAGTTTCCCAGATACTCCTCCTTATGTCTGAAGGTCCACCCGACGTCTAGACTTGAGAGAGATCCACTCCTATTCAGTAGTCATTATCCTGGAGGTTCACAGAGACACTCCTGTGTCCGGGGTACCTCTAACCCAGACTGAGATAGCTCCCCTCCTCTTCAGTAATCATCAGCATGGAGGTTCACAGAGACACTCCTGTGTCCGGGGTACATCTAACCCAGACTGAGACAGCTCTCCTCCTCTTCAGTAATCATCAGCATGGAGGTTCACAGAGACACTCCTGTGTCCGGGGTACATCTAACCCAGACTGAGACAGCTCTCCTCCTATTCAGTAGCTTATCCGCATGGATTCTCACAGAGACTGCTTCATGCGCCGGGACACCTCCCTGTGTCCAGGCTAAAGACAGCTCTAACACTCTTGGAGACTGTTTCTTGTGCCAGGACACCTCCCTGTGTCCAGGCTAAACTAGCTCTCTGACTGTGTCCGCAGACACCTATTTCTGGCTTCCTAATTAACAGCTGATTGGCTTCAGGTTTAAGCTGCAAGTGTGCAATGAATGCAAGGTGTAGTGACCTCTCTCTACCACCAGGTCTACAAAGCCACATATTTCCCTTATAGTTAGCAAAGAACCTAGGTGAAATGTACACCCCATTCACCACATATCCTCACTGTCTCACAATATATACATATATATAACAACAGTAGGTAAAAATATATATACATTTATACAAACAGGAAGATATCTACATGAGGGAGGGAGTGGAGCATCAAACGGTCCCGGAACACCCATTACACATGCAGAAAGGAAATTGAGAAAAATTGTAAAAAATGTGACACTGTGTACAGAAACTAAAAGTAAGGTTTAATTACAATTCAGCTTACCAGGTCATCAAAGATATCCTTCTGGTGAACATGGATGGTGATCAGAGTCTCATATT
Organism: Oophaga sylvatica; assembly: GCA_033576555.1. NCBI lineage: Eukaryota > Metazoa > Chordata > Amphibia > Anura > Dendrobatidae > Oophaga > Oophaga sylvatica. The sequence continues at coordinate 212,076,434 of JARQOD010000006.1, read as the reverse complement.
TAGTTCTCTCCACCTTGGTCAAGTCCTTTGTGGTCATATCAATCAAATCATTCAGGAGATCAAGAAATTTCTGATTTGTTGTCTGCATCACCTTTATCAAAGAGACAATATGATGGTCATAAATAAGTACTCTCTGAAGCACCACAAAGTCTCTGGACCCCACAGCTTAGTATCAGTTGTTCTTTCTCCAGTGGATCCTGCAAGGTCACTCACTGCAATGGTCACCATACCATTAGACATATTCCATGCAGACTTCCTTTATTCAGCAGAATTTCATAAACCTATCTGAAATTGATATTTCCAAAACCAAAATTCTTGTGTTTACTTCCTCTACTAACCTACCTAAACCTGATATTCCATTTATATGTGGTTCTGCCATAACCTCAAAGCATCACACCTGCTTTCTTGGGTTTATATTTCATTGTGATTTTTCCTTCATACCCTACATCCACTCACTCATTGCTCTTTAACCTTTGAAAATGCAAAAACTCTTACTGTCAGCCTAAAGTCACACAAGCGTATAATCTGTCATCCGAGAGAATCATGTCAGTTATGCACATAGGCACATTGATAAAACTCAGAGCTTGATCAGAGTGTGAGCATAGTGTGATCTAATTCTCCCAGAAGAAGAGAAGATGGAGGAAGAAATTCTCCATCGTCTCCATTCTGTAAGTCTGTGGAAATCAAACTGCACTTAGATTATATCTGAGTGCAGTCCAATGGTTTCCACAGACTCATTGACTTGCATGGTTCGAGTGTGATCTGAAAATCAGATCAAACTCGGGCATGCAGCAATTTCTTCCTCAGACAAGCTTGGTCCAAGAAAAAAATCTGACATATGCACGGCCCCATAGACTAACATTGGTCCGAGCGCAATCCGATGTTTTGTCAGGTCACACTTGGAAATGTGCACGAGCCCTCACTCTTATTCAAACCAATCTGGACTACTGAAACTCACTACTAATAGACCTCCCTCTTACTAAAGTCTCCCCTCTCAATACAGCAGCCAGGGTCAGATTTCTGTCAAGACGCTGCACAGATGCTTCCACCCTGCATCAGTCATTGCATTGGTTCCTCATCCACTATAGAATACAACATAAATTTTTCACACTCGCCCACAAAGCTGTTCGTAGTTCTGCACCGACCTAGATCTTCTCTCTATCTACCACCCTACTAGCGCTCTCTGTTCTACTAAAAATGTAAGATTAAAATTCTCCATAATCTCAAATTTCCACTTATGTCTCCAAGACTTTTCACATGCTGTACCATTTCTCTGGAATGGATTACACCAGACAATCTGGTTAATACCCAATATCCATGGTTTTAAGCATACCCTAAAATAACATCTTTTTAGACTGGCCTATTACCTCACTTCACTAATCTAACTTCTCCCTGTTCTCTCTTCCTAAATTTTCCTCAGAATGTGATCCTTTCTAACAGATGTTCCTGCACCCTCCATGCATTCATTAGACTTTGTATCTGGGCTTGTAAAGATACTGGCTGATAACTAGTTCATTCACTTCTACCTGGATACCCTTATTTATTATAATGATGGCCGGATCAAACAATACAAACACTTCTCATCTTCTGTGTTATCCATACTTCCTTATAGATTGTAAACTTGTGAGCAGGGCACTCCTGCCTCTTGTTTAAAGGGAATATGTCAGTAGGATCAACCCTCCTGAGTCGTCAATATGAGCATGTAGATCATAGAAAGTTTAATATAATGATACCTTGATACCGGCGGTCTGTGATCCCAGAGTAATACACAATAATAATTTCTATTATTATGTAAATGAGTTGTGAAGATCTATGGGTCGGACAGAGATCTCACCGAGAATTTGTCTCTTGAGCTTATTTTAAATTAAATGGGATGTTACCAGTGTGAGACATGTAAGGACTGTGTTACACACCTGTCACGGGTATCCTGAGGTTTGCTTCCTTCACCTTGGTCAGCTGCCCTTTGTTGTGCTTCACGTCGGGTATCACAGGTCGCTCAGCCTGACTCAGTGAGTCATCTCCATGATACTATATAAGACCCGTTAGGACACACACGTGTCTTAGGATTGAGATTCAAGACTTAAGTTTGGTGTACTCCACCTTCTGTGCACACTGTGCTATAAGTTGCTTCATTCCTTGCTGATGTCCACTGCCTCCGTTCTGCATCTCCCAAGATTCTTGAGTGTGTCATTTCCCCACTCGCTTTCCTGTCAGCCGCACAAACGCCCAAGGTCCATGCACACACCTGGACATGGGGCTTAATGGGTCCACTTCACAAAGTAAGCCTCACAGACAGATAATATGCTCTCCTTATATAGTTGTCTCACACTGGTAATGCCCCCTTTCACTTAAAATATGTTATAGAGGCAGATTCTCAAGGAGATCTAGTTCCGGCCCATAGATCTCAACAGATCATTTACACATTAAGAAAAATTTGGATTTCTCTGGAATAAGACATCAGATCGCAGCTATCAAGGTATCATTTTATTCAACTTCCTATGACCTACATGTCCATATAGATGGCTTAGGAGGGTTGATCCTACTGATAGATTATTTTTTACCCTGTAATGTCGGACGTTGTTTGTACATTTGCCCCAGAATTGTAAAGTGCTGCGGAATGTATTAGCGCTAATAAATAAAATTATTTAATAATATTAATCCATGCCAACTGTTATAAGCTGATCACTGGACTTTTTTTTTTCCAGAGAAAATGTTATCTAAGCATGTTTCTAAGAATATACAGTAGTAGGCGCTATTGTATGCTATAACAGTTAGGTCCATATATATTTGGACAGAGACAACATTTATCTAATTTTGGTTCTAGACATTACCACAATGAATTTTAAACAAAACAATTCAGATGCAGTTGAAGTCCAGACTTTCAGCTTTCATTTGAGGGTATCCACATTAAAATTGGATGAAGGGTTTAGGAGTTTCAGCTCCTTAACATGTGCCACCCTGTTTTTAAAGGGACCAAAAGTAATTGGACAAATGACTCCAAGGCTATTTCATGGACAGGTGTGGGCAATCCCTTTGTTATGTCATTCTCAATTAAGCAGATGAAAGGGCCGGAGTTGATTTGAGGTGTGGTGTTTGCATTTGGAAGGTTTTGCTGTGAAGGAAACATGCGGTCACAGGAGCTCTCCATGCAGGTGAAACAAGCCATCCTTAAGCTGCAAGAACAGAAAAAAACCCATCCAAGAAATTGCTACAACATTAGAAGTGGCAAAATCTACAATTTGGTACATCCTGAGAAAGAAAGAAAGCACTGGTGAACTCATCAATCCAAAAAGACCTGGGAGCCCACGGAAGACAACAGTGGTGGATGATCGTCGCATACTTTCTTTGGTGAAGAAGAATCCGTTCACAACATCAACTGAAGTCCAGAACACTCTCAGTGAAGTAGGTGTATCTGTCTCTAAGTCAACAGTAAAGAGAAGACTCCATGAAAGTAAATACAAAGGGTTCACATCTAGATGCAAACCATTCATCAATTCCAAAAATAGACAGGCCAGAGTTAAATTTGCTGAAAAACACCTCCAGAAGCCAGCTCAGTTCTGGAAAAGTATTCTATGGACAGATGAGACAAAGATCAACCTGTACCAGAATGATGGGAAGCCAAAAGTTTCGGAGAAGAAAGGGAACGGCACATGATCCAAGGCACACCACATCCTCTGTAAAACATGGTGGAGGCAACGTGATGGCATGGGCATGCATGGCTTTCAATGGCACTGGGTCACTTGTGTTTATTGATGACATAACAGCAGACAAGAGTAGCCGGATGAATTCTGAAGTGTACCGGGATATACTTTCAGCCCAGATTCAGCCAAATGCTGCAAACTTGATTGGACGGCGCTTCATAGTACAGATGGATAATGACCCCAAGCATACAGCCAAAGCTACACAGGAGTTCATGAGTGCAAAAAAGTGGAACATTCTTCAAAGGCCAAGTCAATCACCAGATCTTAACCCAATTGAGCATGCATTTCACTTGCTGAAATCCAGACTTAAGAGGGAAAGACCCACAAACAAGCAAGACCTGAAGGCTGCGGCTGTAAAGGCCTGGCAAAGCATTAAGAAGGAGGAAACCCAGCGTTTGGTGATGTCCATGGGTTCCAGACTTAAGGCAGTGATTGCCTCCAAAGGATTCGCCACAAAATATTGAAAATAAAAATATTTTGTTTGGGTTATGTTTATTTGTCCAATTACTTTTGACCTCCTAAAATGTGGAGTGTTTGTAAAGAAATGTGTACAATTCCTACATTTTCTAACACATATTTTTGTTCAACCCTTCAAATTAAACGTTACAATCTGCACTTGAATTCTGTTGTAGAGGTTTCATTTCAAATCCAATGTGGTGGCATGCAGAGCCCAACTCGCGAAAATTGTGTCACTGTCCAAATATTTCTGGCCCTGACTGTATATTAAATAAAAAAAATGAAATTCATTCATGTATTAAAATATTTTTAGTAACAAATTATTACCTTTTTATCAGTCTTGGAAATATTTAGAGCATCTTCAGCATCTCTTGTCCAGATCATTTGAATTCCAAGAAGACCAATCTGTGCTGGGTACATGGCCTGGAAGTCATACAACTTGAAGCCAGAATCACTGATTGCTATGGACGCTTGCCTGATTATTGTGTGCAATGTCTTCTTTACTCCATTCAGGAGAAGTCCCAGCCATGTCTCCACATTTCCCTAAGCAAAAATATTAACACCAGTCAACAGTGAGAATTAATTTTGTACATAAAAGCCCCAATTCAACAATTGCAGGGTTTTTAAGTAACTTTCCTTTTCATGTGGTATTAGTTGCTGGGTAAATTCTTTAACATGGATTCATAAATGGCGCCAAAAGTCACACGTTACACAAAGCGGTGGATAAATTGTGCCAAAATACTGCAGTACTCAAAATACCCCAGGTAGTGACTGAAGTGGAGTTGTTGCAAATTTTTGAATTTTTTTTTTTAAAAAGTTGCAATCGATAAACCAGGCGAAAATATCTGCTAAAGTATGCTCACAAAGTGGAAAAACAAAACAAAAAAAAAACAGGCCAACACATATCATGTAGACTTAAAAAGAAGTCACAAATATAATATAATGAATTGGGTGCAATCAAAAATACGTAGAAAACTAGACAAAAAACAGGCACAAAAGTGTAATGAATGAATCAGAGACATACAGTTCTAATACATCCAAATTTGATCTCTTGATGTGCATATGTTGTTATTTTAGGTGCACAATTTACAGATTTATTGTTCCAGTCTGTGGTGTAACTAGAGTTATACGGGCCTT
>JARQOD010000006.1:211978494-212071040 GCA_033576555.1 Oophaga sylvatica | reverse complement strand
CACACTATGCTCCACACTCTGATCAAGCTCTGAGTTTTATCAATGTCCTATGTGCATAACTGACATGATTCTCTCGGAGACAGATTATACGCTTGTGTGACTTTAGGCTGACAGTAAGGTTTTTGCATTTTCAAAGGTTAAAGAGCAAATGAGTGAGTGGATGTAGGTTATGAAGAAAAAATCACCATGAAAATATAAACCCAGAAAGCAGGTTGATGCTTTTGAGGTTATGGCAGAACCACATATAAATGGAATATCAGGTTTGGTAGTTAGTAAGGAATAAAACACAAGAATTTTGGTTTGGAAATATCAATTTCAGATAGGTTTATGAAATTCTGCTGAATAAAGGAAGTCTGCATGAATATGTCTAATGGTATGTGACCTTGCAGTGATGACCTTGCAGGATCCACCGGAGAAAGAAACAACTGATACTAAGCTGTGGGTCCAGAGCTTTGTGGTGCTCGAGAGTTACTTATTTATACCATATTGTCTCTTTGTTAAAGGTGATGCAGAAACAAATCAGAAATTTCTTGATCTCTCCTGAATGATTGATTGATATGACCCCAAAGACTTGACCAAGGTGGAAGAGAACTAAATATGAGACTTGATCACCATCCATTTCACCAGAAGGATATCTTTGATGACCTGTAAGCTGAATTGTAATTAAACCTTACTTTTTAGTTTCTGTACACAGTGTCACCTTTTTTACAATTTTTCTCAATTTCCTTTCTGCATGTGTAATGGGTGTTCCGGACCGTTTGATGCTCCACTCCCTCCCTCATGTAGATATCTTCCTGTTTGTATAAATGTATATATTTTTTCCCTACTGTTGTTAATAAAATGTATATATTGTGAGACAGTGAGGATATAGGTGAATGGGGTGTACATTTCACCTAGGTTCTTTGCTAACTATAAGGAAATATGTGGCTTTGTAGACCTGGTGGTAGAGAGAGGTCACTACACCTTGCATTCATTGCACACTTGCAGCTTAAACCTGAAGCCAATCAGCTGTTAATTAGGAAGCCAGAAATAGTGTCTGCGGACACAGTCAGAGAGCTAGTTTAGCCTGACACAGGGAGGTGTCCGGGCACAAGAAACAGTCTCCAAGAGTGTTAGAGCTGTCTTTAGCCTGGACACAGGGATGTTGTCCCGGCGCATGAAGCAGTCTCTGTGAGAATCCATGCGGATAAGCTACTGAATAGGAGGAGAGCTGTCTCAGTCTGGTTAGATGTACCCCGGACACAGGAGTGTCTCTGTGAACCTCCATGCTGATGATTACTGAAGAGGAGGAGAGCTGTCTCAGTCGGGGTTAGATGTACCCCGACACAGGAGTGTCTCCTGTGAACCTCCATGCTGATGATTACTGAAGAGGAGGGGAGCTATCTCATCTGGGTTAGAGGTACCCCGACACAGGAGTGTCTCTGTGAACCTCCAGGATAATGACTACTGAATAGGAGTGGATCTCTCTCAAGTCTAGACGTCGGGTGGACCTTCAGACATAAGGAGGAGTATCTGGGAAACTCCATACTGTAACATATATCTATGTGTTTTTTGGGCACAGACTGATAGAGTCTGGTTCCTGATAGAAAGGGACATTACATAATGTAATAGTGGCTGACAAGCCTAGGTCTTTTGTTTATGCTTTGTTTTTTATCTGTTTGCTGGGGACTTTAATAAAACTGTTTGCGGCCAGTTTTAACCATAAATTGCTGTCTGAATGAACTGTTTCCGTGCCATTCTGTCTACCCACAGCGATCTCAGAGCTAAAACCCCCTGGAAATGTTACAATAATATATATAATACTTTGTATGTATATTGTGTATAAGGAAAGTGTAGTACCCTGAATTAAACAGTAGATGGGGCACAATAGTGTATATAGTTATTTAGGAGGAGCCAGCTTTAGATAAGATAGAGAGTTTTCCTGTTTGGAGTTAGTAGGGCCATAGAGCCCGTAAAGGGTGGACTGCTCCGCAACTTTTAAGCTAAAGAACCCAGCCATCCAGGGCCAAGTGGGCCAGAAGTTATGCCAAGGCAGAAGTGTTGCCAGTAGTGGTGGAACAGAAGTTGCAGCAGAGGTCACAACAGTACAAGAATGCAGGTCGCTCCAAAATGTAGCAGCTTACTGCTTGGGCAGATGCCGTCATGTCTGGGGCAAAACGGACAAGGGAACTCCTAAGCATAGTAAGTTTGAACAGGGAGGACGCAGCTGTACCGTATGAGACAGTACGATCCGGGCACTTGCTGGAGGACCTAGGAAAGAGTGCAGGGAAAGTGAAGAATGAGAACTGTATGGAACCCTATGCTGATGTTGTATCTGGAAAGGATGTGCTGCGAAAAGAAAGAAGCAAAGTTCTACATTTTAAATTACAACTGGATTGTGTCTCGGTTTGTGCGCAAACGACTGCAGGGGGTCTTAAGCAATATGGAGAAGACCCTGAAGAAGCGGAGAACAAAGAGGCAAGTACACTGACAATGGGATATTCTATATATGTGAGGGGAGACCTGGGCATGCAAGAGCAGACAGTAACATCCACGACTACGGCCCTGGCCTTCCCCCACACATGCTCCATCTCGTAACTAGCTGCTATGATGTCACAATCGCCCCCAGCCCACAGCCATTTACCTCTGTTCCAACCAGGAATATTTTCAATTTTTTTTTGTACATTTTCATACTCTCATTTTATTTTTTTTTGCCACTATCAAGTGATGTGCATCAGAAAATATAGGAAATATGTGAAAGTTTTTCAAATTTTTTGTGAACATAAAAGACCACTAAAATACTTTTAAAAACGAGGTCCCTCTTTAACAATGATTTTTATATGTGAGATGTGGTTTTTTATGGGGGCGGGCGAGTAACAGCGATTTGGATTGACTTTTTATTGTATTTATTTGTTTTTTATATATTTCACATATTGTGCATGAAAGACCTTTGGGGGGCATTTCCAAACTTTAAATACTTTTTTTAAAAAAATAATTTGATTTCCCCCTGTAACTGGGGCTGGTATCTTAGCGCTAGTTACAATGAAAATGAAGCTTCCTGGATGCATATCAGAACTGACTGGGTCTACTAGGACTCAGCAACTTCTGCTCCCTCCCTACATCCAGCAATCATATGAACGTTGGGACCAGAGGAGAAAGCTCTTTTAACGCTTCCTATTACTGTGTACACCGTGTTTGTTCAGTGCTCTGTATTTAATAGTAGGAAAGTTAAGGTGCTTTCAGATTGTGTTCCAGCACCCGTTTGGTGGCCCCATTGTTGATTACATGTGAACCCCCACAAACTGTGTTTCGGACATATGTGCTGATGGGCATAAACAATAATGGTGCCACAGAGTGAACGTGGTCTCTGACGTGCATCATTTTCGATAGTATATGCCTACTGAAGGTGGACACTCAGATGTAGTCTAATATGTCTGAGTGTCTGTCTCCAGTAGACGTACCCACTCTTAAATGGTGCACGACAGAGCACACGTTCACTCTGCCCGCTCCATTATAGTCTATAGCCCCATCTGTGCATACGTTCAAATCCATTTTTGCTGGAGGTTCGGATGTAAACTCTGACGGAGACACCGAACGGGTGCTAGAATGCAATTTGACATCATGCTTAGCTGCTGTACTTTGCTGTGACCATTTTAAAACATCACTGCAGAATAGACTGTGGACCACCCAGATTTTTAATGTCTATGGGTGATCCAGAATTTACTTCACCACAGAGGATTGTGACAATTTTCAAGAGCGCCTTTAAGACTAAGATATTGCGATCAGTCATGACATGTAGCAATCTGTCTCCAGATCAGTATATCAACATCATAAGTTGCGGAAATAATTCAGTATAGGCCAACTCTCAGTCTGTTTTATAATAGGCATGACTCTGATCTGATTGAAATAAATGAATACCGTAAGTGACTAGGATAGGTTAAGTAGGTTTTCGATTACTTTTTTGAAAATTAGATAGAGCGAAGAGATATTTCTAAAATAAAGAAATGGGGTTTACTTACCTCTCTGAACCTATGGTGCTGAAGAAGTCTCCGCTGGGAACTGTAAGTGACGATGTCTTGTGCATTCAGACACTTGACGACTGATTTACTGCAAATAAAAGTGACTGATGGACAGGACGTGATTTAATCTAACATGCTAATCCTTCTATTTTATAGGTCCGAATGAACATTAGATCTGCTTCAGATTTTGAGTGGCAAAAACAATCTAGGTTTTATTTCATTGAGGACATAGATAAATGTATCATCCAGATTACAGATGTTGAATTCAGCTATTGCAATGAGTACTTGGGCTGCACGGACAGGCTGGTCATTACACCTCTGACTGACAGGTAAAATATACTTGGCATGAGCTGGGAAGACATGTCAGATGAATTTTTACATGAAGAATCGGTCACTTGCCACACAATGTTTATTTTAAGCATGTCTTTGGCATCTTGTATGTACCCATCTCTAACTGTACTAAAGGACTGAAATAATGCCCTGTAATGTACATTCTGTTCCCACGGAGCGATTGACACTGAGTGATATTATGAATAACTGTGACTGCTTCATTTCTTGAAGTTCATCTGAAAACCCCAAACAAGGGAGATAAAATCCTAAAATGAGATTACCAGTAATTACCAGTAGATTCATAGACTTTCAAGAGTTCATGCACAAAATATCATAAGACATTAATTTGAGAAAAAAGGCCTAACAAAGAGAGATAACTTAAAGTTTGAGGTCCCTAGAGCAAAGTTACATTCATAATACTAGTATATTTTTTGTGTGAAAGGGGGCTTTGGACTTTACTTATTAAGAGCACCTGTCATCAAGTCAGCCAGTTATTTTCTCTGGTGATGTCCGTAGGCTACTCTGCATTATTGCACTGCAAACAACAACCCCTTGGTTGAGACCATAAAAATGAGCACTAAATATAAAGTCCCATATTGCTGGAACCATATAACTCAGGGGTGGGCAATTAATTTCAAAAGACCATAACTATTATGGAGGGCCGAACCAATAGGCTGAAATTCATTCTGCTCAAAATTAATATTAACATATTAATTATAATGATTTTATATTTATCTTAATTGTATCACTTAATATTTAGAAGAGTTATGAATGCTGAACCCCCTATATACAGTATGAGCCCATACACAGTCCAAACAACCCCTATATACAGTATGAGCCCCCACACAGGCCCCCAATATACAGTATGAGCCCCCACATAGCCTCCCTATATACAGTGTGAACAGCCAAATAGACCCCTATATAGAGTGAGCCCTCACATAGCCACTCTATATACAGTGTGAGCCACCACATAGCTTCCCTATATGTAGTGTGAGCTCTCTCATATAGTCCCCTATATACAGTATGATCCATCACACATCCCATACATAATATATATAAAAACAAACAACACATACTCACCTCGATCCCATTCCCCAGTGCTCTGTTCTGGTCTCCGGTGCATATTGTCTGCATAACGGATGCAATATAGCAATTGTCATCGCATGTTCTCTCTCAGTCGCTGACTGGTGGAAGAAGGAGCCAGCGGCACCGTCCTCCACCAATGTATTTACAGCTATCTGCATCCTGAGGATACAGATAGCGGTTATATAGGTACACAGCCGGTGGAGGGCATGGTGCGGCTCATGGGCCACTGTTTTCAGTCTTCAGTTGTTTCAGTCCGAAACAGCCAGAAGTTGGGATAAGGCCTACGAAGCGCACTGCTATAGAAAATTTAAAATAAAACAAGTACTGTATTTTTCGGACTTTAAGATGCATCGGACCTTAAGACGCACCCCAAATTTTCAGAAGGAAAATAGGGAAAAAAAAAATAATGTGTCAAATGGGGGTCTGTTATGATTTGGTAGCTGAGGAGAGCAGGCAAAAAAGGAAATACACCAGAGCAGTTGGAAAAATATGAGATTGCAGTACCCTGACTAACCACCACAACTAGAGGCAGCCGTGGAGCGTTCCTACGTTGGTCCTAGACGCCTCATCACAGCCTGAGAAACTAACTACACCTAAAGATAGAAAGAGGAAAGCTATCTGCCCCGGAGCAGATCCCCAAAGAACATAGAAAAGCCCCCAAACATGTAATGGCGGTTAGACAAGAAGAAATACTGACACAGACAGAAAATAGTATGAGCAAACGTTGGGGCCCAAACTTACTAAATAGAAAAGGATAGGAAGGGCACTTACTGCAATCCCAAAAAACCCTGAAAAGCACCAACACTACTAATTTCAAAAACACCTGAGATCACACGACCTCTACCACCTAAATTAGTTCTCTGGTGTAACCAAAATCAAAACAGCAGCCACTGAAAAAACTGGAAAAAGCAAATGTACAAACATCAGTGGCTGAACTGAACTGAGAGGGCAAAAGCCCCCAGAGGGGACCCTGAAGGCCCCCACAGAAGTGCAGGACAAAATGCAAAAATCAAGCACAAAAACAAAAAGAAGAAAATGTCTTATCTGTTAGCAGGAGATTCAGACACGACACAGCAGGCTACGAAGGAAACAGGAATCAAGGATTGAGACCAGAACAATTGATCACCGGCAACCCTGATGGGAAGGCGACTCCCTTATATAAGACCAGTCAGTAACACCTGATTCCCAATCCTCACAATCTTCACTGGACAGTCCAGTACCGTTTGTAACCACCAGAGGGAGCTTCTGCTCAGAACTCATTTCCAGCCTATTCACAACAGTACCCCCCCTTGAGGAGGGGTCACCGAACCCTCATTAGAGCAACCAGGTCGGTCAGGATGAGTTCTATGATACGCACGGATGAGTCTCCTAGCATGGATGTCCGAAGCAAACACCCAAGAATTGTCTTCCTGACCATAACCTCTCCATTTAACCAAATACTGGAGTTTCCGTCTAGAAAAACGAGAATTCAATATTTTCTCAACCACATACTCCAGATTGCCCTCAACCAAAACAGGGTCAGGAGGCACAGTAGTAGGAACCACTGGCTCAACAAACCTCTTCAACAAGGACTTGTGGAACACGTTATGGATCTTAAATGTCCCTGGAAGAAGCAAACGAAAAGAAACAGGATTAAGAATCTCCATGATCTTATAAGGTCCAATGAACCTAGGCTTAAATTTAGGAGATGCCACTCTCATAGGAATATTTCTTGAGGACAACCAGACCAAGTCCCCCACTTTAAACCGAGGACCATCAGTCCTATGCCGGTTAGCAAAGCGCTGGGCCCTCTCCTGAGAGAGGGACAAACTCTCCACTACCTGGTCCCAAATCTGTTGCATACGCTCCACAACAGAGTCAACACCTGGACAGACAGAAGCCTCCGTCTGTCCTGAAGAAAATCGAGGGTGAAACCCAGAATTACAGAAAAATGGAGACATCAAAGTGGCAGAGCTAGCCCTATTATTAAGAGCAAACTCAGCCAAAGGCAAAAAAGAGACCCAGTCATCCTGATCAGCAGACACAAAGCATCTCAGATAAGTCTCCAATGTCTGGTTTGTTCTCTCAGTTTGACCATTGGTCTGAGGATGAAACGCCGAGGAGAAAGACAATTGAACACCAAGTTTAGAACAAAAGGTCCTCCAAAATCTGGAAACAAACTGGACTCCTCTGTCAGACACAATGTTCTCAGGAATGCCGTGTAAACGAACCACGTGCTGAAGGAACAAAGGCACCAATTCAGAGGAGGAAGGCAACTTAGGTAATGGCACAAGATGTATCATCTTGGAAAACCTATCGCAAATCACCCAGATGACGGTCATTCTCTGAGAAACAGGGAGGTCGGAAATGAAATCCATAGAGATATGGGTCCATGGTCTCTTGGGCACAGGTAATGGCATCAACAAGCCACTAGAACGAGAGCAAGGCTTGGAGCGAGAGCAAGTCCCGCAGGACTGCACAAACTCCCTGACATCACGAGACAAGGTAGGCCACCAAAAGGACCGACTAACCAAGTCTCTGGTACCAAAAATTCCGGGATGACCGGTCAACGCGGAACAATGAATCTCAGACATTACACTCTTTTTCCACTGGTCCGGGACAAACAATTTCCCAACAGGGCAGCGCTCGGGCTTATCCTCCTGACACCCCTCCAGAGCCAGTCTCAAATTGGGCGAGATGGCGGAAAGAACTACACCCTCTTTCAAAATAACAGAAGGATCAGATAACTCAGGAGAGTCCGCCAGGAAACTCCTCGAGAGGGCATCCGCCTTAACATTCTTAGTGCCAGGAAGAAAGGAAACCACAAAATTAAAACGTGTGAAAAACAAGGCCCACCTGGCCTGTCTAGGATTAAGTCGCTTGGCAGATTCCAGATAAACTAGATTCTTATGGTCCGTAAGGACCACCACCTGATGTTTGGCTCCCTCCAGCCAATGTCTCCACTCTTCAAAAGCCCACTTCATGGCCAACAACTCCCAATTACCCACGTTATAATTACGTTCAGTTGGAGAAAATTTTCGAGAGAAAAAGGCACAAAGGTTACTTTTAGAGGTCTCTGGATCTCTTTGGGACAAAACGGCACCTGCCCCAATTTCAGAGGCATCAACCTCCACCTGAAATGGTAGAGAAACATCAGGCTGCCGTAGAACAGGAACAGAAGTGAATCTCTGCTTAAGTTCCTGAAATGCAGAGACTGCCTCAGGAGGCCAATTCACCACATCAGAACCCTTTTTGGTCAAATCAGTTAATGGTTTAACAATAACCGAGAAATTACCAATAAATTTACGATAAAAATTGGCAAAACCCAAGAATCTTTGAAGAGCCTTTAATGAAGTAGGTTGGACCCAATCACAGATGGCCTGAACTTTGACCGGGTCCATTTCAATAACAGATGGGGACAAAATGAATCCCAGAAATGAGATCCTCTGAACGCCAAAAAGACACTTTGATCCCTTCACATACAGAGCATTCTCTCTCAAAATCTGGAACACAGTCCGAACATGTTTTACATGAGAGTCCCAGTCATTGGAAAAAATCAAGATATCATCCAAATAAACAATCAGAAATTTATCCACAAAATCCCTGAAAATGTCATTCATGAAGGACTGGAAGACAGAAGGAGCATTAGTGAGCCCAAAGGGCATCACAAGGTACTCAAAATGCCCTTCAGGGTATTAAATGCCGTCTTCCATTCATCCCCGTGCTTAATGCGAATAAGGTTATATGCCCCCCTGAGGTCAAGCTTGGTAAACCAAGTAGCGTTTTTCACCCTGGAAAACAGGTCAGAGATCAAGGGTAACGGATATTGATATTTCACAGTAATATTGTTCAAGAGACGATAATCAATACACGGCCTTAATGAACCATCCTTTTTGGCCACAAAGAAAAAAACCGGCACCTAAGGGTGAAGAGGATGGTCTGATATGACCCTTCTCCAATGACTCCTTGATATAAGACCGCATAGCGTCATGTTCAGGTACAGACAAGTTAAAAAGGCGACCTTTAGGGAGCTTACTACCAGGCACTAATTCAATAGCGCAGTCATAGCTCCTATGGGGAGGCAAGGATGCAGATTTACTTTCGCTAAACACATCAGAAAAATCAATCAAAAAGTCAGGAACATCCTGAGCCTGGGGGGAGGCAGAAAAAACAGGAGTGTTGGTATTAACACATTGGCAGCCCCAACTGGTAACAGACACAGATTTCCAATCCAAATCAGGATTATGAGACTGTAACCAAGGGAAACCCAGTACGATAATGTCATGCAGATTATACAGAACCAAAAATTTGCAACTCTCCTGATGATCAGGTTCTACCCTCATTATCACCTGAGTAGAGAACTGAGGTTTATTCTCAGCCAAAGGGGTAGAATCGATCCCCAGTAGGGGAATAGACTTCCGTAGGGGTATCAAGGGAAACCCACAACGTTTAGCAAAATCAAAATCCATCAGGTTAATAGCTGCTCCAGAATCAACAAAAGCCTGAGCAGAAAATGAGGACAGAGAGCATATCAGGGTAACAGTTAATAAAAACTTAGTCTGAACACTACCCAAGACAACTGAGCATGCAAAACGTCTTCCCCGCTTAGGGCAGACTGAAATAGCATGAGAGGCATCACCACAGTAGAAACATAACCCATTGCGCTTTCAAAATTCATGACGCTGTGCCCCAGAAACCACTCTATCACACTGCATGGATTCAGAAGCAGGTTCACAAGGCAACATTATTCCACGCATACCTCAGCGTCCTCAAGCCCCTGATTTAATGCCAACAAAGTTTTTTCAGCTTGATCAGTGATATTAGGCTCATCGTACAATAACCCAAAGCCTGAAAAAATGCATCAACATCACTCAAAACAGGATCCCCAGGTGTCAGGGAAAAAGCCCAATCCTGAGGATCGCCGCGCAGGAGAGAGATGACAATTTGAACCTGCTGCGCTGCGTTCCCTGAGGACTTAGATTTTAAGGCAAAAAACAATTTACAGTTATTTTTGAAATTCAGAAACTTAGCTCGATCCCCTAAAAACAAATCTGGCATGGGAATCCTAGGTTCCACAACAGGCAACCTAGCAAGATAGGTAGGACTACTCCGAACTTCAGTGGCAAGCTGATCCACACGGCCAGACAACTGTGCAAACTCCATTGAGAGAAAAAAAAAAAAAATCCTCCGCAGCACCCAGAGATACAGAGGGAAAAAAAAAATGCAACAAACAGAAAAAAAAATCTCTGACAACTCTGACAACTTTTTTCTTTCCACAATATTTTTCCCTTTTGTGAGTACCATATAATTTTCAGTTTGGGCCGGTGATACTGTTATGATTTGGTAGCTGAGGAGAGCAGGCAAAAAAGGAAATACACCAGAGCAGTTGGAAACTATGAGATTGCAGTACCCTGACTAACCACCACAACTAGAGGCAGCCGTGGAGCGTTCCTACGTTGGTCCTAGACGCCTCGTCACAGCCTGAGAAACTAACTACACCTAAAGATAGAAAGAGGAAAGCTATCTGCCCCGGAGCAGATCCCCAAAGAACATAGAAAAGCCCCCAAACATGTAATGGCGGTTAGACAAGAAGAAATACTGACACAGACAGAAAATAGTATGAGCAAACGTTGGGGCCCAAACTTACTAAATAGAAAAGGATAGGAAGGGCACTTACTGCAATCCCAAAAAACCCTGAAAAGCACCAACACTACTAATTTCAAAAACACCTGAGATCACACGACCTCTACCACCTAAATTAGTTTTCTGGTGTAACCAAAATCAAAACAGCAGCCACTGAAAAAGCTGGAAAAAGCAAATGTACAAACATCAGTGGCTGAACTGAACTGAGAGGGCAAAAGCCCCCAGAGGGGACCCTGAAGGCCCCCACAGAAGTGCAGGACAAAATGCAAAAATCAAGCACAAAAACAAAAAGAAGAAAATGTCTTATCTGTTAGCAGGAGATTCAGACACGACACAGCAGGCTACCAAGGAAACAGGAATCAAGGATTGAGACCAGAACAATTGATCACCGGCAACCCTGATGGGAAGGCGACTCCCTTATATAAGACCAGTCAGTAACACCTGATTCCCAATCCTCACAATCTTCACTGGACAGTCCAGTACCGTTTGTAACCACCAGAGGGAGCTTCTGCTCAGAACTCATTTCCAGCCTATTCACAACAGGGGTCCATCTTACAGTCTGAATTCAGCTTACCCTGGGGGGGATCAGCACAGGTAGGGGAGTGGTTACAGGGGTGGTTCGGTGGTCCAGGCTGGTGAAGTGGTGGTGCAGTGGTGGTGCTCTGTGTTGCAGGGGTGATCTGTGGGGGGCTGTGCTCTGTGGGGTGGCTGTGCTCTGTGGGGTTGCAATGTACGGTACTTACAAATCCAGTGGTGGCGGTCCCGTGGCGGCGGTTCCGTTGCAGCTGCCTTCTGCTCTGTGGTGCTGTGGTGTCCGGCTCTGTGCTGCGTGGGGGGCTCCGCCGGCATTTCGTCATAGCGGGAAAGCCCCCCCGCAGCTCCGCTGCTGCGATGCGTAGGCCTCCTGAAAGATGGCCGGCAAGGGCCTCCGGAAAGATGGCCACTGGAGGCGGCGCATGCTCAGATTCAGATCTCGGCTGCGAGATCTTGTCCCTCGGGAAGAGATCTCGTTGCCGAGATTTGAATTTGAGCATGCGCCGCCTCCAGCGGCCATCTTTCCGGAGGCCCCTGCTGGCCATCTTTCAGGAGGCCACCGTGTCGTAGCAGCGGAGCTGCGGGGGGGCTTTCCTGCTATGACGAAATGCCGGCGGAGCCCCCCACGCAGCACAGAGCCCGGACATCACAGCACCACAGAGCAGAAGGAAGCTGCATCGGAACCGCCGCCACGGGACCGCCACCACTGGATTTGTAAGTACCGTACATTGCTCCACCGGCTATGACGAAATGCCGGCGGAGCCCCCCCACGCAGCACAGAGCCTCGCTGCCGCCACACTACAGAGCCCGGACACCACCGTGCCACAGAGCAGAGGGAGGCTGCATCGGGACCACCACCACGGGACAGCCGCCACCGGATTTGTAAGTATATTGTGACCATAAGACGCATCCCCATTTATCCCCAAAATTTTTTGGGAAAAAAGTGCGTCTTATGGTCCGAAAAATACGGTAAATGCATAATTAATGTAACAACTGCAATAAAAGTGCAAAATCTGGCCACTTTTGATCTTGTGACAGTTCCTCTTTGAGACATATCACAGGCTACAGAAAGCAGACCAAAGAGAGACTCATTAGAGCCTCTAGCCAAGAAAATTGTAATATGCCATTGTACACATTTCTATATGCTAATATAGATTGATTACTGTTATGAATACATTTATCATAAAAGGAGAAGTAGAGATTTTTTCACAAAAAACACTTTATCCAAGAAAAATGTAACATATAAAGTACCATGGAAGTACCATGGAATACTGTAAATAGCGCTATGATAATAAATAATAATAATAAAGTGAATTTTGAAAAATCAAGTTTTGTCATTTACTGATTATATGATTTAAAGAGGATCAGTCACCGAGTGAAAAGTGGTCAGTTTCCATTCGTATTTTATTCCCGCTGCTCCTCTGAGTGTTCCTTTTTTTGTTTGTTTTTAATGCGCCATACGGTTCCACAGATTTTGGCCTTTTTAGTTACTGCAAATTTTTATGGTCTTATAATAATAATGGGGAATTACTTATAAGATTCTCTACGATACCCTGTGAGCAATGCCCTCTTAGTAAAGTCCATGAAAAATAGCATTAAATAAAAAAGATTATATCTCTGGAATAGCATGGTGAATTTTTCATTGTTAATTATAAAATCTGAATACTTGGGAGCAGCAGGAATAAAAACAACAAAAACTGACCACTGTTGACCTCTTTAAAGTCTTGTTTTCAGTAGAGTCCTTCTGTCTTTATATCTTCACCATTCCTCAATCCTACAGATGCTACATCACCCTCTCTCAGGCTCTGGGGATGAGTATGGGTGGTGCACCGGCAGGACCTGCTGGCACCGGAAAGACTGAAACTACCAAAGACATGGGCAAGTGTCTCGGGAAGTATGTGGTGGTTTTCAACTGTTCTGACCAAATGGACTACAGAGGTCTGGGCCGTATCTACAAAGGTATATTTGCATTTACAGCACACATGGGTTCACATAGTTATAGACTAAATTGCAGATGATCCGTCTTAGACTAATTGGTTTCTATGTCTGTATTGGTTTCCATGGCCCATTTTCTAACGACCTAGAAGGAGCCAGAGTAGAATTGAGCCCATTCTGCTCTTACACTTATTTGAGAAATTATTTCACAGTTATCCCAATTTAAATGAATTGGTTGTCAATGAGATCTGTGTACCAATACTCTGTTAGGTTACACTGTGGACAATTTTTCAAATTGAATTTAAATGTAGCTGAAACCGTGTTGTCACCAGTAGATGGCAGTACAAAACAGGTTGAAGCATTCAATTGCTAGTCATATAGGTTAAACTGATTTAATTATGTAAATTAATAATATATTTTTGCCAAGTATAAAAATTAATGTTGCATTTAATTATAATACATTTACATTGCTAAATGAAAGAGAATTATAAATTTTGTATAGCTGTTTTCTCATAAAATGTGAAAAGAATCAGAGACATGTATTATGTGAGACTTCGCTTGAGAACTTTTATTTTTCTTGTGTGGTTGTTTAAGTTACTACTGTAGATAATAAAAAGACACTACAGCAAAAGCTAGCAAGTAGACAAAGTCTCTGGATACAAAAAGGTCAAGCTTGGTATAATAGATTAGATCAGATTTATGACAAAGAGGACTCTGCACTCTCTAGCTTCTCAGCATTGTCCTCTGGATCTTCTCATCCTGGTAATAAAGCTTTGTTAGCTTCTTGCTTTACACATTTAAGTATTGTTAGAATAGGTCAAGTATCAAGCGAGCCGGACAAAGCCAAATCCCGAGCATCCCAAGCTCAGCAATTCTTAAGAGTTGATCGCAATAATGCCCCAGTTCTCCATCTTTTTTCTCCAGTAGCGGAAACTGATCCAGACAGAGAAGACAATACTCTCCAATAAAAAGAAATGTGTAGAAAAATGTTAAAATTAAGGGATTTTATTGGACTTATTGATTGTGAATGCTGTGTCTAGTATATCTATATATATATAAAAATGAGTGTGTGTGTATCAAGCCACACCCTCTCAACATAGCCCCACCCACTCCGCATAGCCACACTCACTCTATACGCAAAGCCCCGTATAATATCTAATATATATATTTCATAGGCACATCTTCTTGACCACAACAAGTTACACTGCCTGTGTTGCCGATAGCAATCACTAAGCATTTTTCATTTCACCAGAGCTGTTTAAAAGATGAAAGCTGAGCTGTGATTGGTTGCTATGAGCACCAGTTTTCCCACTCCACAACATCTCAGCAGACACTGACAGGGTGGGAGAAATCCAGCCATTGTCTGCCCCCCCAGAAAGGAGCAGAGAGCACATGACAGAAATGAATCACCCCCTCCTCCATTACTGCTGCGCTCCATTGTTACCGGCATAGAAAATCGAATCATCAGCAGCCGCACACAGAGCCGCACTGCCAGGTTACATAACAACAGATCTCCAGGATCTCCCTGCTCAACGCCACCCGGCTCGGGACTATGGGATGGAGGATGTGTGATGGGCATATGGGCACGGGACTATGGAATGGAGGATATGTATGATGGCATATGGGCACGAGACTATGGGATGGAGGATATGTATGATGGGTATATGGGCACGGGACAATGGGATGGAGGATATGTATGATGGGTATATGGGCACGGGACTATGGGATGGAGGATATGTATGATGGATATATGGGCACGGGACTATGGAATGGAGGATATGTATGATGGGTATATGGGCATGGGACTATGGGATGGAGGATATGTATGATGGGTATATGGGCATGGGACTATGGGATGGAGGATTTGTGGTGGGTATATGGGCACTGGACTATGAGATGGAGGATGTGTGATGGATATATGGGCACTGGACTATGTGATGGAGGATATGTATGATGGGTATATGGGCACGGACTATGGGATGGAGGATATGTATGATGGGTATATGGGCACGGGACTATGGGATGGAGGATATGTATGATGGGTATATGGGCACGGGACTATGGGATGGAGGATATGTATGATGGATATATGGGCACGGGACTATGGGATAGAGGATATGTATGATGGGTATATGGGCATGGGACTATGGGATGGAGGATATGTATGATGGGTGTATGGGCACGGGACTATGGGATGGAGGATATGTATGATGGGTATATGGGCACGGGACTATGGGATGCAGGATATGTATGATGGGTATATGGGCACGGGACTATGGGATGGAGGATATGTATGATGGGTATATGGGCACGGGACTATGGATGCAGGATATGTATGATGGGTATATGGGCACGGACTATGGGATGGAGGATATGTATGATGGGTATATGGGCACTGGACTATAGGATGGAGGATATGTATGATGGATATATGGGCACTGGACCATGGGATGGAGGATATATGATAGGTATATGTGCACGGGACTATGGGATGGAGGATATGTATGATGGGTATATGGGCACGGACTATAGGATGGAGGATATGTATGATGGGTATATGGGCACTGGTCTATGGGATGGAGGATGTGTGATGAGTATATGGGCACGGGACTATGAGAGGAAGGATAAGTATGATGGGTATATGGGCATGGGACTATGGAATGGAGGATATGTATGATGGGTATATGGGCATGGGACTATGGGATGGAGGATTTGTGGGTATATGGGCACTGGACTATGAGATGGAGGATGTGTGATGGATATATGGGCACTGGACTATGTGATGGAGGATATGTATGATGGGTATATGGGCACGGGACTATGGGATGGAGGATATGTATGATGGGTATATGGGCACGGGACTATGGGATGGAGGATATGTATGATGGGTATATGGGCACGGGACTATGGATGGAGGATATGTATGATGGATATATGGGCACGGGACTATGGGATGGAGGATATGTATGATGGGTATATGGGCATGGGACTATGGGATGGAGGATATGTATGATGGGTGTATGGGCACGGGACTATGGGATGGAGGATATGTATGATGGGTATATGGGCACGGGACTATGGGATGCAGGATATGTATGATGGGTATATGGGCACGGGACTATGGGATGGAGGATATGTATGATGGGTATATGGGCACGGGACTATGGGATGCAGGATATGTATGATGGGTATATGGGCACGGGACTATGGGATGGAGCGTATGTATGATGGGTATATGGGCACGGGACTATGGGATGGAGGATATGTATGATGGATATATGGGCACTGGACTATGGGATGGAGGATATGTATGATGGGTATATGGGCATAGGACTATGGGATGGAGGATATGTATGATGGGTATATGGGCACGGTACTATGGGATGCAGCGTATGTATGATGGGTATATGGGCACGGGACTATGGGATGGAGGATATGTATGATGGGTATATGGGCACGGGACTATGGGATGGAGGATATGTATGATGGGTATATGGGCATGGGACTATGGGATGGAGGATATGTATGATGGTATATGGGCATGGACTATGGGATGGAGGATATGTATGATGGGTATATGGCACTGGACTATAGGATGGAGGATATGTATGATAGGTATATGGGCACGGGACTATGGGATGGAGGATATGTATGATGGGTATATGGGCACTGGACTATAGGATGGAGGATATGTATGATGGGTATATGGGCACGAGAATATGTGATGGAGGATATGTATGATGGGTATATGGGCACGTGACTATGGGATGGAGGATATGTATGATGGGTATATGGGCACAGGACTATGGGATGGAGGATATGTATGATGGGTATATGGGCACGGGACTATGGGATGGAGGATATGTATGATGGGTATATGGGCACAGGACTATGGGATGGAGGATATGTATGATGGGTATATGGGCACGGGACTATGGGATGGAGGATATGTATGATGGGTATATGGGCAGGGACTATGGGATGGAGGATATGTATGATGGGTATATGGGCACGGTACTATGGGATGCAGCGTATGTATGATGGGTATATGGGCACGGGACTATGGGATGGAGGATATGTATGATGGATATATGGGCACTGGACTATGGGATGGAGGATATGTATGATGGGTATATGGGCATGGGACTATGGGATGGAGGATATGTATGATGGGTATATGGGCACGGTACTATGGGATGCAGCGTATGTATGATGGGTATATGGGCACGGGACTATGGGATGGAGGATATGTATGATGGGTATATGGGCACGGGACTATGGGATGGAGGATATGTATGATGGGTATATGGGCACGGGACTATGGGATGGAGGATATGTATGATGGGTATATGGGCATGGGACTATGGGATGGAGGATATGTATGATGGGTATATGGGCATGGGACTATGGGATGGAGGATATGTATGATGGGTATATTGGCACTGGACTATAGGATGGAGGATATGTATGATGGGTATATGGGCACGGGACTATGGGATAGAGGATATGTATGATGGGTATATGGGCACTGGACTATAGGATGGAGGATATGTATGATGGGTATATGGACACGAGAATATGTGATGGAGGATATGTATGATGGGTATATGGGCACGGGACTATGGGATGGAGGATGTGTATCATGGGTATATGGGCATTGGACTATGGGATGGAGGATATGTATGATGGGTATATGGGCATGGGACTATGGGATGCAGGATATGTATGATGGGTATATGGGCACGGGACTATGGATGGAGGATATGTATGATGGGTATATGGGCATGAGACTATGGGATGGAGGATATGTATGATGGGTATATGGGCACTGGACTATAGGATGGAGGATATGTATGATGGGATATGGGCACAAGAATATGTGATGGAGGATATGTATGATGGGTATATGGGCACGTGACTATGGGATGGAGGATATGTATGATGGGTATATTGGCACTGGACTATAGGATGGAGGATATGTATGATGGGTATATGGGCACGGGACTATGGGATGGAGGATATGTATGATGGGTATATGGGCACTGGACTATAGGATGGAGGATATGTATGATGGGTATATGGGCACGAGAATATGTGATGGAGGATATGTATGATGGGGATATGGGCACGGGACTATGGGATGGAGGATGTGTATCATGGGTATATTGGGACTATGGGATGAAGGATATGTATGATGGGTATATGGGCATGGGACTATGGGATGCAGGATATGTATGATGGGTATATGGGCACGGGACTATGGGATGGAGGATATGTATGATGGGTATATGGGCATGAGACTATGGGATGGAGGATATGTATGATGGGTATATGGGCACTGGACTATAGGATGGAGGATATGTATGATGGGTATATGGGCACAAGAATATGTGATGGAGGATATGTATGATGGGTATATGGGCACGTGACTATGGGATGGAGGATATGTATGATGGGTATATGGGCACGGGACTATGGGATGGAAGATATGTATGATGGGTATATGGGCATGGAACTATGGGATGGAGGATGTGTGTGATGGGTATATGGGCACGGACTATGGATGGAGAATGTGTGATGGGTATATGGGCAAGGGACTATGGAATGGAGGATGTGTGATGGGTATATGTGCACGGGACTATGGATGGAGGATAATCATTATAATTTGTTCTAACTAACCACAGTTAGTTACTATGCCCGGGCAACGCCGGGCTCTTCAGCTAGTAATGAATAAAACCACCAGGCTACATAATAGCACAGCTGTGGTTAATCTACTGTACGGATACAAAAGGTCATACATGCAGTGGCAGATTTGCCATTACTTCCCGCCAGTGTTCCTACAAATCCAGGTACGGACTGGGGCTGAAATTCAGCTCTGGCATTTGAAATCACACAGGCCCATGCTGTCCCCATCCGCCAGCACCAGATGAGGATTTATCACTAATATTACCCTGCATGGAGGAAAGCAAGATTTACTACAAGACCAATATTTCTAATGATACCTCCGTCACAAATCTTAACATTATGGGTGTTTTGAGAAAACCTATTCTGTTAACAACATAGCAGACAAGGTGGCCCACGACCAGACAGGCCCTTCTGGCACTTGCCAGAATTGTCAGATGGCCAGTCCGGCCCTGTACAAACCATAACTTTATAGCATACCTCTGTGTAATGCAACAAAGGACAAGTCCTCCAGAGATAGAATGGGACACTCTGTAACTGATTTTTTTATCTAACCAACCAATGAAGTTCTGAACAAAAGATCCCATTTCTTAAAGCTGATTTTCCAAATTGAATGTTTGAAATTAAAATTTTAAAAACAACACAAATTGGAGCATTGTTGGTGACATCTTGTGCCTGGTCACTGGCAGACATTGATTGAGGTAGGATTTCTGCTTAAAATGTTAATAATGCAATTGCTTGGGAACCTCCACAGAGTATACATAGACTTTTCCAGTCTGCATTTTAAGTGCACACTACAGTGTGAGCAGCCCGTGGTTTAAGTGACTGTAATATTGCTAAATAATTCAGTGGCCAGTGCCCATTTAAATACGGAGTATAATTTTCAAATGCTCAATGTTCTGTGCAAATATATTGGACGTGATTAGCCAGTAGCACAGATAAATAATTGTACTATCTAATTCAGGTGCCGATTCTTGTATTTTCTACTTCCAGCACAAACTCGCCTGTAACCTGCTAAGATAGAATCACAAGGGTTAACTCGTGTCTGCGATCGCTTGTTAATTCATTGCTATCTGAATCTTAATGTAAGAAAAGTAGAATGTGTCTGGGTAAAAAGTATTTAAAAGCTTAAGTGAAGAACTGAATGGAAAAGCATTTCCACCTTATAAGAGAAAGCGGAGAATGTCCAAGGTCATGTTATCATGAAAATGCATCCCCCAGAGAAGTCTGTGGAACACCTCACATTATGCGCTCTCCTATACAGACAAAATCTTGGTTGTTAAATGTGATGACGATAAGATTTGTCACACAGCACACAGAATTAATGGACTTGACACTACTCAGAAATTGCTTCGTCTAGACATATATGCAGTTAAATAAAGAAAAAACTGGAATAAATTTAAACACGTATATATCCTTGTCAAATTAACAGTTCTCTGCATAAAAATCCCTGATTTTACAGTGACCCACAATGTAATATTGATGATATGAATGTTGCATATATCACCAAGCTCAGACTGGCCCACAGGAGAACAGGATAATTCTCCGGTGGGCCACACTGTGCTAGAGTGGGCCACCACCCTCTTACATGAGCAGTATTTGCCGCAATATACTTTAATCACTATGTACAGACAAAGGCAGCATCACATTTATTTAACAATCAACCCAGTTTATTGCTATAGAAATTTGTGAATGAGAATAAAGTCATTTTGGCATGTACAGTTGTGCTCAAAAGTTTACATACCCCGGCAGAATAACCATGAGTGGAGAAAAAGTTTTGGTGTTATCATTCATATTCTCTGAAAAAAGGCCAAGAAATCAAAAATTCTGCCGGGGTATGTAAACTTTTGAGCACAACAGTAGCTGAAAAGTGCAGCCCTGGGGTTGATGATACTGGTGGGCCCTGGGCATCCCAGTCCGACATTGTATATCACTCTCTTGGAGATTATTACTCCATTCCAAATTACTTTGCTCATTTTATTTGATTATTTTAGATACTTGAGTGTTGTTGTGTTATAAATATACAATCTAAGGTACCAGTGTGTGGGCAATAGATATTCCATAAAATACAAGAAATTCTACAATTCTGTTGTCCCATTTGAATTTTATAACGTCTCTGGCTTTTACTTTTTATCTTGGGAATTCTTTTTTTTTATACATTTTAAAACTTTACAAGCTTTAAAGCTTTAATTAGAGTCACGATTTTTCTGTGCTGTATTTCAGACTTTATTTGGTAGTCAGCACAGTGTAAACTCTGCTCAGTTTGGTTGCTAAGGTCACACTGCCTGGCAACCAGTCTGATTCCACAGGTATTTGGTTCAAGGGTAATTGTCTTGTCTGTTGTACTGAAGTTTGGAATAGTGAGTAAAGAACTGACGTGGTGTACATGGACTTTTCAAAAGCTTTTGATACAGTGCCACACAAAAGGTTGATACATAAAATGAGAACAATGGGGATAGGGGAAAATATGTGTAAGTGGGTTAAGAACTGGCTCATGGATAGAAAACAAAGGGTGGTTATTAATGGAGCACACTCGGACTGGGTCACGGTTAGCAGTGGGGTACCACAGGGGTCAGTATTGGGGCCGCTTCTCTTTAACATATTTATTAATGACCTTGTAGGGGGCATACAGAGTAGTATTTCAATATTTTCAGATGACACTAAACTCTGCAGGGTAATAAATACAGAGGAGGACAATTTTATATTACAGGAGGATTTATGTAAACTAGAAGCTTGGGCTGATAAATGGCAAATGAGCTTTAATGGGGATAAATGTAAGGTCATGCACTTGGGTAGAACAAACAAGATGTATAATTATATGCTTAATTGTAAAACACCAGGCAAAACTGTCACTGAAAAAGACCTGGGTGTATGGGTAGATGACAAACTCACATTTAGTGGCCAGTGTCAGGCAGCTGCTGCAAAGGCAAATAAAATAGCTGAACTGGAGCGGGTGCAGAGAAGAGCGACCAAGGTTATTAGAGAACTGGGGGGTCTGCAATACCAAGACAGGTTATTACACTTGGGGTTATTTAGATTGGAAAAACGAAGGCTTAGGGGTGATCTTATTACAATGTATAAATATATGAGGGGACAGTACAAAGACCTTTCTAATGATCTTTTTACTCTTAGACCTGTGATGGGGACAAGGGGGCATCCTCTATGTCTGGAGGAAAGAAGGTTTAGTCATAATCACAGACACAGATTCTTTACTGTAAGAGCAGTGAGACTATGGAACTCTCTGCCATCTAATGTTGTAATGAGTGATTCCCTACTAAAATTTAAGAAGGGACTGGATGCCTTTCTTGAAAAGTATAATATTACAGGTTATATATACTAGTTTCCTAGATACTGCGTTGATCCAGGGAGCTAGTCTGATTGCCGTATGTGGAGTCAGGAAGGAATTTTTTTTCCCAATGTGAAGCTTACTGTTTGCCACATGGTTTTTTTTTTGCCTTCCTCTGGATCAACATGTTAGGGCAGGTTAGGATAGGATATGGGTTGAACTAGATGGACTTAAAGTTTTCCTTCAACTTTAATAACTATGTTACTATTTATCTTTAAGGGAATCTGTCTTCAGGATTTTATACCCCAAACTAATGGCGTGTATGTAAAGGTGCTTTAATGCTGATGACATACCTACCTTGCTTGTATGAAAACCTTTTGACATTTTCAAGAAATCAAACGTAGGACAATACACTCTGCTGCCTCTCTCCCTCTTTCCCACCCAGTGCCTCCCTCCTGTCTCTGACACGTCACTCTTATTTCAGTGTAGATGAATAGTATTGTTAGATACAGCTCACCGTTGCTTAATCTGCATGTGTTGATCCAGCCTGTAGACCGGCTCGGACTGGCCTATAGGGGAATAGGGGAATCCCCCCCCGGTGGGCATCTGTGCAGACAGGGGCCCCCAACCCTACTATGTGGGTAGTACTTGGCATGATTCACATGATTTACGCCGTACAGAAAAGCAGCATCTCATCATTCATTAACCAAACTATTTGTGAAGGAGGGTAGTGTAATATTTTTTATGCAGGTGAAAAGTGAGCTCCCAAAGTCATTGTTACTGGTGGGCCCTTGGCACCCTAGACCGACACTGCCTGTAGATGATAAGTGTCTGTGCAAGACAAAGCTGGGGAGGCTCTAGACGTACTCCATAAAGTCCAATGATAGTTTGAAGTCCACCACACTGTGGTATAAAATCCAGTAATATTTATTGTAAATCCATTAAAATATAGATGGTACAGAAACGTTTTCTGACTCGTTTCGAGTTGATCCGACTCCTAATTGTAGAAGTTCAACAACTAAAAACTGGTCAATTCGAAACGTGTCAGAAAAAATCCTCTGTACCTTCTATATAAGATAAGATTATAATTATTGGATCTTATTTCAATGACTTGCTTTCCCTACTGAGAACTCTCACCAGTGCCGTCAGTCATTTACTGGGCATGCACCGCTCCAGGCACTGATGGTCCTGATGAGAGATCTTGTTAGGGAAAGCAGTTCTCTGAAATAAAAGTGACCTGTCAGTCAGATACGGGACGCAGGCTGTAGGAATAGGGAGA
Source organism: Oophaga sylvatica (assembly GCA_033576555.1). Classification (NCBI taxonomy): domain Eukaryota; kingdom Metazoa; phylum Chordata; class Amphibia; order Anura; family Dendrobatidae; genus Oophaga; species Oophaga sylvatica. The sequence goes on along the minus strand of JARQOD010000006.1, from coordinate 212,047,288 downwards.
GAGACAGAAGAGCTGCAAGTGCCTTGTCCCCACACTGACGCACTTACATCTTATTATCACACAATTTCAACAATTGATTTTCTCTAAAAATTAAAAACTGTTTTCTACAAACAAAGTAAGGATTTGATTAGCATTAAAGCAACTTTTATAAAAGGCTTGTTTTTTTCAATTTAAGAATGAATCAGTTTCTTATGATGTAAACACTTTTGTGTTTGGCACAGGCTTGGCCCAGTCCGGAGCTTGGGGATGTTTCGATGAGTTCAATCGCATTGAGCTCCCTGTACTGTCCGTGGCGGCACAACAAATTTATATAGTCTTACAATGTAAGAAGAACAAGAAAAGCCAATTCATATTTACAGATGGGGACGTCGTGGACATGGATCGAGAATTTGGAATATTTTTAACAATGGTAAATTCATCTTCACTTAAATTAAAATGTCTTATTTGGATAAAGAGGAGTACAAGAAATGTATTAAAGCGGTTGTCCCATAAACAAAACATATCACCTGTCCATATGATTGTTGAAAAATATTTATCATAGCTTGGGGTTTAACCACCGATCACAAAAACTTGGTTCCCAAAGTGTGACCACCACTGTATTCACTGTCGATAGGAGTGGTGTTTGTACATGCACTGACCAATCCACATGGGAATCTGGGCCTCCCGTTTTTGGGATCGGTGTAGGTTTTAGAACCTGGATTCTTCAGCAATCATACATTTATAATCCATCATGTTAGATATCACCTTTTAAGGGCATTCTCTAATAATTATTTTAATTAAAGGGTTATTCTCATGTGATAGGGAATTACTACTCGATCTCTGTGAGGCCAACCGCTGGGATCAGGTGTACTGCTTCTCCACTCATTCTTATGGGTCTGGCCTAGCTCAGGGCCTAGCTAACTCTTCTGGTCACAATAAGAATGAGTGGCAGTGCGCATGATCGATCACTGCTCCATTCATACAATGCTTTTCAGAGCCAGTGTTCTCAATATCGATGGGGGTCCCACTAGTCAGACACCAATGATCAAGTAGTTATCTCCATCCTATGAATAGGAGATAACTTCAAAACTTAATACACAGACCACTGCTGTTTTTTTTTAATTGAAGGCTGCTGTATGAACATATGCTCATTGGCAGCAGTAGATACCACCAAGGATAATGATTGGGAAGCCTAAATAATTTAGAAGCATTTACTGGATCCTAACAAGGTGACCATCACATTTTATTGAATCCTACGCACAGAGATGGTGGTCACCTTGGATCACATAAGCTGGTATACAACAGTGTCCAGTTAATGTAACTTTATTAACCCTTCTTATTGTAGTTGGAGCAGGATGACATGTTGCAAAGCTGAGAATATATTTCCAGTGCTAGCTTTGAGAATGCTAATGTACACTCCATACTTGGCTAAATGGTCTTTGAATTCTCATAGGATAACCTGACCTTTCAGCATGAAGTAGAGAGGAACTTGCCCAGTGCAGGTGCCCAAAAGCTACTGTTGGCCTGGCTCCGTAGGTTAGTTATGTGTTAGCAGAAAGCTACAGGGAAAGGGGCTACAGTCCGGCAGAATTGTTCTCTGGCATTACTTGGTGCCAGCTGTTTTCAAACAGCAGCGCCAGTGTGTGCCAGTAGAGGAAAGACACAATTATTATTACCAACAAGCTGAATTTTCCATGTTTCTTTTATTTTTTTTGTGAAGAAGAATGATAGCACACTGACCATTACCAGTATTATTTTTATTCTTTTGCTTGCATTATATATCTATGTCTTTAATAAGATACCTTATAGAAACAATTTACCACCAGTTGCTGACACATATTTATTCTAAATCACTATAAATACTTGCTATTATACGTATCACCTTTACTTCCCTAAGAACCCAGGTTATGCGGGACGTCAAGAGCTCCCTGAAAATCTGAAAGTTCAATTCCGTACAGTGGCCATGATGGTACCAGACCGTGCTATTATCATGAGGGTAAAGCTTGCCAGTGCTGGCTTCCGAGACAACCAAATCCTCAGCCGTAAATTCTACACCTTGTACAAGTTGTGTGAGGAACAGTTATCTAAGCAGGTAGGTTGGACAGCATGGGGACATGATGAGTTCTTTGAGCTTTGAGACCAGTTTGATCTCCAATACTATCCACACGGTTACAAATCATCTTATCCTAAAAAACAATTCACATCTCTTAATTGATCAGACAACATAGATATTGGTATCCTGTACTTAAAGGCAACCTGGTGTTTAATGGGAGAATTATCCAATACAATATGGGACTGTTTCATGATGGTGTTTTTGCCAATTTTCTGCTGTAAAACACCTTCAATGTTGCAATTTTTTTTGCGTAACACAAAATTGTGCAAAACTTTTGTGTCTTTTGGCATTTTCACACCAGTTTCAGGCTCTGACAAAGTGGGCTGGTCAGGAGCAGGGCGGGACATGGCAAAGCCCGGCCAACAATTTCATGAAAAGTTGTGGTATACTTTATGCCAGAAATGCTACTCCAGTTCCTGACTGGAGTAACAGTTCTGAAGGAGGCACATGCCAGTTGTAAGATCCGACTAATTCATTAAGAAGCATGGGACTGTTAATGAATTAAGCACATCTTACTCCAGCACGCCCATCGTTAAGACTCTGCGTACTCTACCGCAGTCTTAGTGAAGCTGGCCCATAGCGTTAATATTCATATAGCTGAAAAATTTAGCTAAAACACTACCATCATAATGATTGTCATATTCTGCAAATAATGAACTATTTGAGGAAACACTCAAAAAAGAAGTCTCTGTGCATAAAGATATGCACATGTAAAAGTATTGAGGTACATATATGCATATATTTCCTCTGTTTTTTTCGTTCATGTATATACTGAACATATTTTCATACTATTAGGTTCATTATGACTTTGGACTGAGGAATATTCTCTCTGTCCTTCGAACTCTGGGGGCAGTGAAAAGATCCAACCCCAATGAGCCGGAGAAGACTGTTGTAATGAGAGTTCTGCGTGACATGAACCTGTCAAAGCTGGTACGTTACCATGGGTTGGCTTATAGGAGCTTATACAAATGGTGAAGCAGCCATTTCAGATGGCGCTGACATAGCAGGTGACAGATTTTCCGAGAAATTGGATTTCCTATTACATTATATTATCTCCTATTTTTACATTGTTATTCCTGTCCTTTCTGACATGTTGACAGTAGTGAAGAAGATGGTTTAAAACAGAGCTATTGAAATATTCTTATATTCTTGCCACACACATTTTCTGATTAGAATCTTAAATTGGCATTTTTTGAGGGGGTTTCCTCTTCTGTTGCCATAAAACTTTTATTTAATTTGGCAATATCTTGTTATAGATCAGGAAGCGTTAAACAAATTGATTATATACAGTACAGACCAAAAGTTTGGACACACCTTCTCATTCAATGATTTTTCTGTATTTTCATGACTATGAAAATTGTAGAATCACACTGAAGGAATCAAAACTATGAATTAACACATGTGGAATTATACATTACACTTTACAAAAAAGTGTGAAACAACTGAAAATATGTCTTATATTCTAGGTTCTTCAAAGTAGCCACCTTTTGCTTTGATTACTGCTTTGCACGCAGAAAAGGTGAACGGATGGACTCTACATGCCTAGTTCCCACCGTGAAGCATGGAGGAGGTGGTGTGATGGTGTGGGGGTGCTTTGCTGGTGACACTTTGAGAATTTATTCAAAATTGAAGCGGTGAGCAGTCCAGCTCACCCCAAACCATCTCGATTGGGTTCAGGTCTGGTGACTGTGGAGGTCAGGTCATCTGGTGTAGCACCCCAACACTCTTCTTCTTGGTCAAATAGCCCTTACACAGCCTGGAGGTGTGTTTGGGGTCATTGTCCTGTTGAAAAATAAATGATGGTCCAACTAAACGCAAACCGGATGGAATATCATGCTGCTGCAAGATGCTGTGGTAGCCATTCTGGTTCACTATGCCTTCAATTTTGAATAAATCCCAACAGTGTCACCAGCAAAGCACCCCCACACCATCACACCTCCTCCTCCATGCTTCACGGTGGGAACCAGGCATGTAGAATCCATCCGTTCATCTTTTCTGCGTGCAAAGCAGTTATCAAAGCAAAAGGTGGCTACTTTGAAGAACCTAGAATATAAGACATATTTTCAGTTGTTTCACACTTTTTTGTAAAGTGTAATGTATAATTCCACATGTGTTAATTCATAGTTTTGATGCCTTCAGTGTGATTCTACAATTTTCACAGTCATGAAAATACAGAAAAATCATTGAATGAGAAGGTGTGTCCAAACTTTTGGTCTGTACTGTATATATATAGGTCAGTGATTTATATATATATATACATATATATATATATATATGTCAGTGTAAAAATTCTGTATAGTGTAGCATTTCAGGGGATATAGCTCTAGGATCGCTGTCTGTGTAGACAGAATGGCACGGAAACAGTTCATTCAGACAGCAGTTTGGTGAAAACTGGCCGCAACCAGTTTTATTAAAGTCCACAGCACACAGATAAAAACAAAGCATAAACAAAAGACCTGGGCTTGTCTAGCCTCTAATTACACATAGATAGATGGCCCTCTCTATCCGGGACCCAGACTCTACCAGTCTGTGCCCAAAACAACACATGTGATATATGTTACCAGTATGGAGTTTCACAGACACTCCTCTTTATGTCTGAAGGCAACTCCAACGTCCAGACTTGAGAGAGGTCACCTCCTATTCAGTAGCCACCAGCATGGAGTGTCGCAGAGTCTCCTCTTTGTGTCCGGGGTACCTCGAGCACCCAGACAGAGAGAGCCCACCTCCCGGAGTCTCCTTCCGTGCCTGGACTCCTGTCCAGACTGAATGAGCTCCCTGACTGTGCTCCCAAGCACCTACTTCTGGCTTCCTAATCAACACCTGAGTGGATTCAGGTCTGAGCTGCAAGCGTGTACTGAATGGCAGGTGTAGTGACCTTTCTTTACCACCAGGTTTACAAAGCCACACATTTCGCTCATACCAGTCAGCAAGGTACTTAGGTGAAATATACACCTCATTCACCACATATTCCTTCACTGTCTCACATATCCCCTCCCTCTTCTCCAGACCGGAGGGCTGGTCATCCAGACCGGAGGGCTGGTCAACAATCCAACAGAGACAGTGAACTCTGGACCAGTCATGGCCCTCATCAGCTTCATCCTCACCACTGTCATAGCCAACATCAGTTTTCTCTTCATCTGAAGCATCCGCACTACCCTGTACCCTCCCAGGCCTATACTCTCTGCGGGCCTCGGGTATCCTGCACGGTTTCATCTTGACTTTAGTGCCAGCCTCAGTCTCGGTATAGTGGCTCACCAGATAAGTACGACCAGGCACGTCAGAACAGCTCTGCTGATTCTTCCTCAGAAACTTTCGTACCTCCTGTTTTTGGGGCACTGACCCTGTGTCACCAACTGTCACAGGAGGTATAGGGGTTTTCTCTAATTCCCCCTGAACTTTCTTTAGCACATCTACTTTCTTAAATATCAGTTGATTCATAAATTCTACCTCACAGAACCCAAGCGCCTCTGTCATGGTCTCTGACCATTCCGAGCCACACTGTTCAAACGATTGGCACTGTAGAGGGAGCTGATCGTTTTTCTTGGTCGGTACACATAATTTATCCTCTTCTGGTACAGGCTCACTTTGCATAAGACTCAGAGCTCTTACTTCTTTCTCCAGGAGATCCTCATGGCTACGCATCTTCTCCTGTAGTTGTTGGACGTCCTTTACGTCTTCGGCCCTTTCTTCAGGCTCTTCTGGTAGGACATGCTCAGAAGCCCTACCATCAGTCTTCTTTTCCACCACGTTCTGCATCCCATCTGAGCTCCCGTGTATCTGCAGCGGCAACGGAGCGACACATCGCCCCTCCCACTCACTGGGACGTGGTTCAAGTGTAGACTCCATGAAAATGCGCCTGAGCTCACCAAGGCCAACCCGAGGTCTCAAAATCTCATCTTGGGATTTATCCAGATCCTTTGGGTCGCTCGGGAACTCCGATGGCGCAGCGGGTGCCGAACTTCCGGCCCGAGCTTCGCGAGTCGCAGCCACGGATCCGGACAGTACACCGTCCACGCCGCTGTCTCCAGCAGAAACATATTCCGGGGCAGAGTCATTCCCCACATCTTCAGTCTTGTTCCTCACAGCTTCACTTGAGACATCAGCCTCTGGTGAGGCACCTGGCCTGGTGTCCACCACTTCCATGGCTTTCTCCACCTCTGCAGCATCACCTTCCGAGTCCTTGGCCTGATGCAGATCCACACCATACATTGATAACTTCTCATTTTCAACAGCATCCACTTGTGCTGTGTTCAGTTTCAGAGTCCTGTCTTTCACCTTAGTCTTCGCCAGGGAACCGGCCAACGGTACAACATCTTCAGATGCCATCCTCCGTCCGACTGCAAGGTCAGCCTCAGCCTTCCTCTCAGGACTCTCAATCTCCTCTGCTACCATGCCTTCCTCACTTGCACTGGTTGCTTTATTGTCATCAGATGACTCACTATCACCACCACTATCCCTGTCTGACCCCCTTTTCTCAGCCACATCTGGCTCACTTCCAGGGTTAGACACTTCATTTTCATTCACATCCGGCTCACTGTCAGGGTTATACAATTCATTCTCATTCACATCTTGATCTGGAACCTTAGTTAACATGTCATCCACAACATTAACTTCACCATCTGGTCCCTGGTTTCCCTCAGGTGGTCCCTCAAGTATGTGACTATGTGATAACCCCAGCACTATACTTCCATATAGCTCAGATACCAGGAGCTGACTTACGACCTCTCCCTGGACTTCAGTGTCCCTATACAATAGGTTATTGTTCATGGCAGCATGAGGAAACCTCTCCTCAGAGCCAGGCTCTTGGGGAACCTCATTCAGAACAATTACATTTTCCTGTGCCGTTTTAAGAGTGGGGTCTCGCACCGGCTCACTCCCAAAATTGTCACAGGAGCCAGGCAGGTCAGGGACACTCGGTTCCCGTGAACCACCATCCTCGTCTCCCAACATCACCTGCAAAGAAATGTCATCTTTATCACGGTCATCATCAGTATCATCACTATTATGATTAGCATTATCATCATTATCAATATCAGCATCCTCATCATGGTCATCATCATTATCATGATCATCATTATCATTATCAATATTATCATGGTCATCATCATTATCACATAAGTTTAACGGCCCACTAGCATTGTGTTCCGCCCCTCGGGACTGCGCACCCTCAGTAGGAGCTTCATCACACTGTCCATCAGAAACATTTTTCCCCAGAGATCCTTAGACCGGGGAAAGTCATTACCCAATATAACGGGGTGCACCAGGGTCTTCACTACCCCCACTTCATATGAAACCTCCCCGAGTTTGGGGACCAAGTCCACGGCAGTCTCTGGGTAGACTTTGGTGTCTTCATGGATGTACACCACACTCAGGTGCTTATCAGGGATGAAGTCCCTATCACTCAGGCTGTCACATACGGAAGTCACTGGACTCTCTGAGTCCAAGAGGGCCTGTGCTGGGCAGTCACTTACAACCACCGGGGACCCCTGTGGTCCAGTCTCTTCGGCTGAGGTGGACACAAACACACAGGCTCTGCGCAGGGAGAGAGGGATCTGCCAACATCACAACACATAGGCTCCCCCTCTATTGGACAGTTGGCTGCAATTTCACGCCAGCTCCAACACTGTCCATCACACTCTCCCACCCACATGTCCCTCGGGCCTGAACCCGCTTATCAGCATACCCCATGTCCCCAACAGCTGGAACGCTCTTACCGCGAGAGTTCAGCGTCCGGGAACTCCGAAGTGACGACCTCTCAGACGGCTGTACCTCAGGAGGACGTGCTTGGGTGTAGCGGTCCACTATCACCTTTTCAACTCCATAATCAGGCCTGCTGACTGCAGACTCCCAACTGTATCTCCAGTCACGAACTCCCCTGGCACGGGCTGTCACCGTAACACCCAGCCGGGTAAGAATCGCCGCTTTCAACTTGGCATAGTCTTTGCTGTCCTGCTTGCTCAGGTCAGCCCAGACTTTTTGGGGTTCCCCAATCAGATAGGGTACGACCGCCATGGCCCATTCAGATAGTGGCAGATTCTCCTTCTCTGCCAGTCTCTCAAACCTAGTAAGATATACCTCCACATCATCACGAGGTGTCATTTTTCTCAAGGACCGTCTTACCGCCTTCTTTATAGCGGACAACGCCGGTGCCTTCACAACATTACTTCGGGACGCGGCACCGAAATCCTTTTTTGGTGCTGTCATCTGCTCAACAAATAACCGGTTATTCTCCTGCTGCTGCAGGAATTGCTGCTGGGCCTGCTGCATGTGCTGCTGGTGCTGCAGGCGCTGCTGCTCCATGCTCTGCTGCATGCTTCGCTGGGCCTGCACCAGGTACTCAACGAGCTCCTCCATACTGCCGGACTCATCTGTCTCAATCACAGCAGTCTTATGTTGCATATTAACTTGCGCCATTTGTTCAAACAGCGCCTCCATGCTGTCAGATATCTCTGTCTTCACAACGGCAGACTTCAGTCAAGGCATACACACTACACAGCTTTTTTCCACAGAAAATTCAGCCTTGCTGTGCAAACACCCTTTTGTTTTTTTTTTTTTTCTTTTGCAAAGTCTATTAGGGCTACTGTCTCTTTAAGACTGCTCCACAGACGTTTCTCTTGCTGCTGCACATTCCACAGTCATTTTCACAACAAGTTCAGCTTTGCTGTGCATACATTTTCTCTCTGCAGACCCTATCAGGGCCACTGTCTCTCCAAGACTGCTCCAAACAGACGTTTCTGCTGACACACTTCTTTTTTTTTTTTTTTTCTGCTGCTATTTCAATAGACTTCACCTTTAATGCTGTCTCTCGCCACTGTGCTGCATGCACACTCCAGCACTAACTGTATCAGGCACTGCGCTGCCCCAGCATTCTCCGCCAATTGTAACATTTCCAGGGGTATTTAGCTCTAGGATCGCTGTCTGGGTAGACAGAATGGCACGGAAACAGTTCATTCAGACAGCAGTTTGGTGAAAACTGGCCGCAACCAGTTTTATTAAAGTCCACAGCACACAGATAAAAACAAAGCATAAACAAAAGACCTGGGCTTGTCTAGCCTCTAATTACACATAGATAGATGGCCCTCTCTATCCGGGACCCAGACTCTACCAGTCTGTGCCCAAAACAACACATGTGATATATGTTACCAGTATGGAGTTTCACAGACACTCCTCTTTATGTCTGAAGGCAACTCCAACATCCAGACTTGAGAGAGGTCACCTCCTATTCAGTAGCCACCAGCATGGAGTGTCGCAGAGTCTCCTCTTTGTGTCCGGGGTACCTCGAGCACCCAGACAGAGAGAGCCCACCTCCCGGAGTCTCCTTCCGTGCCTGGACTCCTGTCCAGACTGAATGAGCTCCCTGACTGTGCTCCCAAGCACCTACTTCTGGCTTCCTAATCAACACCTGAGTGGATTCAGGTCTGAGCTGCAAGCGTGTACTGAATGGCAGGTGTAGTGACCTTTCTTTACCACCAGGTTTACAAAGCCACACATTTCGCTCATACCAGTCAGCAAGGTACTTAGGTGAAATATACACCTCATTCACCACATATTCCTTCACTGTCTCACAATAGTTTGTGACTTATTGATTCATATCCTTGCTCATTCTCAGCTTAGTAGTGAAGTGAGAGGTCTCATTTAAAAGGAATCTGTCACCGGGGTTTTGCTACCCCATCTGAGAGCAGCATGATGTAGAGGTAGAGATCTTGATTCCAGGGGTGTGTCACTTACTGGGTTGCTTTATGTAGTTTTGTTAAAAACACAAGATTATCTGCTGCAGATCTAGCAATTCTCTGAATGCTGAGCTTTGTATAACTCCACCCACATCACGGATTAACAGCTTTCTGTGTACACTCTGCATAGGCAGAAATCTGCCAATCAATGGTGAGAGTGGGGTTATACAGTGCTCATGAATATGGAGGACTACAAGCAAAAAGGTTAATAATGTTATCTAGTGAAAATCTCCTGCTGATAAATCAGTTATTTTCTCAACACTACATCAAGCAGTCCAGTAAGTGACACAACACTAGAATTAGGATCTCTATGTTAGTTGATTTCAGATCAGGTACCCAAAACCTACCTTTAATGATTCCCTTTAATGACAACGTTCTCCTAACTAGTAAATGATTGGGACCACTCTTAGACTCCTAAGCCAAGAAGTAGCAGGAATTTCAATAAATAATACAAAAAGTGTACAGAACTTTTTTCAACAAAACTATGCATCAGTATTTTTAGCTTTTTCAGCTCCATAGCATGCAGCTGACCGACCTAACCACATGTTCAATGTGGCGGGTGATCTGATACCCAATAAAGCAGAACATGGCGACACATGACTTCTTACTACTTCTTTAATTATTACATTCTTGTATGTGACCGTATGAACTATGCTCGGTACATCTGAATATAAAAATAGATGTGCAGATTGGATTAGTTGTAATAAACGGCCTTACTGCTCTATGCTTCACCTTTCTTTCTTTGGCTACATATTAAATATACTAATATTATTGATTACCTTCTAGGTGGATGAAGATGAGCCTTTGTTTATGAGCTTGATTAATGACTTGTTCCCTGGTATAACTCTGGATAAAGCTGGTTATCCAGAGCTGGAAGCTGCCATTCTGAAGCAGACAGAAGAAGCCGGACTTATCCATCATCCTCCTTGGATTCTGAAACTTATCCAGCTGTATGAAACGCAGCGCGTGAGGCATGGTAAGAATGCTAATTGCGTTGTGGCTGGGGAGGAATAATTGAAACTGGGATCTGCTTTCTATTGGAACAGACATTATTCAGGATTACATTCTTTCGTGTTTTATGTCATTTTTTAGTTAAATTATCATTTAGTTAGTTATATGATGTTAAGCAAGCGTCAAAAATGTATTGTCTGTTGTAATGGAGTTCTCGGAGTTGAACACAATCCTGATTTTGACTTAAAAGGCTGTCGCAAATCGGCACTGTTTTTAAGAGTAAGGCCGATGTCACACTTGCGAGTGTGATGCGACACACAGGTCCTAATCCATAGAGGGCTGGTTAAAATGTGATGGTTAAATAAATAGCTTGTGCAGATTTCCATTAAGGCATGTATGCACGTTGGCATCTTTAAGATGTCAGCAGAACCGTTGAGTTTTCCATGGGAAAAATGCTTAAGGAAAATGTCAGTGGACATTTCCCAGAAGTGTCTTCACCGGTATCTTTTGAGTCATTTTTGTGGCAGCTCTGCCATGGCTGTATTTGCTCTGTACTTTCAAGTATAAACAGTGGTCGGCTTCTTACAGGGGGATTAAACAATACAATACAATGCATTCCCCATACAATCACCCTGGAAGAAGCTGAACGAAACGCGCGTTGGGGTCCTTGCTACTGTCACTCAGGTTTCTATATGTTTTAATATTCATGTTACCATGCTTCATTACTTGGTGTTGTGTCAGTACATCTGATATATATTGGCTGTTTGAAATAATAATAATAATAATAATCTTTATTTATATAGCGCCAACATATTCCGCAGCGCTTGAGGGACTGAGGGATGGATGGAGATAGTCAATGGGCTACACATACACACTTAAACATAGAACGACTTTGATTAGTGAATGTGATAGGCCCTCTGAACAAATATGTTTTGAGGGAGCGCCTGAAACCATGCAAATTGTGGATAGTCCTAATTTCTTGGGGTAGAGCATTCCAGAGGATTGGCGCAGCGCGGGAGAAGTCTTGGAGTCGGGAGTGGGAGGTACGGATTAGTGCAGAGGTTAGTCGAAAGTCGTTTGCAGAGCGCAGCAGTCGGTTAGGCCGATAGATAGAAATGAGGGAGGAGATGTAGGGGGGTGCTGCACTGTGGAGAACTTTGTGGGTGAGAACAAGTACTTTGAATTGGATCCTATAATGAATGGGCAGCCTGTTGTGAATGAGCTTGAGATGAGTTCTGAGCAGAGGCTCCCTCTGGTGGTTACAAGCGGTACTGGTCTGTCCAGTGAAGATTGTAAAGATTGTGAGTATTGGGAATCAGGTGTTACTGACTGGTCTTATATAAGGGAGTCACCTTCCCATCAGGGTTGCCGGTGATCAATTGTTCTGGTCTCTATCCTTGATTCCTGTTTCCCTTGTAGCCTGCTGTGTCGTGTCTGCATCTCCTGCTAACAGATAAGACATTTTCTTCTTTTTGTTTTTGTGTTTGATTTTTGCATTTTGTCCTGCACTTCTGTGGGGGCCTTCAGGGTCCCCTCCGGGGGCTTTTGCCCTCTCAGTTTAGTTCAGCCACTGATGTTTGTACTTTTGCTTTTTCCAGTTTTTTCAGTGGCTGCTGTTTTGATTTTGTTTCACCAGAGAACTAATTTAGGTGGTAGAGGTCGTGTGATCTCAGGTGTTTTTGAAATTAGTAGAGTTGGTGCTTTTCAGGGTTTTCTGGGATTGCAGTAAGTACCCTTCCTATCCTTTTCTATTTAGTTAGTTTGGGCCCCAACGTTTGCTCATACTATTTTCTGTCTGTGTCAGTATTTCTTCTTGTCTAACTGCCATTACATGTTTGGGGGCTTTCTATTATCTTTGGGGTTCTGCTCCGGGGCAGATAGCTTTCCTATATCTATCTTTAGGTGTAGTTAGTTTCTCGGGCTGTGACGAGGCGTCTAGAACCAACGTAGGAACGCTCCACGGCTACCTCTAGTTGTTGTGGTTAGTCAGGGTACTGCAATCTCATAGATTCCAACTGCTCTGGTGTATTGCCTTTTTTGCCTGCACTCCTCAGCTACCGAAACATAACAGTATCACCGGCCTTAAATTTAAAATTGTATGGTACTCACAGAAGGGAAAAAATTTGTGAAAGAAAAAACGGTTGTCAGAGTGTCAGATATTTTTCTGTTTGTTGCATTTTTTTTTTTTCCCTCTGTATCTCTGGGTGCTGGGGAGGATTTTTTTCTCTCAATGGAGTTTGCACAGTTGTCTGGCCGTGTGGATCAGCTTGCCACTGAGGTTCAGAGTATTGCTGCATATCTTGCTAGGTTGCCTGTTGTGGAACCTAGGATTCCCATGCCAGATTTGTTTTTAGGGGATCGAGCTAAGTTTCAGAATTTCAAAAATAATTGTAAATTGTTTTTTGCCTTAAAATCTAAGTCCTCAGGGAACGCAGCGCAGCAGGTTCAAATTGTCATCTCTCTCCTGCGCGGCGATCCTCAGGATTGGGCTTTTTCCCTGACACCTGGGGATCCTGTTTTGAGTGATGTTGATGCATTTTTTCAGGCTTTGGGGTTATTGTACGATGAGCCTAATGTCACTGATCAAGCTGAAAAAGCCTTGTTGGCATTAAATCAGGGGCTTTATGACGCTGAGTTATACTGTCAGAGATTCCGTAGGTGGGCAGTCCTGACCAAGTGGAATGACGACGCTTTGGTGGCCCTTTTTCGGAACAGTCTGTCAGATAATGTAAAGGATGTTATGGTGGGATTCCCTGTCCCCTCTGGTCTCAATGATTCTATGTCATTAGCGATTCAAATTGACAGACGTTTGCGTGAGCGGAGAAGTATGCGTGGTATAGTGTTGCCTTGTGAACCTGCTTCTGAATCCATGCAGTGTGATAGAGTGGTGTCTGGGGCACAGCGTCATGAGTTTCGAAAGCGCAATGGGTTATGTTTCTACTGTGGTGATGCCTCATGCTATTTCAGTCTGCCCTAAGCGGGGAAGACGTTTTGCACGCTCAGTTGTCTTGGGTAGTGTTCAGACTAAGTTTTTATTAACTGTCACTCTGATATGCTCTCTGTCCTCATTTTCTGCTCAGGCTTTCGTTGATTCTGGAGCAGCTATTAACCTGATGGATTATGATTTTGCTAAACGTTGTGCGTTTCCCTTGATACCCCTACAGAAGTCTATTCCCCTACTGGGGATTGATTATACCCCTTTGGCTGAGAATAAACCTCAGTTCTCTACTCAGGTGATAATGAGGGTTGAACCTGATCATCAAGAGTGCTGCAAATTTTTGGTTCTGTATAATCTGCATGATATTATCGTACTGGGTTTCCCTTGGTTACAGTCTCATAATCCTGTTTTGGATTGGAAATCTGTGTCTGTAACCAGTTGGGGCTGCCAATGTGTTAATACCAACACTCCTGTTTTTTCTGCCTCCCCCAGGCTCAGGATGTTCCTGACTTTTTGATTGATTTTTCTGATGTATTTAGCGAAAGTAAATCTGCATCCTTGCCTCCCCATAGGAGCTATGACTGTGCTATTGAATTATTGCCTGGTAGTAAATTCCCTAAAGGTCGCCTTTTTAACTTGTCTGTACCTGAACATGACGCTATGCGGTCTTATATCAAGGAGTCATTGGAGAAGGGTCATATCAGACCATCCTCTTCACCCTTAGGTGCCGTTTTTTTTTTTGTGGCCAAAAAGGATGGTTCATTAAGGCCGTGTATTGATTATCGTCTTTTGAACAATATTACTGTGAAATATCAATACCCGTTACTGTTGTGAATGGGTTTGAGATGGGTTCTGAGCAGTGGCTCCCTCTGGTGGTTACAAGCGGTGCTGGTCTGTCCAGTGAAGATTGTGAGGACTGGGAATCAGGTGTTACTGACTGGTCTTATATAAGGGAGTCACCTTCCCATCAGGGTTGCCGGTGATCAATTGTTCTGGTCTGAATCCTTCATTCCTGTTTCCCTTGTAGCCTGCTGTGTCGTGTCTGCATCTCCTGCTAACAGATAAGACATTTTCTTCTTTTTGTTTTTGTGCTATATTTTTGCATTTTGTCCTGCACTTCTGTGGGGGCCTTCAGGGTCCCCTCCGGGGGCTTTTGCCCTCTCAGTTTAGTTTAGCCACTGATGTTTGTACTTTTGCTTTTTCCAGTTTTTTCAGTGGCTGCTGTTTTGATTTTGTTACACCAGAGAACTAATTTAGGTGGAAGAGGTCGTGTGATCTCAGGTGTTTTTGAAATTAGTAGAGTTGGTGCTTTTCAGGGTTTTCTGGGATTGCAGTAAGTACCCTTCCTATCCTTTTCTATTTAGTTAGTTTGGGCCCCAGCGTTTGCTCATACTATTTTCTTTCTGTGTCTGTATTTCATCTTGTCTAACCGCCATTACATGTTTGGGGGCTTTCTGTTATCTTTGGGGTTCTGCTCCGGGGCAGATAGCTTTCCTATTTCTATCTTTAGGTGTAGTTAGTTTCTCAGGCTGTGACGAGGCGTCTAGGACCAACGTAGGAACGCTCCACGGCTGCCTCTAGTTGTGGTGGTTAGTCAGGGTACTGCAATCTCATAGATTCCAACTGCTCTGGTGTATTGCCTTTTTTTGCCTGCACTCCTCAGCTGCCGAAACATAACAGTATCACCGGCCTAAAAATTGAAAATTGTATGTACTCACAGAAGGGAAAAAATATTGTGAAAGAAAAAAGGTTGTCAGAGTTGTCAGAGATAATTTTTCTGTTTGTTATTTTTATTTTTTTTTTTCCCTCTGTATCTCTGGGTGCTGGGGAGGATCTTTTCTCTCAATGGAGTTTGCACAGTTGTCTGGCCGTGTGGATCAGCTTGCCACTGAGGTTCGGAGTATTGCTGCATATCTTGCTAGGTTGCCTGTTGTGGAACCTAGGATTCCCATGCCAGATTTGTTTTTAGGGGATCGAGCTAAGTTTCAGAATTTCAAAAATAATTGTAAATTGTTTTTTGCCTTAAAATCTAAGTCCTCAGGGAACGCAGCGCAGCAGGTTCAAATTATCATCTCTCTCCTGCGCGGCGATCCTCAGGATTGGGCTTTTTCCCTGACACCTGGGGATCCTGTTTTGAGTGATGTTGATGCATTTTTTCAGGCTTTGGGGTTATTGTACGATGAGCCTAATGTCACTGATCAAGCTGAAAAAGCCTTGTTGGCATTAAATCAGGGGCTTTATGACGCTGAGTTATACTGTCAGAGATTCCGTAGGTGGGCAGTCCTGACCAAATGGAATGACGACGCTTTGGCAGCCCTTTTCCGGAAGGGTCTGTCAGATAATGTAAAGGATGTTATGGTGGGATTCCCTGTCCCCTCTGGTCTCAATGATTCTATGTCATTAGCGATTCAAATTGACAGACGTTTGCGTGAGCGGAGAAGTATGCGTGGTATGGTGTTGCCTTGTGAACCAGCTTCTGAACCCATGCAGTGTGATAGAGTGGTGTCTGGGGCACAGCGTCATGAGTTTAGAAAGCGTAATGGGTTATGTTTCTACTGTGGTGATGTCTCTCATGCTATTTCAGTCTGCCCTAAGCAGGGAAGACGTTTTGCACGCTCAGTTGTCTTGGGTAGTGTTCAGACTAAGTTTTTATTAACTGTCACTCTGATATGCTCTCTGTCCTCATTTTCTGCTCAGGCTTTCGTTGATTCTGGAGCAGCTATTAACCTGATGGATTATGATTTTGCTAAACGTTGTGGGTTTCCCTTGATACCCCTACAGAAGTCTATTCCCCTTTTGGGGATCGATTCTACCCCTTTGGCTGAGAATAAACCCCAGTTTTCTACTCAGGTGATAATGAGGGTTGAACCTGATCACCAGGAGTGCTGCAAATTTTTGGTTCTGTATAATCTGCATGACATTATCGTGCTGGGTTTCCCTTGGTTACAGTCTCATAATCCTGTTTTGGATTGTAAATCTGTGTCTGTAACCAGTTGGGGCTGCCAATGTGTTAATACCCACACTCCTGTTTTTTCTGCCTCCTCCCAGGCTCAGGATGTTCCTGACTTTTTGATTGATTTTTCTGATGTGTTTAGCGAAAGTAAATCTGCATCCTTGCCTCCCCATAGGAGCTATGACTGCGCTATTGAATTAGTGCCGGGTAGTAAATTCCCTAAAGGTCGCCTTTTTAACTTGTCTGTACCTGAACATGACGCTATGCGGTCTTATATCAAGGAATCATTGGAGAAGGGTCATATCAGACCATCCTCTTCACCATTAGGTGCCGGTTTTTTCTTTGTGGCCAAAAAGGATGGTTCATTAAGGCCGTGTATTGATTATCGTCTCTTGAACAATATTACTGTGAAATATCAATACCCGTTACCCTTGATTTCTGACCTGTTTTCTAGGGTGAAAAACGCTACTTGGTTTACCAAGCTTGACCTCAGGGGGGCGTATAACCTTATTCGCATTAAGCACGGGGATGAATGGAAGACGGCATTCAATACCCCTGAAGGGCATTTTGAGTACCTAGTGATGCCCTTTGGGCTCACTAATGCTCCTTCTGTCTTCCAGTCCTTCA
Organism: Oophaga sylvatica; assembly: GCA_033576555.1. NCBI lineage: Eukaryota > Metazoa > Chordata > Amphibia > Anura > Dendrobatidae > Oophaga > Oophaga sylvatica. The sequence continues at coordinate 212,029,997 of JARQOD010000006.1, read as the reverse complement.
TGAATGACATTTTCAGGGATTTTGTGGACAAATTTCTGATTGTTTATTTGGATGATATCTTGATTTTTTCTAATGACTGGGACTCTCATGTGAAACATGTTCGAACTGTATTCCAGATTTTGAGAGAGAATGCTCTGTATGTGAAGGGATCAAAGTGTCTTTTTGGGTACAGAGGATCTCATTTCTGGGATTCATTTTGTCCCATCTGTTATTGAAATGGACCCGGTCAAGGTTCAGGCCATCTGTGATTGGGTCCAACCTACTTCATTAAAGGCTCTTCAGAGATTTTTGGGTTTTGCCAATTTTTATCGTAAATTTATTGGTAATTTCTCGGTTATTGTTAAACCATTAACTGATTTGACCAGAAAGGGTTCTGATGTGGTGAATTGGCCTCCTGAGGCAGTCTCTGCGTTTCAGGAACTTAAGCAAAGATTCACTTCTGCTCCTGTTCTACGGCAGCCTGATGTTTCTCTGCCATTTCAGGTGGAGGTTGATGCCTCTGAAATTGGGGCAGGTGCCGTTTTGTCCCAAAAAGATCCAGAGACCTCTAAAAGTAACCCTTGTGCCTTTTTCTCTCGAAAATTTTCTCCTACTGAACGTAATTATGACGTGGGTAATCGGGAGTTATTGGCCATGAAGTGGGCTTTTGAAGAGTGGAGACATTGGCTGGAGGGAGCCAAACATCAGGTGGTGGTCCTTACGGACCATAAGAATCTGGTCTATTGGAATCTGCCAAGCGACTCAATCCTAGACAGGCCAGGTGGGCCTTGTTTTTCACACGTTTTAATTTTGTGGTTTCCTTTCTTCCTGGCACTAAGAATGTTAAGGCGGATGCCCTCTCGAGGAGTTTCCTTGCGGACTCTCCTGAGTTATCTGATCCTTCTGTTTTTTGAAAGAGGGTGTAGTTCTTTCCGCCATCTCGCCCAATTTGAGACTTGCTCTGGAGGGGTGTCAGGAGGATAGGCCCGAGTGCTGCCCTGTTGGAAAATTGTTTGTCCCGGACCAGTGGAAAAAGAGTGTGATGTCTGAGATTCATTGTTCCGCATTGGCTGGGCATCCTGGAATTTTTGGTACCAGAGACTTGGTTAGTCGGTCCTTTTGGTGGCCTACCTTGTCTCGTGATGTCAGGGAATTTGTGCAGTCCTGCGGGACTTGCTCTCGCTCCAAGCCTTGCTCTCGCTCTAGTGGTTTGTTGATGCCATTGCCTGTGCCCAAGAGACCATGGACCCATATCTCTATGGATTTCATTTCCGACCTTCCTGTTTCTCAGAGAATGACCACCATCTGGGTAATTTGTGATAGGTTTTCCAAAATGATACATCTTGTGCCATTACCTAAGTTGCCTTCCTCCTCTGAATTGGTGCCGTTGTTCCTTCAGCACGTGGTTCGTTTACACGGCATTCCTGAGAACATTGTGTCTGACAGAGGAGTCCAGTTTGTTTCCAGATTTTGGAGGACTTTTTGTTCTAAACTGGGTGTTCAATTGTCTTTCTCCTCGGCATTTCATCCTCAGACCAATGGTCAAACTGAGAGAACAAACCAGACATTGGAGACTTTTCTAAGATGCTTTGTGTCTGCTGATCAGGATGACTGGGTCTCTTTTTTGCCTTTGGCTGAGTTTGCTCTTAATAATAGAGCTAGCTCTGCCACTTTGATGTCTCCGTTTTTCTGTAATTCTGGGTTTCACCCTCGATTTTCTTCAGGACAGATGGAGGCTTCTGTCTGTCCAGGTGTTGACTCTGTTGTGGAGCGTATGCAACAGATTTAGGACCAGGTAGTGGAGAGGTTGTCCCTCTCTCAGGAGAAGGCCCAGCGGTTTGCTAACCGGCATAGGACTGATGGTCCTCGGTTTAAAGTGGGGGACTTGGTCTGGTTGTCCTCAAAGAATATTCCTATGAGAGTAGCATCTCCTAAATTTAAGCCTAGGTTCATTGGACCTTATAAGATCATGGAGATTATTAATCCTGTTTCTTTTCGTTTGCTTCTTCCAGGGACATTTAAGATCCATAACGTGTTCCACAAGTCCTTGTTGAAGAGGTTTGTTGAGCCAGTGGTTCCTGCTGCTGTGCCTCCTGACCCTGTTTTGGTTGAGGGCAATCTGGAGTATGTGGTTGAGAAAATATTAGATTCTCGTTTTTCTAGACGGAAACTCCAGTATTTGGTTAAATGGAGAGGTTATGGTCAGGAAGACAATTCTTGGGTGTTTGCTTCGGACATCCATGCTAGGAGACTTATCCGTGCGTATCATAGAACTCATCCTGACCGACTGGTTGCTCAAATGAGGGTTCGGTGACCCCTCCTCAAGGGGGGGGTACTGTTGTGAATGGGTTTGAGATGGGTTCTGAGCAGTGGCTCCCTCTGGTGGTTACAAGCGGTGCTGGTCTGTCCAGTGAAGATTGTGAGGACTGGGAATCAGGTGTTACTGACTGGTCTTATTTAAGGGAGTCACCTTCCCATCAGGGTTGCCGGTGATCAATTGTTCTGGTCTGAATCCTTCATTCCTGTTTCCCTTGTAGCCTGCTGTGTCATGTCTGCATCTCCTGCTAACAGATAAGACATTTTCTTCTTTTTGTTTTTGTGCTATATTTTTGCATTTTGTTCTGCACTTCTGTGGGGGCCTTCAGGGTCCCCTCCGGGGGCTTTTGCCCTCTCAGTTTAGTTCAGCCACTGATGTTTGTACTTTTGCTTTTTCCAGTTTTTTCAGTGGCTGCTGTTTTGATTTTGTTACACCAGAGAACTAATTTAGGTGGAAGAGGTCGTGTGATCTCAGGTGTTTTTGAAATTAGTAGAGTTGGTGCTTTTCAGGGTTTTCTGGGATTGCAGTAAGTACCCTTCCTATCCTTTTCTATTTAGTTAGTTTGGGCCCCAGCGTTTGCTCATACTATTTTCTTTCTGTGTCTGTATTTCATCTTGTCTAACCGCCATTACATGTTTGGGGGCTTTCTGTTATCTTTGGGGTTCTGCTCCGGGGCAGATAGCTTTCCTATTTCTATCTTTAGGTGTAGTTAGTTTCTCAGGCTGTGACGAGGCGTCTAGGACCAACGTAGGAACGCTCCATGGCTGCCTCTAGTTGTGGTGGTTAGTCAGGGTACTGCAATCTCATAGATTTCAACTGCTCTGGTGTATTGCCTTTTTTTGCCTGCACTCCTCAGCTGCCGAAACATAACACGTTACCCTTGATTTCTGACCTGTTTTCCAGGGTGAAAAACGCTACTTGGTTTACCAAGCTTGACCTCAGGGGGGCATATAACCTTATTCGCATTAAGCACGGGGATGAATGGAAGACGGCATTCAATACCCCGGAGGGGCATTTTGAGTACCTTGTGATGCCCTTTGGGCTCACTAATGCTCCTTCTGTCTTCCAGTCCTTCATGAATGACATTTTCAGGGATTTTGTGGATAAATTTCTGATTGTTTATTTGGATGATATCTTGATTTTTTCTAATGACTGGGACTCTCATGTGAAACATGTTCGAACTGTATTCCAGATTTTGAGAGAGAATGCTCTGTATGTGAAGGGATCAAAGTGTCTTTTTGGCGTACAGAGGATCTCATTTCTGGGATTCATTTTGTCCCCATCTGTTATTGAAATGGACCCGGTCAAGGTTCAGGCCATCTGTGATTGGGTCCAACCTACTTCATTAAAGGCTCTTCAAAGATTTTTGGGTTTTGCCAATTTTTATCGTAAATTTATTGGTAATTTCTCGGTTATTGTTAAACCATTAACTGATTTGACCAAAAAGGGTTCTGATGTGGTGAATTGGCCTCCTGAGGCAGTCTCTGCATTTCAGGAACTTAAGCAGAGATTCACTTCTGCTCCTGTTCTACGGCAGCCTGATGTTTCTCTGCCATTTCAGGTGGAGGTTGATGCCTCTGAAATTGGGGCAGGTGCCGTTTTGTGCCAAAAAGATCCAGAGACCTCTAAAAGTAACCCTTGTGCCTTTTTCTCTCGAAAATTTTCTCCTACTGAACGTAATTATGACGTGGGTAATCGGGAGTTATTGGCCATGAAGTGGCTTTTGAAGAGTGGAGACATTGGCTGGAGGGAGCCAAACATCAGGTGGTGGTCCTTACTGACCATAAGAATCTGGTTTATCTGGAATCTGCCAAGCGACTCAATCCTAGACAGGCCAGGTGGGCCTTGTTTTTCACACGTTTTAATTTTGTGGTTTCCTTTCTTCCTGGCACTAAGAATGTTAAGGCGGATGCCCTCTTGAGGAGCTTCCTTGCGGACTCTCCTGAGTTATCTGATCCTTCTGTTATTTTGAAAGAGGGTGTAGTTCTTTCCGCCATCTCACCTAATTTGAGACTTGCTCTGGAGGGGTGTCAGGAGGATAGACCCGAGCGCTGCCCTGTTGGAAAATTGTTTGTCCCGGACCAGTGGAAAAAGAGTGTGATGTCTGAGATTCATTGTTCCGCGTTGGCTGGGCATCCCGGAATTTTTGGTACCAGAGACTTGGTTGTCGGTCCTTTTGGTGGCCTACCTTGTCTCGTGATGTCAGGGAATTTGTGCAGTCCTGCGGGACTTGCTCTCGCTCCAAGCCTTGCTCTCGCTCTAGTGGTTTGTTGATGCCATTGCCTGTGCCCAAGAGACCATGGACCCATATCTCTATGGATTTCATTTCCGACCTTCCTGTTTCTCAGAGAATGACCGACCATCTGGGTGATTTGTGATAGGTTTTCCAAGATGATACATCTTGTGCCATTACCTAAGTTGCCTTCCTCCTCTGAATTGGTGCCGTTGTTCCTTCAGCACGTGGTTCGTTTACACGGCATTACTGAGAACATAGTGTCTGACAGAGGAGTCCAGTTTGTTTCCAGATTTTGGAGGACTTTTTGTTCTAAACTGGGTGTTCAATTGTCTTTCTCCTCGGCATTTCATCCTCAGACCAATGGTCAGACTGAGAGAACAAACCAGACATTGGAGACTTATCTAAGATGCTTTGTGTCTGCTGATCAGGATGACTGGGTCTCTTTTTTGCCTTTGGCTGAGTTTGCCCTTAATAATAGGGCTAGCTCTGCCACTTTGATGTCTCCGTTTTTCTGTAATTCTGGGTTTCACCCTCGATTTTCTTCAGGACAGACGGAGGCTTCTGTCTGTCCAGGTGTTGACTCTGTTGTGGAGCGTATGCAACAGATTTGGGACCAGGTAGTGGAGAGGTTGTCCCTCTCTCAGGAGAGGGCCCAGCGGTTTGCTAACCGGCATAGGACTGATGGTCCTCGGTTTAAAGTAGGGGACTTGGTCTGGTTGTCCTCAAAAAATATTCCTATGAGAGTAGCATCTCCTAAATTTAAGCCTAGGTTCATTGGACCTTATAAGATCATGGAGATTACTTAATCCTGTTTCTTTTCGTTTGCTTCTTCCAGGGACATTTAAGATCCATAACGTGTTCCACAAGTCCTTGTTGAAGAGGTTTGTTGAGCCAGTGGTTCCTGCTGCTGTGCCTCCTGACCCTGTTTTGGTTGAGGGCAATCTGGAGTATGTGGTTGAGAAAATATTGGATTCTCGTTTTTCTAGACGGAGGCTCCAGTATTTGGTTAAGTGGAGAGGTTATGGTCAGGAAGACAATTCTTGGGTGTTTGCTTCGGACATCCATGCTAGGAGACTCATCCGTGCGTACCATAGAACTCATCCTGACCGACCTGGTTGCTCAATGAGGGTTCGGTGACCCTCCTCAAGGGGGGGTACTGTTGTGAATGGGCTTGAGATGAGTTCTGAGCAGAGGCTCCCTCTGGTGGTTACAAGCGGTACTGGTCTGTCCAGTGAAGATTGTGAAGATTGTGAGGATTGGGAATCAGGTGTTACTGACTGGTCTTATATAAGGGAGTCACCTTCCCATCAGGGTTGCCGGTGATCAATTGTTCTGGTCTCTATCCTTGATTCCTGTTTCCCTTGTAGCCTGCTTGTCGTGTCTGCATCTCCTGCTAACAGATAAGACATTTTCTTCTTTTTGTTTTTGTGTTGATTTTTGCATTTTGTTCTGCACTTCTGTGGGGGCCTTCAGGGTCCCCTCCGGGGGCTTTTGCCCTCTCAGTTTAGTTCAGCCACTGATGTTTGTACTTTTGCTTTTTCCAGTTTTTTCAGTGGCTGCTGTTTTGATTTTGTTACACCAGAGAACTAATTTAGGTGGTAGAGGTCGTGTGATCTCAGGTGTTTTTGAAATTAGTAGAGTTGGTGCTTTTCAGGGTTTTCTGGGATTGCAGTAAGTACCCTTCCTATCCTTTTCTATTTAGTTAGTTTGGGCCCCAACGTTTGCTCATACTATTTTCTGTCTGTGTCAGTATTTCTTCTTGTCTAACCGCCATTACATGTTTGGGGGCTTTCTATTATCTTTGGGGTTCTGCTCCGGGGCAGATAGCTTTCCTATATCTATCTTTAGGTGTAGTTAGTTTCTCGGGCTGTGACGAGGCGTCTAGGAACCAACGTAGGAACGCTCCACGGCTACCTCTAGTTGTTGTGGTTAGTCAGGGTACTGCAATCTCATAGATTCCAACTGCTCTGGTGTATTGCCTTTTTTGCCTGCACTCCTCAGCTACCGAAACATAACAGCAGCCAGTGTAAGGACTGGCGAAGAGCGGACGCGTCCGAGTACCGATTAGCCAGATGGATGACCCTGGCTGCTGCATTAAGGATGGACTGGAGAGGGGATAGTCGAGTAATGGGGAGGCCAAGTAATAGAGCGTTGCAGTAGTCCAGGCGGGAGTGGATCATTGCTACAGTGAGGGTTTTTGTTGTTTCCATGGTGAGAAAAGGGCGGATTCTAGAGATGTTCTTTAGGTGTAGACGGCAAGAGATTGTATATGGGAGGTGAAGGAGAGATTGGTGTCAAACATAACACCCAGACAGCGAGCCTGCTGCCGGGGTGTTATTATGGTGCTGCCCACAGAGAGGGAAATCTCTGCATTGCACTTTATTTATGATACTTATTTTGCTAAATGAATTTGTTATATTAGATGGATATATCTGATCATGTATAGCTACTAATCCCTGCATTGCACTTTGCTTAGTTCTTGTATTGCACTTTATATGACCTAATACCTTTGATTCACTTGAAGACTTTGTCACATATCTTTTACAGATCACTTGGTAGTATTTTTCAAACACGTGGTCAACTTCTGTTGAAACATTGATTATTATCAGTATTATTTATTGTTGAATCTGTGTGATAAATTGATTATTTTTAGTTTAATACTTTTTTGCACTGCATTCTACTTAGGGTATTTAGTCTTGGCCATTTTTATACAGTATTTTTCGACTTGGCATTGTGCTCTTTCCACTATATAGAAATATTTTGTTTTAACAAAGCACTTTACTTGCAGTATATCTTAGGAAAGATCTTTTCTCTTTTTAATATTTATGTGTGTTAATTTTTTTTGTTGAAATTAATAAAAATTATTATTTTATTCTATTGGGCAGTGGCTCCCCTTTTTCTTGCAGGTTTATTGTATTTTTGGAAGTGCCTATATTACCTTTGAGCCATATTTGGGATTTATACTATTTATATGACCAAGACATTTGAGTAATTGATGATTTAGCATGGCTGGTATTGTGATACCTTGCATTGTATTGTTTAGGCCAACTTTCCAGAATGTAGAATGTATTTCAGCTTGTATGGATATGTTTGTTTCCAATGTAGATCCTAATTCTGTAATTGTTAGCATAGTTGTTTTGTTCTTCTACGGTGTATGACAAAAGTCTCAATGTATCTTACTGGCAGATTATGATTTTTAGGTTACAAGAGTAAAACAATATGTAATGTATTGTTATATTTGTAATCGAAAGAAAAAACATCCATATAATAGAAGAAATAAGACTAGAAAGAAAAATCTTTCCACATTTTGTTACATTCTGAGGCTGATTCATCAAATACAGCTGCAGTTTCTTAGAAACTTCTTTGATAAATTAGTCCCACTGTAAAAAGTACCATAGCCTGGAGTGATATTATCTCAGGTAGAATTGTATTGCCAGAAATCAGAACATACTACAGTCGTAGACATTTACCGCACTGCTGTTATACACAAATCCTAAGAAAATATTTCATTTAGATTTTTGATCTTTGTACACATTATTGTGGTTGCAAATGTATGGAAATAAGGCTTGAACATCTGCATCTTTCCAATATACAGTTGTGCTCAAAAGTTTACATACCCCGGCAGAATTTTTACTTTCTTGGCATTTTTTCAGAGAATATGAATGTGTGACGTCAGCTCACTGCAGGTCTGAACTGCAGGTAAGACAGTACCCCGAGAAACCCTGAGACCCTTTACCCCTATACAGGGATCTGGAATTATAGCGAAGCCCAGGGGGTAGCTGCCTATGAGAGTAGTGGACCGGAGTAGGAAGGATGCTAGGAAAGGAATAAAAAGCGAGACCAAATGCGTAGTCAGAAGTCCAAAGGTCAAAACCGGGAGGGCGGCAAAGGTACAAAATCGGCAGGCTAAAGAAGGGTCAAAATCCAGGCAAAAGTCAGAGTCAAAACCAGGCGGGCAACAGAGGTACAAAATCGGCAGGCAGTAGAAGGGTCAGAAATTCAGGCAAAGATCAGAGATACAATAGCAAAACAAACTAGCACACTGGGGAAACCAAGACTATATCTGGTGGCTTGCAAGCCAGGCTCCAAGGCATTTGAAGGGCATGGCTACCTCTCACAGGCTCACAGTCTGATGACCTCATCTGGACTGCCCCTAGAACCAGGCCAGATGGTGATGCATGACTGACACCAACCACTTCACCTCTGACAGCAGAGCGAAGCTTACACTCACCAGACGCTTGAGTCTGGCGACTCCCAGCGGCCGAGGCAGGAACACCAGCCACTGAATCCAACGGCGACGTGACAGAATGATAACACCAAACATTTTTCTCCATTCATGGTTAGTGGCTAGGTGAAGCCATTTATTGTCAAACTACTGTGTTTTCTCTTTTTAAATCATAATGACAACCCAAAACATCCAAATGATCCTGATCAAAAGTTTACATACCTTGATGATTTAGGCCTGATCAGATGCACAGAAGTTGACACAAATGGGTTTGAATGGCTACTTAAGATAACATACTCACCTGTGACCTGTTTGCATGTAATCAGTATGTGTGCGTAAAAGCTGAGTGAGTTTCTGGGATCCAGACAGACTCTTGCATCTTTCATTCAGCCACTGACATTTCTGGATTGTGAGTCATGGGGAAAGCAAAAGAATTGTCACTGGATCTATGGAAAAAGGTAGTTGAACTGTATAAAACAGCAAAGAGATACAAAAAGATATCTAAGGAATTGATAATGCCAGTCAGCAGCTTTCAAACTGTGATTAACAAGTGGAAAATCAGGGGTCTGTAAAAACCAAACCACGGTCAGGTGGACCAACAAAAATTTCATCCACAACTGCCGAGAAAATTGATTGGGATGCAAAGAAAAATCCACAAATAACATCAGCTGAAATACTCGACTCTCTGAAGACTAGCGTTGTGGCTGTTTCAAGATGCACAATAAGGAGGCACTTTAAAGAAAAATGGACTGCATAGTCGAGGTTCCAGAAGAAACAAATTACTGCGCAAATGCCACAAAGTATCTCACCTACAATACGCAAAACAACAACTTCTGGAACAAGGTAATTTGAAGTGATGAGACCAAAATTGAACTTTTTGGCCACAATAATAAATGTTACATTTGGAGAGAGGTCAACAAGGCCTATAATGAAAGCAGGGGTGAATCTAGCCTCTCTGCTGCCTGAGGCGATCTGCAAAACGGCGCCCCACTCTCCCCGTAGTAAAATCAGTACAAATAAATCTGGTTTACACTTTACTAGCCTAACCTTACGCAAATGTAAAATACATACACTTTTAAATAGGAATATATTTGAAACATCGATCTTTACACTTGTTAAAGTTCTGTATAAGTAGTAGAAAATGCTGTCATTGTTCTGACTTTAATATAACTCTCACAATTCACCCCTGCTCGTGCTGATCGCCGGCAGAGCAGAGGAGAATGATGAGAGCCACGTTCAGCACCTGCCACCGGGGAACAGCGCTTACTGTAGCGCTTCTTCCCCGGCGGCCGTCCGTGTGGTACTGATGCGGCACATGGTTGCCACACGTGTGCCGCAAGTATTACACACACAGACACGGATATCTCTGGTACTGGTTTTTCCGGTACCAAATAAACGGACGTGTGAAACCGGCCTAAAAGTGTACAGCCAGGCAACCTCCTCTGTTATGATTTGGTAGCTGAGGAGAGCAGGCAAAAAGGAAATACACCAGAGCAGTTGGAAACTATGAGATTGCAGTACCCTGACTAACCACCACAACTAGAGGCAGCCGTGGAGCGTTCCTACGTTGGTCCTAGACGCCTCGTCACAGCCTGAGAAACTAACTACACCTAAAGATAGAAAGAGGAAAGCTATCTGCCCCGGAGCAGATCCCCAAAGAACATAGAAAGCCCCCAAACATGTAATGGCGGTTAGACAAGAAGAAATACTGACACAGACAGAAAATAGTATGAGCAAACGTTGGGGCCCAAACTTACTAAATAGAAAAGGATAGGAAGGGCACTTACTGCAATCCCAAAAAACCCTGAAAAGCACCAACTCTACTAATTTCAAAAACACCTGAGATCACACGACCTCTACCACCTAAATTAGTTCTCTGGTGTAACCAAAAACAAAACAGCAGCCACTGAAAAAACTGGAAAAAGCAAATGTACAAACATCAGTGGCTGAACTGAACTGAGAGGGCAAAAGCCCCAGAGGGGACCCTGAAGGCCCCCACAGAAGTGCAGGAAAAATGCAAAAATCAAGCACAAAAACAAAAAGAAGAAAATGTCTTATCTGTTAGCAGGAGATTCAGACACGACACAGCAGGCTACCAAGGAAACAGGAATCAAGGATTGAGACCAGAACAATTGATCACCGGCAACCCTGATGGGAAGGCGACTCCCTTATATAAGACCAGTCAGTAACACCTGATTCCCAATCCTCACAATCTTCACTGGACAGTCCAGTACCTTTTGTAACCACCAGAGGGAGCTTCTGCTCAGAACTCATTTCCAGCCTATTCACAACACTCCTCCCTCCCAAGTCCTGACTGCAGCTCGCTCTTCTTATCTTCAGGCCTCTTTCACACCTCCTTGTCTCAGGTAAGTGTGGTGACAGTTTTCACACGGAGACACTGACACAGGTAGACCCATTCAAATGAATGGGTTTATGTACATGTTAGTTTGTTTCCAAGGACCGTGTGTCCGTGAGCAAAACACCCTGACATGTCCGTTTTTTATTGGCAGCACGGTCCGCAAAACATCCCACACACGTGCACACTGAGAACACATATTGATGTCCTCTGTGTGATACGCATCGGCACGGGGGAAGAAGTGCTACAGTAAGCGCTATTCCCCGGTGGCGGGTGCTGAACGCAGCTCTCATCATTCTCCCCTGCTCTGCCAGCGATCGGTGAGAGCAGAGGAGAATGATGAGTTATATTCAAGTCCGAAGAATGACAGCAGGTGGGGGCTTTTGGGACTCTTACTCCACCTACACCTGCTGCCTCTAGTAACAGTGACAGGAGGAGCGGATGATCGGGGTATTCTTCAGCAGCCTCCTGCGATAGCTAAATGAATGAATGAAAAACCCGACGTGAGTTACACCTATTTTCTTTAACCAACCAGGCAAAACTCACAGCTGCAGGGCTGCAACCCTCAGCTGTCAGCTTCAGCAAGGTTGGTTATCAAGAATAGAGGGGTCCCCCCGCTGTTTTTTTTAATTATTTACATAAATAATTTTAAAAAATGGCTTGGGGTCACCCCCATTTTGACAACCAGCCTTGCTAAAGCTCACAGTTGAGGGCTGGTATTCTCAGGCTGATAAGGGGCCATTGATCTTGGTTCCCCCAGCCTAAAACTAGCAGTCCGCAGCTGCCCAGAAAAGGCACACCTATTTGATGCGCCAATTCTGGTGCTTTGCCTGGCTCTTCCCACTTGCCTTGTAGCGGTGGCAAGTGGGGTGATAGAAGGGGGGTTGATGTCACCTTTGTATTGTCTGGTGACATCAAGTCCCAAGGTTAGTAATGGAGAGGCGTCAATAAGACACCCCCATTACTAACCCAATAGTCACATTGAAAGAAAACACAGACACTAGCGTGAAGGGTCGCATCTTGGCACCGTCCATGTCGAAAACTATTTAGTCCCCAGACCTGGATTATGGCGTGGTACAGAACGACTGACAGGTATGGTATATTGTTGTTTTTTTGACAGGAGAATGAGAGCTTCAGTGGAAATAAGTGTTTAAATAAAAATGGAAAACTGTGTTTTGTTTTATTTCTAATACAGGACTTTATTCTGGCTGTGTCTTTATTTACCATACAACTGTAGGATTAGTAATGGATAGGTGTCTTATAGACGCTTCTCCATTACTAAGCCGTGGGCTTAATGTCGGCGGCGGGTGAGGAATACCTCCGTCATGCGCTCCTCCTGTCACTGTTATTAGCGGCAGCAGGTGTAGGTTGATTAGTCCTAAAAGCCTCCACCTGCTGTCATTGTTCTGACTTTAATATAACTGTCATCATTCTCCCCTGCTCGCACCGATCGCCTGCCGAGCAGGGGAGAATGATGAAAGCCATCTTAAGCACCCGCCGCCGGGGAACAGCACTTACTGTAGTGCTTCTTCCTCGGCGGCCATCTGTGTGGTATTGATGTGGCACATGGGCAGCACATGGTTGCCACACATGTGCCGCAAGTATTACACACTCGAACATGGATATCTCCGGTACTGGTTTTTCCGGTACTGGAAATATCAGGACGTGTGAAACCGGCCTCACACACAGTGACTCACAGACCCTGCGCTATGAATCTGCTAATTGCAAAGATTGAAGTGTGTGAACACTGTCTGTAAGACATCCATCTCTACTCTAGGAAACAATGGTTTTCATTTGGGATGATAACGGATGAGAATAACGAGAGCGGCTCCCGTCCTCACCGAACATCTGTGAGAAGGTAATGGTCCATCATCATTTATAGGAGCTGGCGTAGACCCTAACCTGTGCCATTACTTCACTCACCCCCCATCCACCAGGACATGACAAGCGACATCAGCGAAGCCTCCCAAAATCACAAGGAACTTTCCAGTGACCACAAAGTTCCCGAACATCTGTCACCCACACAGACAGGACAACAGCCAGAAGCTGCAATGTGACCGGGAGCCCAGCACTGTCCTGGCACTACAAGTGACAGAATGCCGCCAGGACACAGTAGTTCTGTCACTTTTAAATATAAAAAGCCATCTGTTTCACACTAGAATGGAGCACGGCCCATCCTCAGCCGGAAGTGCCGGCCTCCAACGGCAGTATGGCGGCGCCCAGCACCATGGACGGATGTGCGGACGGACCATAACAAAGGTACAGTCTAACTCTTAGTCCTGAAACACCTCATTGGTGGTCCTGCAGTAGAAGAGGCACTCCTCGGGCTGCAGGTCAGTGGGCAGCAGCCTCCAGGAGAACAACTTGCGGTGCAGCTGCGGCATTTCTCTGCTTAGGTAACAGACAGACCAGACTAGAGCACGGTACTACAGAGGTAATGTTAATAATACCTAGGCACTACAACAGGGCGAAGCACTCACATAACAGGTAAGAGGAAACCAGCCCTGGGCGCCTGTACAATGAGGCCATCATGTGACTACAGCAAGAAGAAAGGAGCAGGAATCCTGACAACAGGGTTGCAGAGCATGGCACCACTTATCTGGCTGCGCTGCCGCCCCCTGTCTTCAGGGGCGCACCGCCACCTGAGGTAAAGTGCTCAACTTGCCTCATTATAGTTGCGCCCCTGGTTGAAAGGAACACAATTCCTACTGTAAATCACGGAGGTGGATCGCTGATGTTTTGGGGATTTGTGAGCTACAAAGCACAGTAAACTTGGTCAACATTTAAGGAAAGATGAATGCAGCACGTTATCAGCAAATACTGGAGGCAAATTTGCAATCATCAGTCCGGAAGCTGCGCATGGGATGTATTTGGATGTTCCAAAATGACAATGAGCCAAAACACAAAGCTAAGTCGACCTGACATTGGCTACAGCAAAACAAAGTGAAGGTTCTGGAGTGGCCATCTCAGTCTCCTGACCTCAATATTATTGAGCCACACTGGGGAAATCTCAAACATGCAGTTTATGCTAGACAGCCCAGGAATTTGCAGAAACTGGAGGCTTTTTGCCAAGAAGCGTGGGCAGCTTTACCATCTGAGAAAATAAAGAACCTCATCCACAACTACCACAAAAGACTTCAAGCTGTCATTGATGTTAGAGGGGGCAATACACGGTATTAAGGAATGGGGTATGTGAACTTTTGATCAGGGTCATTTACTAATAACAGAAAGCTTAGTTTAGGTTAGCACCCTGCATGTCATAAAGGCTAATGTTTGTTTTGATGCACTCTGAGCCAAGAACATGTATTTCGAATAACATTTACAAGTAAAAATAATTAAAAAGAGATAGATAACGATAGGAGAGAAAATAAATACATACAAAGAGACTATAGTGATAGAGCTCTGGCGTGTTCCCCAAAGGGCACATTATTTAAGTAAAAATTTTGTCATACCATCATGATGCTTTTGCCCATGCCCAAACCTAACTAATATTGCATATTACATACTACATTGAGTCATATTTGTACAAACATTTTCAAGGATCATTTTATGCCCAAAACATCAACATACTGTTCTTATAATAAGCATTTGTCCTTCAGAAACAGACAAGAAGTGTGTGTGCTAATTCATTTTTTTTCAAAATAATTTTGAACAGTCGAACAGAGAAATGTGTAATGCATTATGATATATACCCACATTAAGAACATAATTATTAACCCCTTCCTGATCAGGCGATTTTATGTTTTTATGCTTTTGTCATAGCTCGGTTAGGTGATTTGATCCAGGGATCTGTTGTTGCGTGGTCGGTTCCTCTGTCTGTTGAGCTATTTCCTTTCAAAACGATCCAAATGCTGATGGTTTCTATTGTCTTTTTTTCCTTTCTTGATTTGCTCTTCTCCAAGTGTTTCTCATTTTCCTGTGCTGTTTTGTCCTATCACATTCTGGGGGGGTTTATATGTTCACCCTTCACTGCACTTCCTTGCTGGCTATACCTCTTTGTGGATGTGTTTTCATGAGATCCAGCCTTTCAGCTAAGGGGTTTACCTCGCTTGCTAAACTTCAGTTGTATTCTTGCAATGAGTCTGTTTGCTTTCCCCCTTTCCACCTGTTCCTTTTACCACTATTACGTTTCTGGAAGGTTATACTTGTTCCTTTTATTTTTGGTTTTCCTTAGCTTTCCTTCCCTACCCTATATGAGTGTGTTTTAGTTTCTGACCCTGGGTTTTCCTATCTAACTTCACACTTTCCTTTCCACTTGTTGGCAGTGTGTTGCGGGCTCCCTTGTGGTTCCTCAGGAGGTACAGGAGACCCTTTAATGGCTTTTTAAGGAGTTAGGTCTGAGGTGGTGTTTTTAATTGTGTGCCTATGGCCTTTTAAGATTGTAAAGGGACCAGTTGGGTGTAGGTGTGGCATTTCCCATGTGTGTGAGTGTGTAAACGTTCATAACAGCTTTAATTTTTTCTCCCCCTTATTCAAATACTCATAAGTTTTTTATGTTTACATCAACATAGCCATGTTAGGGCTCATTTTTGCGGCACTAGTTGAACTTTTGAATGACATTTTACCATGTGATGTACTGGAAAGCAGGAAAATATTCTGTTGCGAAATAGCAAAAAGCGCTCAATTTCGTAATTGTTTTTCTGAGCTTTTTATTTACAGCGTTTACTTTACAGTAAAAATGACCTGACAGTATGATTTTCCAGGTTAGTCCGATTATGGTGATAACATTCATGCATAGGTTAGTTTTAAGTAGTGAAAACATTTCAGAAAATGTAAAATAAAATATATATTGCTTTTCAATTTTCGGGATATGGAGTTATGTAAGCTGTTGATTTTTGGACCCTGAGCTGATGTTTTTATTGATATCATTTTGGGGTAGTTGCAATGTTTTGATTGCCTTTTATTTCATTACCTTGTGTTGTTATGGCAGCCGAAAAAACACAATTCTTCTGGTGTTTTTCTTTTTCCTAGTTGCAACATTTACGATTTAGATTATTTATATTATAATTTTTTATATTTTGACAGATCGTTCTTTTACGAATGCTGTGTATTTTTTTTGTTTCTTAATTTTTAATGGGAAAAATTGGATAATTTTAACTTTTATTATATTTTTAAATCGTTTTTAAATTTATTTATTGTATTTGTTAGTCTCCTTAGGGGACTTGAAACTGCGATCATCCAATCGCTTGTGCTCTATATAGCAATGCCACAGTATTGATGTATATAGCAAAAATCACCTTATTAACTGGCTTTCGCAGGAGTACCATCATGATGAACACAGGGGTCCAACCCATTGGCGCCCTTGATCACATCAGGTGTGCCGATGGACGCATAGAATGATGCCCTTCCCTGCCAGTGTGCTGTAAATGCTGCCGACACAGATTCACAGTGGCATTTAGCAATTTTTTTTTACTTTAAATATTTTATTGGCTTTTAACAACATTGATTTGAAAAATTTGTGGAAAAGTATGAATGCTTTTTGCCAATTCTCCTCTGAGATTTAACTACCTAATTCCTTCTCCCAAGCTCCAGTA
The DNA here is from genome assembly GCA_033576555.1 of Oophaga sylvatica. Lineage (NCBI taxonomy): Eukaryota > Metazoa > Chordata > Amphibia > Anura > Dendrobatidae > Oophaga > Oophaga sylvatica. Next base: position 212,013,350 of record JARQOD010000006.1, on the reverse strand, counting down.
AATGGTAGAGGGTCATTGCAGGTGTCCCTTTGTGTTGCTTTGTATATACAAGATAGAACTTTAGTACAAGGACCTGCTTGAGTGATTAAAGTTTTAAACGGAGTGAGTTCATCCTTTATACTAGTCAGAGATATGTGAGAATTTGTAAATGACCTCAGCTGGAAATATGCCAGCCAGGATAGACGCCTACCTGGACAAGAGCAGCCAAGTTCTGCAAAGAAAGGAAAAGAGCCTGATCCCATCAGAACATGTCTCAATCTAACTCCAGCCGATCTGTGCCAGATTAGAAAATAGTCTGCACCTGAAGCAGTGGGGAAATCTGGGTTGTCAAACAAGGGCGGTAATGGACCCAACCTACGTGAAATACAGTAGATGATGAGATTAAGACTTGCTTCCATGTTTGCAAAAAGTGTTGCATGAGTATTGCCAATTGTTTAGTTTGTATATGTGTTTTGTTGATCCAAGGTAAAGATATGGGTGTCCAGGGAAAGAGGTCCCCTTCCAGTTTCACCCATTGCTTATGTTCCACAGACCTGAACCAGTGCACTGCTCTCATAAGAATTGCAGAATGATGGTATATTTTTTAGATCGGGATGACTAGTACCCCCTTTATTCCTGGAACGACTCAAAATTTTAAAACATATGCAAGGCCTCGGCATTCCCATTTTGATCATATTAATGCGATCAGACCAGGACACAGGTTTTACATTAGAATTCATTAGATTTTGAAGAGTTTATTCAAGGATCGGGATACAATTTAAACAATACAGATCATCCAAGTTCCGAGGAATTTGTTTACTCAGGTACTTACAGATATTGCGTCTGTCTACAACTTACAAGGAAAGTTAGAAATCAGTTATTGTGTCAGCTCAGTAATAACGGTTATGTTCATGGCTTCTGTTTTAGAGTAGTTGACTTTAAAATTGCTCAAATGGCCAAATTCCTTTATTACAGAGGAAAATTAGATCATTGGGTTTGAAACACCGAGCAGCAAGTCATCTGCGTACAGATCTAGTTTATAGTGATGTGAGCCTCAAATAATGTCACTAATACCTGGATTTTTACCTAATGAGACCGCTAAATGTTCTATCACTAATGTAAATAGGAGAGGTGATGAAGGACAATCTTATTTCGTCCCATATTTAACAGAAAATTTTTCAGATAAAAGGCTGTTTACCCTAACTCCTGCTTTAGGGTCAGTGTATAAGGATATAATTTTAGATGGCAAGAAAGGGCCCAAACCAATTTGTCATAGGATGCTCTTCAAGAAAGTCCAATGCACTCTGTTGAATGCTTCTTCAGTGTCAACAGAAACAAGGCACATTTGGATCCACTGTTTAATTACATGTGAAATTAACAACATTTTATTTGTATTATCACAAGCTTCTCTACCCTTAACAAAGCAAATCTGATTGTTGCTTACAATTGAGGGTAAGTAGTGGTAGATCTGTGATGCAATTATTTTAGAGAATATTCTGACACCTACATTGATTAATTATATTGGGTAGAAGAAATAAGATGTATAATTATGTGCTTAATTGTAAAACACTGGGCAAAACTGTCACTGAAAAAGACCTGGATGTATGGGTGGACGACAAACTCACATTTAGTGGCCAGTGTCAGGCAGCTGTTGCAAATGCAAATAAAATAATGGGATATATTAAAAGTGGCATAGATGCTCATGAGGAGAACATAATTTTACCTCTATACAAGTCACTGGTGCGACCACACTTAGAATACTGTGTACAGTTCTAGTCTCCGCTGTATAAGAAAGACATAGCTGAACCGGAGCGGGTGCAGAGAAGAGCGACCAAGGTTATTAGAGAACTGGGGGGTCTGCAATACCAGGACAGGTTATTACACTTGGGGTTATTTAGTTTGGAAAAACGAAGGCTTAGAGATGATCTTATTACAATGTATAAATATATGAGGGGACAGTACAAAGACCTTTCTAATGATCTTTTTACTCTTAGACCTGTGACGGGGACAAGGGGGCATCCTCTACGTCTGGAGGAAAGAAGGTTTAGTCATAATCACAGATGCGGATTCTTTACTGTAAGAGCTGTGAGACTATGGAACTCTCTGCCGTCTAATGTTATAATGAGTGATTCACTACTAAAATTTAAGAAGGGACTGGATGCCTTTCTTGAAAAGTATAATATTACAGGCTATATTCACTAGTTTCCTAGATACTGCGTTGATCCAGGGAGCTAGTCTGATTGCTGTATGTGGAGTTGGGAAGGAATTTTTTTCCCCAATGTGAAGCTTACTGTTTGCCACTTGGTTTTTTTTTTGCCTTCCTCTGGATCAACATATTAGGGCAGGCAGGGGCGGAACTATCGTGGAAGCAGGGGAAGCAGCTGCCATAGGGCCCGGGCTAGCAGGGGGCCCGTCCCTGCTGCAGCTGTCTCCCCTGCGGCTGTGTTCCGCCGCCCATGGCCTGAGAGTCGGCGGTTCCCTGTGCTGGCTGTCATGCTGACAGCCGGCGCAGAGAAGCTGCTGCGTGCCGTCTCCCAGGAATCAATTGCACTGGTGTCTATACAGACGCCAGTACAATTGAAGCTCTGACCGCCGGGTCAGAGCGACGTCTGCAGCGTGATCATGTCATGTGATCACGCTGCTGACGTCACTCGTCGGCGGCGCCCAGAAGGGTGAAGACTGGTGGTGAGTGTGCTCCACTGTGGAGCTGAAGATACCACCGAAGATTAACGGGGGCACATACTGTGTGAGTGATAACTCTGCATTCTTGGCTGCATTACTACTTGAGGGGCACATTACTACTGATGGGAGAATAAGAGGGCTTATTACTAGTTATGGGGGCATGATGTGCCTGCATTAATAGTTATGCGGGACATGGTTACTAGTAATGGTAGCATAAGGGGGCTGCATTGCTACCAGTCCATTATATTATATTGTGTTTCCATAATGTCTGCTTTAAATACAGCTCTGATTTGGGCAAAAAGCTGGCCGTTATGAGACTGAAGAGTATTTTTTGGGCCTAGAGAATTGCTGTGATTTGCTCCGCCCACTGCTATTGGCTCCGCCCACTATCAGAACCCCGCCCACCCGCCGCCCGTTTGGGAGAGGGGGCCCCGTTCAAAATTTTGCTGTGGGGCCCCGCCATTTCTAGTTACGCCACTGAGGGCAGGTTAGGATAGGATATGGGTTGAACTAGATGGACTTAAAGTCTTCCTTCAAACTTAATAACCATGTTACTATGTTACTATTGGACGGAAATTAGGGCAGGCATTTGGTTCTTTTCCAGGCTTTGATAAAACAGTTATGTGAGCCTCAAGTGATTGGTGGGCAAAAGAGAAGTCTTCCGAGATATTATTCAACTCTTTTGCTGAAAATGGTAATAACAAGGGTGCAAACATCTTATAAAATCTATTATTGAGTCTATCTGACCCAGGGCTCTTTTCGATAGGGAATGATTTAATGGCCTCTCTTGTTTCTTGTTCAGTGAACGCTTTGTATAGTACATCCTGCTCTGTCGTCTGTAAGGACGTAAGGGCAGTGCACATAATATATTTGTCAATTTTTGTTTTGGCTCCTTTTAATTTGGATGCATATGTCCTTGTCATGTGTATATGAAACCTCCTTGCCAATGAGTGACCACATTTATCTGCAAATTCATACGAGTACCTTTGCAGGCAATCTTGGTATTTGGCATGTTTGTTCTATTATCTATACCTTAGCTCCTTTCTATCAAGTAGGTCTGCGTATGCTTGTAGGGAAGTGGGTTGCCCGCCAGGGCAGTGGGATACTCGGTACCGGGCCGGTGATCTGAGGAATGTGTCACAGCTGCAGTGACCCGGTCCGTGGCCCTGGGCGTCCAATAAAAGGGGAATTATTTACAAGGGAATTAATAGAGTTTGTAGTGTAGTTATTCGTGACGCCACCTGTGGTATCTGGTCAATGGCGACCAGCGCTGCGGTGCAGATCCTCTGGGATAGATGGTGAGATGCAGCAGAGTTGGTACAGTCTCCCACAGATGAGACTATGGGATCCCAGGGCAGGTAGATGTAGTGAAAGGTGGTAATGGTGCTGGGAGATGTAGCTGAGTGCAATGGATGACGCAGGAAGAAACTGAGAAACAGTCAGCGAGTTGCAGTTTCCAAAGCTTTACTTACAGTTTTGCAGGCAAAGCATCCATAGCATTGAATACAGGTCGTACTGGAGTAGGTCAGCCTGAAAGCATTTAGGATCCCCTTATTACAGGTGGGATCTGAGGTCTCCTTTCTAGCGCTGTTCTGTGAGGCATTGGCTGCTATAAGCCACTTCCAAGTCCTCTGGATTCTCTCTCTCATTTAAGTTGAACTTCACTCTCATTACATGCAGCTGTAGCCTGCTTCAGGAACTAATCCGTTATGGAGTCTCCGGCTCACATGTGCGGCTGCTTTGTGGAAGAGTCTAAATAGGGACAGAGAACCTGCCATCCTCTGCCCTCCGGATTCTTCTGCTGGGATTTTACTACACCCTCTCAGTATCGGACTCCAGGGGTCCGGTCTCCGGCGCTCAGACCTGGGGATGAGCCCTGCTTTGGCTTCAGTCCCCCAGCTTGTCTTTTCCACGTCTTCCCTCTCTCGTCCCTCCAGCTACTCTCTCTGACTAACTCCTCGCCCAGCCAGAATATCCCAGGGAAGCTCCCCTCAAATCAGGTGTTTGAGCTCCCCCTTCTGGTCTGGAGTCAGAAAGGTGTCATATGCTGTGTTACCTGCTAAGGGATCCTTCTGTGCTTTCAGGCATGACGTCACCCTCCCCTGGAGGAAGGCAAGGTCACTGTGGCAACCAACTCCTGGGGTGCCACAGAAGCAGATCATTTATGTTTATCAAGGTGATCAATCCGCTCAAGCAAATGGGAGACTTTAGTTGCTCTCTCTTTTTTTTAGCCTGGGTCCATGTTTTATTAGTATCCCTCTGAGGACACATTTGAGTGCTTCCCATTGAAATGGTCAGGCAGTTTCATCATGCCCATGAATATTTTTGAAGGAGTCTATAGTTTCACGAAGGTCTGAGATACAGAGTGAATCTTTTAAGCAGATTTAAGTTCCAACATCTGAGGCCTTGTTGGGAGTCCGGTATAGTCAGATTACAATACACAGGAGCATGATCTGACCAAATATCAGTTCCTATCTGAGATGTAGGATACCATGTAAACAAGTGATGGCTAATTAAGAAAAAGTCTATGTAGCTATGCGTATTGTGTGAAGAAGAATAATACGTATAATTCTATAAGTCTGGATGTGGTATCCTCCATACATCAACCAGCTAGAGAGACTGGAGCATGTTTAGCAAAGTTTTAGTTTGTTTTTTAGATTGATCCAAGACAAAATTAAAGTCCCCTCCAATGATAATAAGGCTCTCCACAAAATTTGTTTTGAAGGCATGTCTTAATTTGGTCACAAATAGGGAGATAGAAGTTTGCCAAAGTCAAAATTTTGGTGTAGACAGTGATCTGAACAAGCACACACCTTCCCTATGTGTCAGACAGTGTTTATAGTATGCGGCAGGGATCTTTCTATGCCTATACTTACCCCCTTAGACTGTGAGACAGCATTTGTAATGTGGTGCCAAGGTGAATAATATCTATTAGTAAACTGACACTGAGATATATGATTGCCTCTAAAGTGGGTTTTCTGAAGAAAATATACGTGTTGTTCATGCATATGATAAAACACTTGAGCTCTTTTCTCTGGAACACTAAGGCTAAGTGCACACGTTCAGGATTATTCGCGTTTTTTTGCGGCAAAAAACACGTAAAAAACGCATGAATTAAGCATCCTATTATTTAGAATGAATTCTGCAATTTTTGTGCACATGGTGCGTTTTTTTCTGCGAAAAAAAACGCATCGCGGAAAAAAAAGCGGCATGTTCATTAATTTCTCCGCTATATTAGGCTGTGCTTCCACCGTCAGGAAACAGCGCTTTGGACGGAACGGAAAGTCCGCTCTGCCCAAAGCCCCGCTCCCTTGTGAACGCGCGGTGAATCCGGATGTGCTCATTGAACACATCCGGAATCACCGCAGCGCTGCATAGCCCTGTGTTATTTCCCTTGCGGCAACGGAGCGTCGCCGCAAGGGAATTGGACATGCTGCGATCTGAAAAGACGCGCAGCATGTCCGTTAACGCAGGTCTTCCGCCTGCGTGTTTTTACGCATAGTGGAGATGGGATTTCTTGAAATACATATGCAAACTGTCACTTATTACAGAAGACCAGATTATTTTCAGGAACTCATATGATTGGCAGGTTCCTTTCCTTCTAGGTGCATCGCCCTCAAGTTCCTGATCTATTGAACGCCTTCTGCAACATGCTAAAACTCTCTGTGGCAATGGTAGAGCATGTGGCCAGTCAGATATATGGATTCTAAGAATGTCCATGGAATCACAGAATAGCCTCACGTCATTTGTGACTTTCAAAGTATACAATGTTCCATTTTTCCAGACCTGTAGCTAGAATGGGTACATCTAGGAGTATATCAGACCATTTTCCTGCAGGGTATCAAGTAGTGGTTTCAATAGCCTTCTTTTAGCTAATATGATTTGGGATAGACCTGTGAGCAATTGTATGCGGTTTATGTTGAAATCAATAGGTCCTAAGTCACTTTCTTTCCTCATAATGGCCTCTTTTACATGAAAAAATGTATGCAACAGATCATTCATGTCCATTGGGATGCTCAGGATATGGGCCATGAGGGCCTACTGTATGGGCGCCCTGTCGATCTCCAGCTCCTTAGCAATAGGATCACCATTATTGAATAATGTATGCAGTGCTGGCATAATCGCTTGTGCTCTGATGCTTTCAGGTATACACCTTTTCCGGTTATAATTGCAGCGATTGAGATTTTTTTGGTCGTCAACCATATCAAGCAGACTGTGTACACTGATGAGCAAAAGGATAACAATATTTTGAACTTTGACTTTCAGGCTCCATATCTTACCGTCCACTACAGCTTTGAACATGAGACTATCCTTATTTTATAGACCATCATCTTTGCTATCACATACATAACTTTAACTTGCAATAATTTAGCATATGGTGTGTTATTAGGTTGATTCCGAACCAAAAGGTCACTGGTTCAAGTTGAGGAGCAGCCATGAAGAATATTTTTCAAGAAAAGAGAATCATCCTGCTCATCGCCAGCAGTCTCTCGGCCAAGAAAATTGTCAAACTGCACCATGTAAGTGCCGTGACAGTTGGAAGAATATGAAATGACGTCCATCCATCCATTCAAAAGCCAAGAGGTAGATGTCCAGGCAAAATATCGGCGCCAACAAGTCGGCTCATCACAAGATCTATCAGTTCTGGCGCAACAAACATGGCATTGGAGGTGGCTCTTATGCTTTGTAAAAGTGAGAAAACAGATGTCCATGCAAGCACCGTGTGATGCACATTACACAAATCTGGAATGGTGGCCTAAAAAAAAGGTGAAGATGCCTCAAGTTCATTATTGTCATAAAAAGCGTCTGCTCGAGTTTACAAAAAAGTATGAAAAGTGGACAGTAGAAGATTGGAAACGGGTGATGTGGAGCGATGAGATGAAAATCAGTAGATTAGGCTCTGATGGGTGCAAATGGGTCTCTGGAAGAAACAAGGGAAACAGATCAAGAAACTGAAGGAACTTTCAAATTCGGTGGACGAAGCCTGATGACATGGGTTTTTTCATAGTCAAAGGCATTGGAAACTTGACCAGGATCAATGGTCATTTTAATGCTGAGCTACAGTGGCATCTAAAAGTTTAGCCACCCCTGGTCAAAATTTCTGTTACTGTGAACATTTAAGTCAATTGAAGATTAAATGATCTCTAATAAAGATGACACATTTCCTTTGTATTTTAGGACAAAATACATATATATAATTGTTTACATTTTAAAAATTACAAAAAGGAAAATGGGCAGATGCCAAAGTTTGAGTACTCTGCATGGTTAGTAAATAGTATAATCCCCTGTTTCAAGTATCTCAGTTTGTAAATGCGTTTTGTAGCCAGCCAAGAATTTTTAAATTCTTGTTTGAGGGACTTTTTATCCATTCTTCCTTGGAAAATTCTTCCAGTTCTGTGAGATTCCTGGGTGGTCATCTTGCATGCATGCATGCTGCTATTTTGATGTCAGGCCACAGATTTTAAATAATGTTCAGATTGCGTTTTTTAAGGTAGTTTATTGTGGATTAAGATGTATGTTTAGGATCATTATCCAGTTGTAGAAGCCATCCTCTTTTCAACTTCAGGTTTTTTGTACAGATGGTGTTGTGTTTGCAATGGGAATTTGTTGAAATTTCATTGAATCCATTCTTCCCTCAACTCGTGAAATGTTCCCTGTGCCATTGGCTTCAACACAAAACCAAAAGCATGATTGATCAACCCACATGCTTAATGGTTGGCGAGATGTTCTTTTTCTGAAATTCTGCGCCCTGTTTACCATATATAACTTCGATCATTGTGGCCAAAGAGTTCTATTTTAACTTCATCGGTCCACAGGACTTGTTTCCAAAATGCATCAGACTTGTTGTTTTGCATATTACTGATGCTGAATTTTATGATGAGGACGCAGGAGAGGTTTTCTTCTGATGACTCTTCCATGGAGGCCATATTTGTGCAGGTGTCTCTGAACAATAGAACAATGTACCACAACTCCAGAGTCTGCTAAATCTTTCTGAAGGTCTTTTGCAGTCGAGCAGGGGTTCTGATTTGCCTCTCTAGCAATCCTACGAGCAGCACTCACTGAAATTTTGCTTGGTCTTCCAGACCTTATCATGACCTCAATTGTTCCTGTTAACTGCCATTTATTAATTACATTTCAAACTGAGGAAAGGGCAATTTGAAAACGCTTTGCTATGTTCTTATAGCCTTGTCCTGTTTTGTGGGCCTCCACCATTTTCATTTTCAGACTGCCAGGCAGCTGCTTAGAAAAACCCATTGCTGCAGTTTTTTGGCACAAGGTTAGAGGAGGCTTGGTTTTTATAAAGCTGAGAAATTTGCATCACCTGGCCTTGTGATAGTGAACAAGCCATAACCCTAACAAGCAAATTAAGGTCTGAAACCTTGGTCAAACTTATCTGAGCACACAAATCTCCCAGGGTGCCCATACTTTAGCATCAGACCATTTTCATTTCTGTAATTTTTAAAATGTAAAAAATTACAAATATATATATATATATATATATAATTTTTCTTGCCTAAAATACAAAAGAAATGTATCATCTTTAAGTTGTTTAGCCCTTTTACAGATCATTTCATCTTCAACTTGTTTAACTGTCCACAATAGCAGTAATTTTGACCAGGAGTGCTCAAACTTTTACATGCTACTGTTTATGTGAGTATCATATAAGACAAGTTACTTAATACACTTGAGTACTATGGGAATGAAAAGGACAACATAGTTTTCCAGCAGGACAATGATCTGAAGCATACGTCGAGATTGGCGAATAAATTATTCACTGACAATGAAGAAGAGGTGCTGAATTGACCCACACAGTACCCAGAGGTCAACCAAATCGAACAGTTGTGGATAGAGCTGAAGAAAAAGCTGTATACATACCCAAGTGAGTTGACCAGTATGCACCAACTTTGAGAACTGGGATCAGATTTCAGTCAAGACATGCTTGAATCTTATCGACAGCATGCCCAGAAGAATTCAGACATTGTTGTACAAAATAAGAAAAACTAAACTTTAGATTTTTAGGAGCAAATCAGTAAAATGCAGTGACATGACAAGAATCTACATAACTAATCATATGCTAAATTTATGTATGAGAAAGCCAGGATGATTGTCTATAAAATAATGGTGTTATTATTATTTATTCTTATAGCATCATTTATTCCATGGCGCTTTACATGTGAGGAGGGGTGTACATAATAAAAAAAAAAGTACAGTGATTTTAAACAACACAGGTCACAACTGGTACAGGAGGAGAGAGGACCCATGAGGGTTCAAAATCTACAAGGGCTGGGTGAGGATACCGTAGGTGAAGGCAGAGCTGGTCGTGCAGCGGTGTGGTGGATCAGTGGTTACTGCAGGTTGTAGGCTGGTCGGAAGAGGTAGGTCTTCAGGTTCCTTTTGAAGGTTTCCACGGTAGGAGAGAGTCTGATATGTTGGGGTACAGAGTTCCAGAGTAGGGGGGATCCGCGGGGAAATCTTGTATGCAATTGTGGGAAGAGGAGATAAGAGGGGAGTAGAGAAGGAGATCTTGTGAGGATCGGAGGTTGCGTGCAGGCAGTCTCACTTTCGTAACAGTAGTGGATGGTGAGATATAGAGTCTGAAAGTCAAAAGTTCAAAACATTGTTACCCTTTTGCTCATCAGTGTATTTGCTGTCTGTGAAGTTCCAGTGTTTGTTTATGAGTATTAAGATGGCCCACAACTTGTCTGATATCATCCTCTAATCTCTGTACCTTCTCAGTAATCTGTGACAGGCTAGAAGGGAATATATTTCAGTTTTGTATGTGGTCTCCATCCTATGTATATATTGCTCCATATCTTGTTTAGTAGGGATAGACACTATATGATGTTTCAGATCAATTATGGTGTTCCCCATATCATAATATGCTGTGGCTGGGAGAGGTGGTCAATTCTGCTCTGAAGCAAGCGCTTCTGAGTATATGGTCTTCGGTGAGTGTATAATTAAACTTGTGGAGCTGTTCTCTTGTCAGGCTGTAGTACTTACAGACTTGACCTGTCCGGGATCATGAGGGATATGACTGCTTCTGTTACAGGCAGATGATGGATGAATATCACAGCCATTATCTGCCTGAAAAGATGTGGCCTTGGCTTGTGAGCCCGCATCAGGGCCAGGGAGCCGATACATGATGTAACTGTATGTTATATGTTGGTAAGGAGTTAATTAAGCTAAGCATTTTCTGCAACTTATATGTTAGAATAGCTATATTGATTATTTTCTTTAGTAGTTTGAGAACCAGATTGAAAGCTAGGTTCAATAATCCTTTGTCAAATATTGCTTACTTAGAATCTTAAGACTGATCATGGCTATTATGAGTGTTACTCTTCATTACAACTTCATAAAGAGCTTGTCCCACCTCGGAAGTATGCTTAGCAGGTTTAGGATCTATGAGAGGGTCAACTTCATGGCCAAGTTTCTATTATCGGTGGCATGAGATATGGCCTTTATCTAAATGCAAGTTTTAGTTTTCAAACGTACAATTCAGACATTTATGGCATATTCTGTGGTATCTCTGAGACTGGGAAACCACTTTAAGGGAGTAATCCACTCATTGTTTCTTTTTTTTTCTTCCTACTTACCACATATAATAGCAGATCTCCCACATGAGATTGTTAGTATTGCTCGGTTTATCCTAAAAATAGTAAATTGCATCTAAAATACAGATAGATTTTTTTCTGTAGTTATGAATGCAGATTTTGTGCTCAGACCTTTGGGACATTGAAACATTGTTTCTAAAATATGTTCAAATTCTGCACAATGGGAGTTTTGTAAATGTTTTCAGAATGCTAAGTCTAGCACTGTGATATTCATTTAGGATGAATAGTAATGAATGGATGTTGCTACAAATTGGTCAGTTGTTTGGAAAACAAATCCGCTGATTACAGCATTGGTGATTATGGTAAAGTTAGCATTTTATACACAATGCTGTAATAAACCTGTAAGAGAAGTAAATAGAGTCTGACATATTACAAGAATACATTATTTGCTATTTTAAAGTTCTGTGCGAGAGGATAATTGGTTTGGATGTTCATGAATGCTTTTCAAACAAATTGGGTTCTAAGAGAAAATGCCACGTTTTGTGAAACAAACTCTTTGACTTAATAATTTAGGAACCTACTAAAATAAATTAGAGCGTTATTGATTTTGCAGCCAGAATAGAGTCTAATACATTGGTTGATTTGTTAACATAAATTTGTTGTACAAGTTCTTTTTCTGATACTATTAATGTGTCTATAACTCCACTTATGTTATCATTTATGAAAGCAACAACCTAAATCCCAATCTAAACAGTGTATTGTTTTTTTTAAGGAATGATGACTTTGGGACCTAGTGGCGCAGGCAAAACAAAGTGCATTAATGTTCTAATGAAAGCAATGACGGACTGTGGGGCACCTCACAAGGAAATGAGAATGAACCCTAAAGCCATCACTGCTTCTCAGATGTTTGGCACACTTGATGTGGCCACAAATGATTGGACAGATGGTATATTTTCAACTTTGTGGAGAAAAACATTAAAAGCAAAGAAGGTAAATTCAGCAAGTCAAACTGACAATAACATATGCTTGACTTACGTAAACCAGTGAATAGAAGAATACAAAGTTAAGAGAGTTATCTAAAATATTATCAAGCTTTATTATAAGGAAAGTAGAATAGAGCCCATTATTGGATAAATTATCCTCACAGGTTCAAATACATTTTTAGAGGATTGTTTTTACTCAATTCTACCTAGAACACCTTATAAGTGATTCTTGATGATCTCAAATATCTCCTCTGTGAATTGAGGAATAATGACCATGTCCAATCACCACTTCTATAGACAGTGAATGGAGCAGTGGTTGCACCTGCTCATTCCTACTTCATTCACACCGGAGATTTTGGAATCCTAATTTTTGTGATTGGTGGGGTCCAAGCAGCTGGACCCACAGTAATCATATATTTAACTGCTGTAACTAAGTCACAATAAATCTTGCTCACACAGTGTACTTTATGTCATTTCTGCAATTTTAACCAGAATTCAAATTATTTTTTGTAGTAAATTGTGTCCCTTGCGTATAATTGTGTGCATGACGTATACAATGTTTATATAGACATATTGATTTCATTTCCAGGGAGAGCATATTTGGATAGTCTTGGATGGCCCAGTAGATGCCATATGGATTGAGAATTTGAATTCTGTTCTGGATGATAACAAAACTCTCACTTTGGCAAATGGGGACCGTATTCCAATGGCACCCAACTGCAAAATTGTGTTTGAACCTCACAACATTGATAATGCTTCTCCAGCCACTGTGTCTCGTAATGGAATGGTGTTCATGAGTTCTTCTGTGTTAGACTGGAGACCTGTGCTAAAGGCTTGGTTGCGTACCCTACCAGCAAATCAGCAAGATATCCTATGGAACTGCTTTGACAGTATCTTCCAGGTATTTATTATACCCTATTATAGCTTTACATCCCACTAATTTGTATTAGGTTATTTTCTAGTAAGCCTTAACTATGCTGATTGGTATCATTCACCACTAAAAAATCTCTTAGTATGAATATCGAATTCTTGAGTGAACTTTAATTGACTCTTGGTGTTCACTTTGTATCTTCATTATGTGATTAGGCTTCAAATGTTCCAGTATAATTTTTACAATGTTTATAAGCAGAAATCTAAATCGATAGATGGCCATATAAATCGGACCGAGATCAGACCACAGTGCATGGACTTGCCGGTGGGTCTCCTGACCTGAGTGTGATAGCTGCATAGAAATACATGGAGCTGTCAGACTTGGGTCAGAAGACCTACCGGCCAGTCTTTTTCTGTGCTGCCCGATTTATATGGCTGTCTGACTGTGCTCTAACTGTAACCATCCACAGGTGATAACAAGAACAGAAACATTGTTATAAATGCTCATACTGCATAAATTAGAAAATTAATTTTTCAATTTGTGTTTTTGCTTGGTCTCTGAATTGAGATAATTAATAACAGATTGATGATTTACAAAGCGTTTTGCCAACGTGTAGGCTCAGTTCTGCTTTATTGACAATCTGGACATCTGTGTGAATCTGGTATAAGTTCAGTACTTCTGCAAAGCCCTTTACCCATTGTATACTAAAATGGTGTTTGACTAAATCAGTTTTGAATATAGAAGTCTAGAAGAAATTGCAATTCACACTTGGCTTTCTCAAAAAAATTAGAGCTGAACAAAACTATTCTAGTATTTGGTTTCAGTATATTCCTATTTGCTCTTGGAGGGCACAATGCAGGCTACAATGCATTGTTCCATCTCACTCACTTTAGCCATTTTCATCACCATCGGTTCTTATTCGGCAGTTGATCTGTAAATGTACTGTATGTATACATTTTTGGATATAATACAGTATATTTACAGTAAAATTTTACGTAGGTGTGGAGAAAATCCTATAAAGTAAGAATGCTATCAGAAATAGAAGTGTTAATTTACTTTTATCAATTAACAAAATATGAAATCTAAATTAAATCAGTATTTGGTGTGACCACACTTTGCTTTCGAAACAGAATCAATTCTATGTACACTTACACACAGTTTTTGAAAGGTACTAGGCAGGAAAGGTGTTTCAAACATCTTGGAGAACTAACCACAGATCTGTGGATGTAGGCTTACATAAATCTGTGATTTCATGTAATCTCAGACAGAATCGATGATGTTGAGATCAGTACCATCCTGACACAGGAGACCGAGATCCTGGGAGCTAATCCCATAACCTGTCACACACCAGGCAAGTTTGATGCAACTGGCTGCAACCAGTCTTATTGGCTCTATATATAATTCAGCAAAAACAAAACATAAATTATAGAAAATAAAATCATAGGCCGCCTGGCAGCAAACGATACATGAAAATCATTAATCAGGAGAGATGGGCCCAGTGCACAACATCCCAAACAATTGCTTTACTCACACAGCATATACGTAATTACAGAGAATATTACCTGTATGTACAGTACTGTGCACACATAAGTGTGTGTGTATATATATAGATACATATCTATATATAATAGCAATTACTGTGTTAGTAAAATGATTTTAAGAATTCATTGCTGGCTTTCTTGTGAAGGAAAACTCCTTTGTGTGTCTGCTGGGTGAGGAAAATAATTGCAGTAATCTTTCACAGTGGGATTCTAATGGGAAAGGTCTGAAAATCCTCTTAATTTGAGAAGTGCCTGGGAATAATTCTACATAGGAGCATACAATACAGTACACATCAAAAGACATTAGCGATTATAAAGCCAATGCTGCTACAATACGTCTCCTTTCTTAGTTGGCATAGGGTGTGATTTAAATGGAAGAAAGTTAATGGCACCTTTATGTGCAAAATTATCAGTTTATAGAGTTATTTATTGTAGCATTATTAAAATGTATAGAAGTTATCATGGGTTGTATGATGCATGATATTAAACATATTGCTGCTAGTCAAGCACTGTCAGTTCCAAATAAGCATTTGAGGAGAGAGCTGTATCTCATTTAAGCAAGACAATACAACTTAGCATCATATTGGTATGTGTGTTTAAATAGCCCCTGTGTCCAATAAAAAAAAAGTAAAAATAATTAAAAACTCGTAACTTTTAATTAATAATATTTCACAGAAACAGTATGGTTTAATTGTCAAATGCTAATATATTTAAGCAATAAATATCCATAGCCACAGAAAGCTATAAAAAGAACCTGTCACCACAAATTTTGTAATGTAAAGTAAAGACATGGCTCTAATGGCGCTGTAATACAGATTACATTGATACCTTTGAAGACAAAATCGGCTTTGTGGTTCTTCTTTATTTACCAATTGAAGTTTTCTGCTAATTAGATTTTGGTGCACAGGGGCTGGATTGTGCACTGGGTATTCTCCCCCCTGTCTGAGATTCCCCAGCCCTTCCGCCTGCTTCCAGTCTGTAAATTATACACCTTCTTTTGGTCACTGCTGAGATTTCAAAAAGGTGAGTCCAGTCATTCACAGACCGGAGGCAGGAGGAGTGGCCAGGGAATCGCAGACAAGAAGGAGAAGACCCAATTCACAGCCCAGCTGCTGTGCACTTAAATACAATTAGCAGAAAACTTCAAATGGTGATTAAAGAAGAACAACAAAGCAGATTTCTTCTCCAATGGTATTGTCACAACTCTGTTGTCGGATGTCCCAAACCAGGGGTGCCTTCCCTTTCCCTAATGCTAGGGGGCGCACTAGCTCGTCCTGTGCCCGGATTACATCTGAAGGTGAAGATGCCGGGGCCACGTACCTTGCCTTATGTCCTAAATCTGTCTTCAGTCTATACCCTTCCTCCACCCAGGGGAGAGGGGAGTAGTAGTGCACTGTAGTACACCAACAGATTAACAAGCTAATAAGAACAGGGGTAACGAAAAATACAAAACATACAAATATGCACTCACATATAACAGAGGTATTTGTTATGATTCGGTAGCTGAGGAGTGCAGGCAAAAAGGCAATACACCAGAGCAGTTGGAATCTATGAGATTGCAGTACCCTGACTAACCACCACAACTAGAGGCAGCCGTGGAGCGTTCCTACGTTGGTCCTAGACGCCTCGTCACAGCCTGAGAAACTAACTACACCTAAAGATAGAAATAGGAAAGCTATCTGCCCCGGAGCAGAACCCCAAAGATAATAGCAAGCCCCCAAACATGTAATGGCGGTTAGACAAGAAGAAATACTGACACAGACAGAAAATAGTATGAGCAAACGTTGGGGCCCAAACTAACTAAATAGAAAATGATAGGAAGGGTACTTACTGCAATCCCAAAAAAACCCTGAAAGCACCAACTCTACTAATTTCAAAAACACCTGAGATCACACGACCTCTACCACCTAAATTAGCTCTCTGGTGTAACAAAATCAAAACAGCAGCCACTGAAAAAACTGGAAAAAGCAAAAGTACAAACATCAGTGGCTGAACTAAACTGAGAGGGCAAAAGCCCCCTGAGGGGACCCAGAAGGCCCCACAGAAGTGCAGGACAAAATGCAAAAATCAAGCACAGAAACAAAAAGAAGAAAATGTCTTATCTGTTAGAAGGAGATGCAGACACGACACAGCAGGCTACAAGGGAAACTGGAATCAAGGATTCAGACCAGAACAATTGATCACCGGCAACCCTGATGGGAAGGTGACTCCCTTATATAAGACCAGTCAGTAACACCTGATTCCCAGTCCTCACAATCTTCACTGAACAGACCAGTACCGCTTGTAACCACCAGAGGGAGCCTCTGCTCAGAACTCATCTCAAGCCCATTCACAACAGTACCCCCCCCTTGAGGAGGGGTCACCGAACCCTCATTTGAGCAACCAGGTCGGTCAGGATGAGTTCTATGATACGCACGGATGAGTCTCCTAGCATGGATGTCCGAAGCAAACACCCAAGAATTGTCTTCCTGACCATAACCTCTCCACTTAACCAAATACTGGAGTTTCCGTCTAGAAAAACGAGAATCTAATATTTTCTCAACCACATACTCCAGATTGCCCTCAACCAAAACAGGGTCAGGAGGCACAGCAGCAGGAACCACTGGCTCAACAAACCTCTTCAACAAGGACTTGTGGAACACGTTATGGATCTTAAATGTCCCTGGAAGAAGCAAACGAAAAGAAACAGGATTAAGAATCTCCATGATCTTATAAGGTCCAATGAACCTAGGCTTAAATTTAGGAGATGCTACTCTCATAGGAATATTTTTTGAGGACAACCAGACCAAGTCCCCTACTTTAAACCGAGGACCATCAGTCCTATGCCGGTTAGCAAACCGCTGGGCCCTCTCTTGAGAGAGGGACAACCTCTCCACTACCTGGTCCCAAATCTGTTGCATACGCTCCACAACAGAGTCAACACCCGACAGACAGAAGCCTCCGTCTGTCCCGAAGAAAATCGAGGGTGAAACCCAGAATTACAGAAAAATGGAGACATCAAAGTGGCAGAGCTAGCCCTATTATTAAGAGCAAACTCAGCCAAAGGCAAAAAAGAAACCCAGTCATCCTGATCAGCAGACACAAAGCATCTTAAATAAGTCTCCAATGTCTGGTTTGTTCTCTCAGTTTGACCATTGGTCTGAGGATGAAACGCCGAGGAGAAAGACAATTGAACACAAAGTTTAGAACAAAAGTCCTCCAAAATCTGGAAACAAACTGGACTCCTCTGTCAGACACAATGTTCTCAGGAATGCCGTGTAAACGAACCACGTGCTGAAGGAACAAAGGCACCAATTCAGAGGAGGAAGGCAACTTAGGCAATGGCACAAGATGTATCATCTTGGAAAACCTATCACAAATCACCCAGATGGCGGTCATTCTCTGAGAAACAGGAAGGTCGGAAATGAAATCCATAGAGATATGGGTCCATGGTCTCTTGGGCACAGGCAATGGCATCAACAAACCACCAGAGCGAGAGCAAGGCTTGGAGCGAGAGCAAGTCCCGCAGGACTGCACAAATTCCCTGACATCACGAGACAAGGTAGGCCACCAAAAGGACCGACTAACCAAGTCTCTGGTACCAAAAATTCCGGGATGCCCAGCCAACGCGGAACAATGAATCTCAGACATCACACTCTTTTTCCACTGGTCCGGGACAAACAATTTTCCAACAGGGCAGCGCTCGGGCCTATCCTCCTGACACCCCTCCAGAGCAAGTCTCAAATTGGGTGAGATGGCAGAAAGAACTACACCCTCTTTCAAAATAACAGAAGGATCAGATAACTCAGGAGAGTCCGCAAGGAAACTCCTCGAGAGAGCATCCGCCTTAACATTCTTAGAGCCAGGAAGAAAGGAAACCACAAAATTAAAACGTGTGAAAAACAAGGCCCACCTGGCCTGTCTAGGATTGAGTCGCTTGGCAGATTCCAGATAAACCAGATTCTTATGGTCCGTAAGGATCACCACCCGATGTTTGGCTCCCTCCAGCCAATGTCTCCACTCTTCAAAAGTCCACTTCATGGCCAATAACTCCCGATTACCCACGTCATAATTACGTTCAGTAGGAGAAAATTTTCGAGAGAAAAAGGCACAAGGGTTACTTTTAGAGGTCTCTGGATCTTTTTGGGACAAAACGGCACCTGCCCCAATTTCAGAGGCATCAACCTCCACCTGAAATGGCAGAGAAACATCAGGCTGCCGTAGAACAGGAGCAGAAGTGAATCTCTGCTTAAGTTCCTGAAATGCAGAGACTGCCTCAGGAGGCCAATTAACCACATCAGAACCCTTTTTGGTCAAATCAGTTAATGGTTTAACAATAACCGAGAAATTACCAATAAATTTAGATAAAAATTGGCAAAACCCAAAAATCTTTGAAGAGCCTTTAATGAAGTAGGTTGGACCCAATCACAGATGGCCTGAACCTTGACCGGGTCCATTTCAATAACAGATGGGGACAAAATGAATCCCAGAAATGAGATCCTCTGTACGCCAAAAAGACACTTTGATCCCTTCACATACAGAGCATTCTCTCTCAAAATCTGGAATACAGTTCGAACATGTTTCACATGAGAGTCCCAGTCATTGGAAAAAATCAAGATATCATCCAAATAAACAATCAGAAATTTATCCACAAAATCCCTGAAAATGTCATTCATGAAGGACTGGAAGACAGAAGGAGCATTAGTGAGCCCAAAGGGCATCACAAGGTACTCAAAATGCCCCTCCGGGGTATTGAATGCCGTCTTCCATTCATCCCCGTGCTTAATGCGAATAAGGTTATATGCCCCCCTGAGGTCAAGCTTGGTAAACCAAGTAGCGTTTTTCACCCTGGAAAACAGGTCAGAAATCAAGGGTAACGGGTATTGATATTTCACAGTAATATTGTTCAAAAGACGATAATCAATACACGGCCTTAATGAACCATCCTTTTTGGCCACAAAGAAAAAACCGGCACCTAAGGGTGAAGAGGATGGTCTGATATGACCTTTCTCCAATGACTCCTTGATATAAGACCGCATAGCGTCATGTTCAGGTACAGACAAGTTAAAAAGGCGACCTTTAGGGAATTTACTACCAGGCACTAATTCAATAGCGCAGTCATAGCTCCTATGGGGAGGCAAGGATGCAGATTTACTTTCGCTAAACACATCAGAAAAAATCAATCAAAAAGTCAGGAACATCCTGAGCCTGGGGGGAGGCAGAAAAAACAGGAGTGTTGGTATTAACACATTGGCAGCCCCAACTGGTTACAGACACAGATTTCCAATCCAAAACAGGATTATGAGACTGTAACCAAGGGAAACCCAGTACGATAATATCATGCAGATTATACAGAACCAAAAATTTGCAGCACTCTTGATGATCAGGTTCAACCCTCATTATAACCTGAGTAGAGAACTGAGGTTTATTCTCAGCCAAAGGGGTAGAATCGATCCCCAGAAGGGGAATAGACTTCTGTAGGGGTATCAAGGGAAACCCACAACGTTTAGCAAAATCATAATCCATCAGGTTAATAGCTGCTCCAGAATCAACGAAAGCCTGAGCAGAAAATGAGGACAGAGAGCATATCAGAGTGACAGTTAGTAAAAACTTAGTCTGAACACTACCCAAGACAACTGAGCGTGCAAAACGTCCTCCCCGCTTAGGGCAGACTGAAATAGCATGAGAGGCATCACCACAGTAGAAACATAACCCATTGCACTTTCGAAACTCATGACGCTGTGCCCCAGACACCACTCTATCACACTGCATGGATTCAGAAGCAGGTTCACAAGGCAACACTATTCCACGCATACTTCTCCGCTCACGCAAAAGTCTGTCAATTTGAATCGCTAATGACATAGAATCATTGAGACCAGAGGGGACAGGGAATCCCACCATAACATCCTTTACATTATCTGACAGCCCCTTCCGAAAAAGGGCCGCCAAAGCGTCGTCATTCCACTTGGTCAGGACTGCCCACCTACGGAATCTCTGACAGTATAACTCAGCGTCATCAAGCCCCTGATTTAATGCCAACAAGGCTTTTTCAGCTTGATCAGTGACATTAGGCTCATCGTACAATAACCCCAAAGCCTGAAAAAATGCATCAACATCACTCAAAACAGGATCCCCAGGTGTCAGGGAAAAAGCCCAATCCTGAGGATCGCCGCGCAGGAGAGAGATGACAATTTGAACCTGCTGCGCTGCGTTTCCTGAGGACTTAGATTTTAAGGCAAAAAACAATTTACAATTATTTTTGAAATTCTGAAACTTAGCTCGATCCCCTAAAAACAAATCTGGCATGGGAATCTAGGTTCCACAACAGGCAACCTAGCAAGATAGGTAGCAATACTCCGAACCTCAGTGGCAAGCTGATCCACACGGCCAGACAACTGTGCAAACTCCATTGAGAGAAAAAAAAAATCCTCCCCAGCACCCAGAGATACAGAGGGAAAAAAAAAATGCAACAAACAGAAAAATATCTCTGACAACTCTGACAACCTTTTTTTTTTTTTTTTTTCTTTCACAATATTTTTTCCCTTCTGTGAGACCATACAATTTTCAATTTTTTTGGCCGTGATACTGTTATGATTCGGTAGCTGAGGAGTGCAGGCAAAAAGGCAATACACCAGAGCAGTTGGAATCTATGAGATTGCAGTACCCTGACTAACCACCACAACTAGAGGCAGCCGTGGAGCGTTCCTACGTTGGTCCTAGACGCCTCGTCACAGCCTGAGAAACTAACTACACCTAAAGATAGAAATAGGAAAGCTATCTGCCCCGGAGCAGAACCCCAAAGATAATAGCAAGCCCCCAAACATGTAATGGCGGTTAGACAAGACGAACTACTGACACAGACAGAAAATAGTATGAGCAAACGTTGGGGCCCAAACTAACTAAATAGAAAAGGATAGGAAGGGTACTTACTGCAATCCCAAAAAAACCCTGAAAGCACCAACTCTACTAATTTCAAAAACACCTGAGATCACACGACCTCTACCACCTAAATTAGCTCTCTGGTGTAACAAAATCAAAACAGCAGCCACTGAAAAAACTGGAAAAAGCAAAAGTACAAACATCAGTGGCTGAACTAAACTGAGAGGGCAAAAGCCCCCTGAGGGGACCCAGAAGGCCCCCACAGAAGTGCAGGACAAAATGCAAAAATCAAGCACAGAAACAAAAAGAAGAAAATGTCTTATCTGTTAGAAGGAGATGCAGACACGACACAGCAGCTACAAGGGAAACTGGAATCAAGGATTCAGACCAGAACAATTGATCACCGGCAACCCTGATGGAAGGTGACTCCCTTATATAAGACCAGTCAGTAACACCTGATTCCCAGTCCTCACAATCTTCACTGAACAGACCAGTAACCGCTTGTAACCACCAGAGGGAGCCTCTGCTCAGAACTCATCTCAAGCCCATTCACAACAGGTATTCACAGATTAGTGAAGGATAGGGTTAAACCAAAGTAGGAGAAGGAAGGAAATTATCACACTCACAAAACCAAGCAAATGTCCCAGATAAACCCACCAACCACCTACTCAAATAACCACCAACAACTATCCTCCAAGCCATTGTTATGTTACGGTAGCTGAGGAGTGCAAGCAAAAAAGGAAATACACCAGAGCAGTTGGAATCTATGAGATTGCAGTACCCTGACTAACCACCACAACTAGAGGCAGCCGTGGAGCGTTCCTACGTTGGTCCTAGACGCCTCGTCACAGCCTGAGAAACTAACTACACCTAAAGATAGAAATAGGAAAGCTATCTGCCCCGTAGCAGAACCCCAAAGATAATAGAAAGCCCCCAAACATGTAATGGCGGTTAGACAAGAGGAAATACTGACACAGAAAGAAAATAGTATGAGCAAAAGCTGGGGCCCAAACTATCTAAATAGAAAAGGACAGGAAGGGTACTTACTGCAATCCCAGAAAACCCTGAAAAACACCAACTCTACTAATTTCAAAATCACCTGAGATCACACGACCTCTACCACCTAAATTAGTTCTCTGGTGTAACAAAAACAGCAGCCACTGAAAAAACTGGAAAAAGCAAAAGTACAAAACACAGTGGCTGAACTAAACTGAGAGGGCAAAAGCCCCCGGAGGGGACCCAGAAGGCCCCCACAGAAGTGCAGGACCAAATGCAAAAATATAGCAAAAACACAAAATAAGAAATTGTCTTATCTGATAGCAGGAGATGCAGACACGACACAGCAGGCTACAAGGGAAACTGGAAAGAAGGATTCAGACCAGAACAATTGATCACCGGCAACCCTGATGGGAAAATGATTCCCTTAAATAAGACCAATCAGTAACACCTGATTCCCAGTCCTCACAATCCTCACTAGTACCGCTTGTAACCACCAGAGGGAGCCTCTGCTCAGAACTCATCTCAAACCCATTCACAACAGTACCCCCCCTTGAGGAGGGGTCACCGAACCCTCATTTGAGCAACCAGGTCGGTCAGGATGAGTTCTATGATACGCACGGATAAGTCTCCTAGCATGGATGTCCGAAGCAAACACCCAAGAATTATCTTCCTGACCATAACCTCTCCATTTAACCAAATACTGGAGTCTTCGTCTAGAAAAACGAGAATCCAATATTTTCTCAACCACATACTCCAGATTGCCCTCAACCAAAACAGGGTCAGGAGGCACAGCAGCAGGAACCACTGGCTCAACAAACCTCTTCAACAAGGACTTGTGGAACACGTTATGGATCTTAAATGTCCCTGGAAGAAGCAAACGAAAAGAAACAGGATTAAGAATCTCCATGATCTTATAAGGTCCAATGAACCTAGGCTTAAATTTAGGAGATGCTACTCTCATAGGAATATTCTTTGAGGACAACCAGACCAAGTCCCCCACTTTAAACCGAGGACCATCAGTCCTATGCCGGTTAGCAAACCGCTGGGCCTTCTCCTGAGAGAGGGACAACCTCTCCACTACCTGGTCCCAAATCTGCTGCATACGCTCAACAACAGAGTCAACACCTGGACAGACAGAAGCCTCCGTCTGTCCTGAAGAAAATCGAGGGTGAAACCCAGAATTACAGAAAAACGGAGACATCAAAGTGGCAGAGCTAGCCCTATTATTAAGAGCAAACTCAGCCAAAGGCAAAAAAGAGACCCAGTCATCCTGATCAGCAGACACAAAGCATCTTAGATAAGTCTCCAATGTCTGGTTTGTTCTCTCAGTTTGACCATTGGTCTGAGGATGAAATGCCGAGGAGAAAGACAATTGAACACCCAGTTTAGAACAAAAAGTCCTCCAAAATCTGGAAACAAACTGGACTCCTCTGTCAGACACAATGTTCTCAGGAATGCCGTGTAAACGAACCACGTGCTGAAGGAACAACGGCACCAATTCAGAGGAGGAAGGCAACTTAGGTAATGGCACAAGATGTATCATTTTGGAAAACCTATCACAAATTACCCAGATGGTGGTCATTCTTTGAGAAACAGGAAGATCGGAAATGAAATCCATAGAGATATGGGTCCATGGTCTCTTGGGCACAGGCAATGGCATCAACAAACCACTAGAGCGAGAGCAAGGCTTGGAGCGAGAGCAAGTCCCGCAGGACTGCACAAATTCCCTGACATCGCGAGACAAGGTAGGCCACCAAAAGGACCGACTAACCAAGTCTCTGGTACCAAAAATTCCGGATGCCCAGCCAATGCGGAACAATGAATCTCAGACATCACACTCTTTTTCCATTGGTCCGGGACAAACAATTTTCCAACAGGGCAGCGCTCGGGCCTATCCTCCTGACACACCTCCAGAGCAAGTCTCAAATTGGGCGAGATGGCGGAAAGAACTACACCCTCCTTCGAAATAACAGAGGGATCAGATAGCTCAGGAGAGTCCGCAAGGAAACTCCTCGAGAGGGCATCCGCCTTAACATTCTTAGTGCCAGGAAGAAAGGAAACCACAAAATTAAAACGTGTGAAAAACAAGGCCCACCTGGCCTGTCTAGGATTGAGTCGCTTGGCAGATTCCAGATAGACCAGATTCTTATGGTCCGTAAGGACCACCACCTGATGTTTGGCTCCCTCCAGCCAATGTCTCCACTCTTCAAAAGCCCACTTCATGGCCAATAACTCCCGATTACCCACGTCACAATTACGTTCAGTAGGAGAAAATTTTCGAGAGAAAAAGGCACAAGGGTTACTTTTAGAGGTCTCTGGATCTTTTTGGGACAAAACGGCACCTGCCCCAATTTCAGAGGCATCAACCTCCTCCTGAAATGGCAGAGAAACATCAGGCTGCCGTAGAACAGGAGCAGAAGTGAATCTCTGCTTAAGTTCCTGAAACGCAGAGACTGCCTCAGGAGGCCAATTCACCACATCAGAACCCTTTCTGGTCAAATCAGTTAATGGTTTAACAATAACCGAGAAATTACCAATAAATTTACGATAAAAATTGGCAAAACCCAAAAATCTCTGAAGAGCCTTTAATGAAGTAGGTTGGACCCAATCACAGATGGCCTGAACCTTGACCGGGTCCATTTCAATAACAGATGGGGACAAAATGAATCCCAGAAATGAGATCTTCTGTACGCCAAAAAGACACTTTGATCCCTTCACATACAGAGCATTCTCTCTCAAAATCTGGAATACAGTTCGAACATGTTTCACATGAGAGTCCCAGTCATTAGAAAAAATCAAGATATCATGCAAATAAACAATCAGAAACTTGTCCACAAAATCCCTGAAAATGTCATTCATGAAGGACTGGAAGACGGAAGGAGCATTAGTGAGCCCAAAGGGCATCACAAGGTACTCAAAATGCCCTTCAGGGGTGTTAAATGCCGTCTTCCATTCATCCCCGTGCTTAATGCGAATAAGGTTATACGCCCCCCTGAGGTCAAGCTTGGTAAACCAATTAGCGTTTTTCACCCTGGAAAACAGGTCAGAAATCAAGGGTAACGGGTATTGATATTTCACAGTAATATTGTTCAAGAGACGATAATCAATACACGGCCTTAATGAACCATCTTTTTTGGCCACAAAGAAAAAACCGGCACCTAAGGGTGAAGAGGATGGTCTGATATGACCCTTCTCCAATGATTCCTTGATATAAGACCGCATAGCGTCATGTTCAGGTACAGACAAGTTAAAAAGGCGACCCTTAGGGAATTTACTACCTGGCACTAATTCAATAGCGCAGTCATAGCTCCTATGGGGAGGTAAGGATGCAGATTTACTTTCGCTAAACACATCAGAAAAATCAAACAAAAAGTCAGGAACATCCTCAGCCTGGGGGGAGGCAGAAAAAACAGGAGTGTTGGCACTAACACATTGGCAGCCCCAACTGGTTACAGACACAGATTTCCAATCCAAAACAGGATTATGAGACTGTAACCAAGGGAAACCCAGCACGATAATGTCATGCAGATTATATAGAACCAAAAATTTGCAGCACTCCTGGTGATCAGGTTCAACCCTCATTATCACCTGAGTAGAAAACTGGGGTTTATTCTCAGCCAAAGGGGTAGAATCGATCCCCAGTAAAGGAATAGACTTCTGTAGGGGTATCAAGGGAAACCCACAACGTTTAGCAAAATCATAATCCATCAGGTTAATAGCTGCTCCAGAATCAACGAAAGCCTGAGCAGAAAATGAGGACAGAGAGCATATCAGAGTGACAGTTAATAAAAACTTAGTCTGAACACTACCCAAGACAACTGAGCGTGCAAAATGTCTTCCCCGCTTAGGGCAGACTGAAATAGCATGAGAGGCATCACCACAGTAGAAACATAACCCATTGCGCTTTCGAAACTCATGACGCTGTGCCCCAGACACCACTCCATCACACTGCATGGGCTCAGCAGCTGGCTCACAAGGCAACACCACTCCACGCATACTTCTCCGCTCACGCAAACGTCTGTCAATTTGAATCGCCAATGACATAGAATCATTGAGACCAGAGGGACAGGGAATCCCACCATAACATCCTTTACATTATCCGACAGACCCTTCCGGAAAAGGGCCGCCAAAGCGTCGTCATTCCATTTGGTCAGGACTGCCCACCTACGGAATATCTGACAGTATAACTCAGCGTCATCAAGCCCCTGATTTAATGCCAACAAGGTTTTTTTCAGCTTGATCAGTGACATTAGGCTCATCGTACAATAACCCCAAAGCCTGAAAAAATGCATCAACATCACTCAAAACAGGATCCCCAGGTATCAGGAAAAAGCCCAATCCTGAGGATCGCCGCGCAGGAGAGAGAATGATAATTTGAACCTGCTGCGCTGCGTTTCCTGAGGACTTAGTTTTTAAGGCAAGAAACAATTTACAATTATTTTTGAAATTCGAAACTTAGCTCGATCCCCTAAAAAACAAATCTGGCATGGGGATCCAGGTTCCACACAGGAAACCTAGCAAGATATGCAGCAATACCTGAACTCAGTGGCAAGCTGATCCACACGGCCAGCCAACTGTGCAAACTCCATTGGGAAAAAGATCCTCCCCAGCACCCAAGATACAGAGGGAAAAAAAAAAAAAAAATGCAACAAACAAAAAATATCTCTGACAACTTTTCTTCCTTCAAAATATTTTTTCCCTTCTGTGAGTACCATACAATTTTTATGCCGGTGATACTGTTATGTTACGGTAGTGAGGAGTGCAAGCAAAAAAGGAAATACACCAGAGCAGTTGGAATCTATGAGATTGCAGTACCCTGACTAACCACCGCAACTAGAGGCAGCCGTGGAGCGTTCCTACGTTGGTCCTAGACGCCTCGTCACAGCCTGAGAAACTAACTACACCTAAAGATAGAAATAGAAAGCTATCTGCCCCGTAGCAGAACCCCAAAGAAATAAAAGCCCCAAACATGTAATGGCGGCAGGGGCGGAATATAGTGGAAGCAGGGGAAGCAGCTGCCACAGGGCCCGGGCTAGAAGGGGGGCCCCTCCCTGCTGCAGCTGCCCTGTGATTTAGGAGCAAAAAGGGGGGCCCGAGCACGCTGGCAAATATCCACGCTCGGGCCCCCTCCAACATTTGTTCAGGCTTCTGACTCTGAACGCTGATGCATAACAACACTGTGTTGTTTAAAGAGACACTACAGTGTTGTAATGCAGACAGCGAACAGAAATGAGCACTGTAGCTTTAAGCTGCGGCCCAGTGCATTAATGGTCCATCTGTCACCAGCGTGTGTGCATGTGGGGGCGGACAGCAGACGGCCAGGCAGCCACATGAAGCAGCAGGCTGACTGGAACAAGCAGTGGAAGCCGGGCGAGCAGGGTGAGTACCGTGAGTCTCTCAACAGTGAGAAGAGGCTTGCTGCTCATGGTGACTGGGAGGGCAGGTGCAGGCAGGGATCTAACAGGGCCACATTCAACAGGGCCAGGCCCCAGGCTGCAGTGCAGGGGCCCACATTCAACACAGGGCCCAGGTAGCAAGGGCCCGCATTCCAACAGGGCCTCGGGCTCCTGGCCTGTTTGACGCAAGCCTCAAGTCACCACTAACCTCCCCCTGGGCCCTGTTGGGCACGGGACCTCAGTCACCAGTAGCCTCCCCCGGCCCAGTAACAGCCTCATGGTTGCTACAAGTGACGAGTGACACCCCTGATCTTGCTACATGTGACAAGTAACAACCTCAGCTCTGCTACAAGTAACAAGTAACAACCTCAGCTCTGCTACTGTGACAAGTAACAACCTCAGCTCTGCTCATGTGACAAGTAACAAACTCAGCTCTGCTCATGTGACAAGTAGCAACCTCAGCTCTGCTCATGTGACAAGAAACAACCTCAGCTCTGTACATTGACAAGTAACCTCAGCTCGTGCTACATGTGACAAGTAGCAACCTCGGCTCTGCTACATGTGACAATAACAACCTCAGCTCTGCTACATGTGACAAGTAGCAACCTCAGCTCTGCTCATGTGACAAGTAACAACCTCAGCTCTGCTCATGTGACAGTAACAACCTCAGCTCTGCTACATGTGACAAGTAGCAACCTCGGCTCTGCTACATGTGACAAGTAACAAACCTCGGCTCTGCTACATGTAACAACCTCAGCTCTGCTACATGTGACAAGTAGCAACCTCAGCTCTGCTCATGTGACAAGTAACAACCTCAGCTCTGCTCATGTGACAAGTAACAACCTCAGCTCTGCTACATGTGACAAGTAACAACCTCAGCTTGCTACATGTGACAAGTAGCAACCTCAGCTCTGCTACATGCGAGGAGTGACAGCCCATCTCTGCTACATTGTGCGGAGCGACAGCCTCAGCTTGCTATACAAGTAGCAGAGCTGAGGCTGTCACTCCTCACATGTTGCAGAGATGGGCTGTCACTCCTTACATGTAGCAGAGCTGAGGCTGTCACTCCTCGAATGTAGCAAGCTGAGGCTGTCCCTACTCACATGTAGCAGAGCTGAGGCTGTTCCTCCTCACATGTAGCAGAGCTGAGGCTGTCATCCTCACATGTACAGAACTGAGTCTGTCACTCCTCACATGTAGCAGAGCTGAGCTGTCACTCCTCACATGTAGCAGAGCTGAGCTGTCACTCCTCACATGTGTAATTGGTGAGGGCGTGGTGCAGAAGTACGGTATACAGAACAATCTTAGATTAATTCTGTATACCGGGATGTTGTTCTATGAATAAATCATCCGTTTTGAAAGCAATTTGCAGGCTGGATTACAAGTTTCTTCACATATTTACTCTGGAGAAAGCCTACCTTTCGTCACTACCTCAGTTGCTTCCTGGGAGTTGTTTTTTTCTGTTATTTCACTATCATTACTCCAAAAACCTCTAATTTTGGATAATAAAGGTATCTTTCTTAACACAACTTGGGTAACGGGATGGCAACGCGCGCGAGGGGGGGGCCCATTGTATGAAGTTTGCTGTGGGGGGCCCTGCCGTTCCTAGTTACGCCCCTGAATGGCGGTTAGACAAGAGGAATACTGACACAGAAAGAAAATAGTATGAGCAAAGCTGGGGCCCAAACTATCTAAATAGAAAAGGCAGGAAGGGTACTTACTGCAATCCCAGAAAACCCTGAAAAACACCAACTTACTAATTTACAAAATCACCTGAGATCACACGACCTCTACCACCTAAATTAGTTCTCTGGTATAAACAAAAACAGCAGCCACTGAAAAAACTGGAAAAAGCAAAAGTACAAAACACAGTGGCTGAACTAAACTGAGAGGGCAAAAGCCCCCGGAGGGGACCCAGAAGGCCCCACAGAAGTGCAGGACCAAATGCAAAAATATAGCAAAAACACAAAATAAGAAATTGTCTTATCTGATAGCAGAGATGCAGACACGACACAGCAGGCTACAAGGGAAACTGGAAAGAAGTATTCAGACCAGAACAATGATCACCGCAACCCTGATGGAAAATGATTCCCTTAAATAAGACCAATCAGTAACACCTGATTCCCAGTCCTCACAATCCTCACTAGTACCGCTTGTAACCACCAGAGGGAGCCTCTGCTCAAACTCATCTCAAACCCATTCACAACAGCCATGCTGCTTGAGCTTGCTATGACGATTGTGTTGTCAGGACCCAGATTGTTTAGGTGGCTAACATGCACAGGTGAGAGCCCAGGCTCTCAGAGCTCTCAGTAGAGCAGACTAACCCTGCACTGCCCAAAGAAATTTACACTATTTAATAAGAAGGTGAAGTGCTTCTATTCAGCACGTAGTAGGAGAACTCAGACATTGTGGCCTTCTGGTCCTCTCTGTCGGCGTAAACCCATGACAGGTATCAAGTAATCTGTATTACAGAGCCATTACATACTGTCTATACTTTACATTACAGAATTTTGCTGACAGGTTCTCTTTAACAATACCCAGATGTTCATTAAAATACATTTATTAGAATAGTGTGTTAATACAGTTGAGAGGGCCACATTCATTTTTGTAATGAGGCATATATATCTGCATTTTGGGTGACTTGCATTTTTCCTTTGCAAGATGTGGAAAGTGATTTATTGTGCTTATGTGACCTATCGACTTTCTTTCTGACATTACACAGTATAGGATCATTTTTTAAAGCAATTTACAGGCTGTACCTGCTGTAATGTAATTATCTTACATTCCATTGAAATAACAACAGAATGCAGAAAGCACAGTGAATAAAATATTTTACAATGGTGTAAATGAAAAGTCACATTCTTATGTTGTATACAAATGTTAACATTTTAAATTTGAAGCATGATTTAAGGTACTGCCACACTAAACAATCCCGCTAGCGATAGCGATAAAGACGCATCTAATGCGATCGCTAGCGGGATTGTTTCTATATCCTAAGTGCGGCTTAACTAGCGATGTCGTTAGGACGCTATTGCGGTTAGCGATCTTCTTAACGACTTTAGCGGTACAAAAGTACCGCTAAAATCGCTAAGAAAAGGTGCCACACTTAGCGATATATACTTACCTGCGGGGGGGCCGACGATCTAAATAGGGTCCGGAACGATTGTCAGCGACGAGCGAGATCACAGCAGGGGCCTCGTCGCTGACAGATGCCGCACACAACAACATCGCTAACGGATCGCTAAATAGTGACTTTTTTTAGCGATCCGTTAGCGATGTTGTTTAGTGTGGCTACCCTTAGTGACAAGGACTGTGAGTCCAACAATGTATCATTTACTGCAGGCTTGGGACTGGCCCACGGGAAAGAGGTGGATCCCCTGGGCCCCTGACTCCGACAGTCTTTCTCTTCCAGCATACAGCACAGTCTGATTTAAGCTCCACCCCCCGTCCATCAGAAGAGGGGAAAATGCTGAGCATTTGTGTGAATAACTAATGTGTATATAGTGTGTAAATAGAATATATCTGTACCAAAATGTGTATATGTGTGACATTTTTAGTGCTAAAATTCAGGCATTAAAAGCATAATTAATACAAAGGAGCACAAAAAATTCTTTAAAATGTCAAAACGCAAATATCTTTAAAAAAACTGCCATTTTTATACGCAAAATTAATATATCTAAATGTTAATTATGCAAAAATATAATGTAAAGCAAAAAAATTCCCAGGTCCCCAAAACCCAAAGAAGATAATAAAAGTAAATCATTAACCCCTTACTAAACATATGACGTCAGTTACGTAATTTGCCGGATCCTGACTTTGATGCGCGTTGGGACACCATTCTTACATCTTTCCTGTCATATGATGGCATGTGTTATTCCACCGTCATTGCCTCTAACAACAGCGGGTGAAGGGGGAGCTCCACCCATCACGGTTAGTGTTAAGTGCCACTGTCAATCTCGGACAAAGAAATTTAACACGCGTCAGCAGGGAGGGTGCGTCATTCCATACGCGCATTGATGCGCCTGTGATGTGATCGTGAGGTGTACGTCCCATGCGCATCTTCCGGGCTGTGGTTGCAAATGTTCCTCCAGTATTTGCTGATAACGTGCTGCATTCATCTTTCCTTCAACTTTGATTAAGTTTTACTGTGCCATTGTAGCTCACACATCCCCAAGACATCAGCGATCAACCTCTGTGCTTACAGTAGGAATGGTGCTCCTTTCATCATTGACCTTGTTGACCTCTCTCCAAATGTAACGTTTATGGTTGTGACCAAAAACTCAATTTTTTTGGTCTCATTACTCCAAATTACCTTGTTTCAGAAGTTTTGGGGCTTGTCTCTGTGCTATTTTTAATATTGTAGGCAAAATACTTTGGGCATTTGGTAGTAATGCTTTCTTCTGGCGACTCGACATGCAGCCCATTTTTCAAGTGCCTTCTTATTGTGCATCTTGAAACACCACCCAACAGTTTTCAGAGAGTCCAGTAATTCAGCTGATGCTATTTGTGGGTTTTTCTTTGCAATCCTGAACAATTTTCCTGGCAGTTGTGGACGAAATTTTTGTTGGTCTACCTGACCACGGTTTTTGTTTTTACAGAGCCCCTGATTTTCCATTTGTTAATCACAGTTTGATCGCTGCGGACTGGCATTATCTATTCCTTGGATATCTTTTTGTATCCCTTTCCTGTTTTATACAGTGCACTACCTTTTTCCTGTAGATCATTTGCAATACTTTTGCTTTCCTCATGATTCACAATCCAGAAATGTCAGTGCTGGATAAAAAGATGCAAGAGTCTGTCTGGATCCCAGAAACTCATCAGCTTTTATAGCACACACTGATTACAAGCAAACAGGTCACAGGTGAGATGTTACCTTTTAGTAGCCAGTCAAACCCATTTGTGTCAACTCTGTGCATGTTATCAGGCCAAAATCACCAGGGTAAGAACTTTGATCCAGGTCATTTGATGTTTTGGGTTGTCTTATGATTTATTAAGAAAAACACAGTAGTTTGACAGTAAATCCTTCCCCCAACCCACTAACCATGAGTGGAGGAAAAAGTTTTGGTGTTATCATTCATTTCTCTGAAAAAAGCCAAGAAAGCAAAAATTCGTCGGGGTATGTAAACTTTTGAGCACAACTGTATGTCCCTCTTTCTAATCTTTTAAAGTTAGGAGGTAATGCCAAATTTATCACACTGGCTCACACAAGAGACCACTTATTTTCTAGTATGCTTTCACCAGCATTTTTCCCCCACAATATGACACATGCTTAATTAGCATAAAAAGGCATCTAAATAACATAAATGTGGCTTGTAGCTTGTATGCCATTATTTAGTCACAGTTCTGGTACAATTTTACTCGTGATTCTCATATTGTTAATAGCAAATAGCAATGAACATTTCAATTTGCATTAAACTGAAATATTAAAATAAAAATAAGGGCCACATGAAAATGCCACAAACTGATGTAGAAGGGGCAAAAAATGTAGTGGTGTATAAATACTAGTATAAAGGAAAAAGTAGCAATGGTCATACTTAGCTCAATATCTGTAGCGCAGATTAGAAAATTGGGATGTGTATGCCTGGATTAATGTGTAAATTGCCTCTTCAAACAAAGAGGACTTGTACTCTATAGCGCCACCTATTGAAGTAGCGATCCTACAAGTCACAAATCAACCCCTTTAACGAGTCCTGTAATATGACTTAGGATAAAAGCCAAATCAGAACTCCATTAATAATGTGTGAAGTTAGTAATTAGCTGTGCTGAGCTGGATGTCAATCAAGGCAGATTGGCCAAGCTCGCTATGATGGTCCCCACTGCAACTCTGCCCTAGTGATGGGTGTAACTGACAAAGTTAACAGGAGGCCCTCTGCAAAGGTATTAATTGGCCCTATAGCATCCCGCTTAAGTTTAATAACCCCATTTTGGCTGACAGGTTTTTTTTTAAATAAAGAGTTAAAAAAAAGCAATGATTGCTAATCTATAGTGTTCCTCCCCGCAACTGAAAGAACACCCTTCATTAAGACAAGGGTAACATGCCGTTGATCTTTCATGAGAGAGAATCTCTTGATTATGCAATGTCACTCAGACAAACTCTGTCAAAGTCGAGTGTCATCTTACGTGATCCTATTCTCTCATATGAGAGCATTGCAGCACAGGTTCGGAGAAAACGGATAAAGTAATTTCTCTATCTTCTCCATTCCTGTGTCTGCAGTGTCGGACTGCACTTGGATGACATCTGAGTGCAGGCCGATGTTTCACATGCACCCATACACTGTATGGGTGCGCGTGGTCCGAATCGCAATGAGAAACAAGTTGCAGACCTGCACTGCTCCATAGTAAAACATTGGGCCAAGCGCTAATCTGATAAAACATTGTACAGCACTCAGCCTTTTATACGTATAAGTGACCCTCAACAGTCATATTCAATTCTTATTTTGTTTTTTTCTACAGGATTTAATAAATTTTGTCTTACGGCGGTGTCTCCAAAGATGCAGATATTGGAGTGCATGTACATTAGACAAGCTATTGACCTGCTTAGTAAGAACAAACTCTTAGAACACATCCATATATCTAGTAAGGAATACGTTCCTCACAAAATGAAATATCTTCCTCTTTAGTGAATGTGCAAGCAATTTCCAGATATCTCTGTTACACACATTACTCCTTTTGTTATATTCTTTTTCACCTTCTTTTTGTCCAGGGTTAATGTCCTTTTGTATTTTATGTTGATTTCTAGGGTCTCCTCTCCGACAAGGAGGAGAAGCAGCCCAGCCAAGAAACATTTGGGCTCGGCTCTTTGTGTTTGCTGTTATGTGGTCAGTAGGAGCCTGTTGGAATTGAGGATCGTATGAAGATGGAAATTTTCCTGCGTGACCATTTCTGCACCACTCAGCTTCCTACATTAAGGGATGAAACTATTTTTGAGTTTGTCATTAATGAAAGTGGACAGTGGGACCATTGGTCCAAAAAGGTTTGTCATTCCTAAAAAGCAT